>OU795039.1:81507255-82007604 GCA_917208275.1 Patella pellucida | reverse complement strand
TGTGCGCGCGAATAAATGGAATACATGGATTATAACACTGCATATTGAGGTTGAGGTAGGGGGCCGTAGAATATTCCTATATTTATAACGGGTCGAACACTTATAATATGTAAGCAATTTTCCGATCTGTCACACAACGGCATGTGATACCTGCGCGCGACTGACGACCACGTGGTAGCATACGATATTGTACCACCTCCGGTTGAGAGAGAGAGAGAGAGAGAGAGAGAGAGAGAGAGAGAGCGGTTTCGAGTGTTTAAAATGTTTAAATACGGATCTTAATACGAAATTCCAGTCACCGTGTCATACATCACTGGAAAGTATGTTTCTATCGCTCTTTGTATCTATCAGTAATTTCCTGGGACATTCTTGATTACGTACTTTAGAAGAGAAAAATGCTCATCGTTTGCGAAAGAAATAGGTCGCTGTCCAACAGTATGAGTAACCTAATTACTCAAAATAGACTATACTTTCAGTTTATCTTATTTGTCGAAGGCACGGATTAGCTGTACCTATCACGTGATTTCATTGCAGTCACGGTCGTCCAGCTAATTTCTTATAGTTGGCTAGCTTGAATCTGCTTATCGTTGGGCCGTTGGCTACAGTATCGTTGGCCAGGTTGATCTCGGCGGTTAACCGGTCACGGTCGGTTTTTTGTCCATCAGTTAACCGGTTCAAATTTTTTTGACCCGTTACATCCTTACTTAGAACCGAGATGGGGTAAAGCTTTATTTTCATACTAGTTGATAATAAGACCCGTGAGGAACTGTTAGCGAGACATCGTTCGCTCAGAGACAGTTCATGAAGGAACTAAAGAGTAAAGTAAAGTAGGCCTTTTTATTATCTTTGCGTCCCATAATCTTTTAGAAAATGTGGTTCTTGAGACTCCACTCATTCAAACCCTAACCCTAAAGTAATAGTATTTACCTCCCATAATCTTTTAGAAACATTCTTTGGAGCTGCTGGTACTAAATCTGAAGTATGGTCAGTAGTGCTACTTCCACTTTCAGTTGTTGGGCTACTTTTAGTTTCCCCCAAAAGCACATCTCCTTTCGATGTCTTCTTCGCATCACTGCTTTGTTGGTCCCCATTACTAGTATCTGGGGATAATTCAGTATTCATCTGAACAAGAATTACTGAAGTACAACCAAACGAACCAAATTAACATTGATCTTGCTCGTAAATTGGTAAATTTAATTCATTGTTTACACCGGATATTTATGTGAAGGGGGATAACTCTAATTTCCATTGTCTGCATGTCATGTTTATCTATTATTTTGTGTATTTGACTTGTTTTCTCTAAATAATAATTTTATCTTTTGAAATTTGAGGACAATCATTTCTCAATTACATACCGCCTTGGTTATAAATAAATGAATATTCAAATAAATTTTTGGGGATTCAGTTCATGGGAGACAACTCCATTGATGAGCTTGAGGGATCAGACTGGTATTGCTATTCCCAGTGACTTCAATGTTAAATCCTCGTCATTCCAATGATTTTAAGTTTGATTTTTAAAAAAAAGAGCCTAACGTGTCACAATCAACTGACAAATCAAGTATCACTGTACTAACAATGACATTATCACAAATATCTTGGAATTCAAACATTATATCAAAAATTGCAATCCTTTAATTTAATGTGCACTTATCCAGGGAACAAGTATGCCCAGTTTTATGCCAGTCATTACATGAAATTCTTCGAAGACTGTTACGTTACTGATCCACAAATTGAAGGGGGTTGACAATCTCAATGTTTTTAGGTGTCTTTAGACTACAGCTTCTTTCTTTCGGGTGATTTTTTCCTCATACAGTACGCTTTCAGCAGTGAGTAAGTCTATGAAAGATGAATTATGCAGCATACCTACGAAGAAAACACATTTCTCGTTGTAACCCATTAGTTTAGCCACTTCAATATATTAAGCAGAGCACCTAGAACATAGAACTAAAATAACCCCTATAGTATTACACCTTTTGCCCCAAAATCTTTGCACAAAATGTAAATTCAAACACTTTAAAAAAAAACTGTCACGCATTAGGTAGAATTGCTGAGGATGAGTTGAAGCAGAGAGAGAGAGGGAGAGAGAGAGAAATGGGGTTTAACCTCCACTCAACATAACTAGGTCATTTCGGGACTAACATATGGTTTAAGTTAATTTCAATAAATCGCTTGCGCGTAGGGGTCTTTAGCAGTGGGAGGAAACCGGAGTGCCCAGAGGAAAACCACGAGGTTGAGAAGGCACCCCTATCTCCATGCCACATACGCTCACACCAGGGCTTGAAACCACAGCTGCAGGCATGAAGCAATACTTCTTGAAGTCCACTTATTAAATGGATTTATTCCCCCCACCAAAAAACATTTGCAGCTAGGCACCTAATCCAACTTGGCAATTCCTCATCAGGCATAATCAAAGACAAAGATGTGGACATCAGTACCCAGTGAAATCTAATGAAAGTTTTTCAAGTCCAACTTTTCTGCACCAACGAGAGAAATGGGGTCCACTCGACTCAAAGTAGGTCATTTCAGGACTAACCCATGGTTCAATTTTATTTCAATAATTCGCCTGGACACTGGACAGACGACCCTACTCTTTGTCAAGTACAAGCAGGGAATCGAAAACACGCCACATGACTCAATGACAGACCTTACGATGCAACACGCATGAGTTAACCCTTCGGCCACCCAACCTACCCCTAATGAAGACAGGCATATGTAATGAAGTGTTCCGAGGGGAATTTTGACCTAACAGCAGCATTACAGAGTTATTCCCCATTTTTGTCGAAACCTATCCATACAACCTCTTGTAATGCTTGTCGGCACCATTCAGCCATCCTGCCCCCAGTGAGTTAAATGAATGAATGAACGTCCTACTGTTATGCACTTAACCTGAGCTACATGTAATTGAAGACGGGCATACGCCATACAGTATGCTATGAGGGTAATTTTGCCCAGGCAGCGGCGCTACGGCCTACTCTTATATCAAATTCCAACTGCCAAGGGATCTTTTACGTGCACTCTAAAGTGTACATGGGACCTTGGTTTTCCGTCACATCCGAACGACTAGGCAGCTGTCCTTGTCAGGCCCTCCTTCTGCATCACTGACAGGGGGAAATCACACCGGAAAATCGAGATGAGCTTTCTCAGCCAATGCAGGGATCGAACACCCGACCTCCAGGCTAGCGGACCAGCGCCTTATCCACTTAGCCACCGTGATCCCAGTGAGTTAAATAAAGTAATTAAACAACGAAGTAATTATATGATAACGATATTTTATTTGCTGTACAATCTGTTTTTACTACACAATTACATAAATCCAGATACCGGTATTTATGATACACATGTATAATATCCTTTATGATACATATAATATAATATACTGATCAATGATTTAAAATACTAGGTAGCCAGAACTTACAACAATATGGCTTGTACATGTACATGGGTTAAATGAAATAAAATGGAGTTCAACGTCCTACTCTTCAGCAATGACTGGGCTAAATGAAGACACGTATAAGCCATACAGTGTGCTATCAGGAAAATTTTGCCTGGGCAGCGGCACTATGGCCTACTCTTATATCGAGTTCCAACTGCCAAGGGATCATTTACTTGCACATGAAGACATGCATGTGGCATACAGTGTGCTATGAGCGAAATTTTGCTAAGTCAGCTGCGCTATGGCCTACTCTTAAAGCCCCAACAACACTCTTGTTGTAACTGAATAATATGTCCCAATCTTTATTCTGGTCATAAAATTGTACTATTTTACAATATTCCAATTAATAAATGATACAAATTTCATCTTAACACACCTAATTTTAAAAATTGAAAAAATTCAACTACATGCTGTAACATGGTTTGAAAAGCCTTACGTAAGCACTTTCAAATGCAACATGGATTTAAACATATTTTCGAAACCTCTGGACAAGTAAGATAGGTTAACATGGATAATTTACACAACAGGGAGGACACTTAAACATCTTGTAGTTAGATTTAGGCGAATTATTTTTTTGGGAACCTGTCAAGCCAACAAGAGTGTTATTGTCCCTTTAATCAAATCGAATTACAATGCCAATAGATCTTTCTATGGTTTAAAATCAAGCTTACAAGGTTTTGAAGTGAAAACCTTGATTTCGACTGTCCAGGAAATGTTTATCTTTAAGGGGATATCAATCTACAGCGATATCAAATCTTAACGGGTTTATATTTTTTACAGAAGATTACTAAAAGCAGGGTGAGAATGAAATAATTTATGAATTGTATGAAAATTAAAGAATTATGAAAGCGCTAAATCTGCTTTTAACAGGTCTTTATTTTGGCCTTAGAATAAATTACTTTGACTAAAATTTTAAAATATCCAATTTTTCATTATCTATATTTTACATATTGGGAACAGTCAGTTCCTTATCTAAATCTTACTTAATGCATCTTTAATATAACTATTATAGCAAGAATGTCCAACTTTTTATCTAAATCTTACATAATGTATCTTTAATATAACTATTATAGCAAAAATAGGCTTTCTTTAGCACTATAAATCAGGCCACAGCAATATGATTTTCTCTTCTATGTAAACACCTGTAAATATTTTACTAATTTCTTCGGGAAGAAAACTACTTTAAATTCCAAAGGTTCATAATTTTTAAGTTCCATATTGTTAAGTTTAAAATATTATACGCAACATCTCTAAGGGGCCATCCATAAAGTAAGTACGCTTGAAGGGGGGGAGGGGGGTCACGCCAAAAACGTACAGGTGCGTAAATTCAATGGCAAAACGAACGTACAGGAGCGTACAGGAGCGTACAGGGGGGAGGGGGAGGGGTCTGAATTTTACCCATTTTGTGCGTACGTACTTTATGGATGGCCCCTAACATAATTGACAGAAAATCAAACTGTTTTGGCCTTACACATATATCTATATATATATATATTCAACTAGTGATAGATAGCATCATTAACCTCTCAGTAGGGGTGGGCAAATGGAGGTCGAATTTTGGGAACAAGTGTTTTCTAAGGCGATTTTGGCTGCTGAATCCGAATCTGGTGAAATTTTTGTTCTGTGACGTCATTTTAGGTTGGTTCAGTGCCCATTTTCAAAATGACTTTTTTTTCAGTTATTACCCTCATTTCGATATAGGATGTTATCAAATCATTAATGGGAGTGCAATTTTAGAATCCATAGCCATGAAAACATATATTTTAACATATTGGACAACTAGTTCTAATATTACATGTATCTTGCTTTTATGAGAAAAAAAGTCATTTTTGGGCCGCCATTTTGAAAACCACTGAACCAACCTAAAATGACTTCACAGAACAAAAATCTCATCTGATTCGGATTCAGCAGACAAAATGGCCTTAGAAAACACTCGTAACCAAACTTCGACCTCCATTTGCCCACCCCTACTCTTAGCACTTACATGTAGACCACTCTATAAACTCAAGGTCCTAGACTGTCTCAAGCAACGCTCACCTCAACGATGATCGTCACTGCCACCAAATGCAATAAAAATAATATTTTGGTGATTAAAGTTAAAAATTGGAGAATTTATGGGTGATAACTTTTGCCTTTGTGGTTTGTGGCTATAAATTATTTTAATCTTTGTTTATTTTACATGTCTTCCATCCGTTTCAATCTGTGGAACAAAGCGAAGTGTAAATACAAATGTAGTAAAAATGGCAGCTTATCACAGTATTTCCAATCCTTGCATTGATACGTGCCCATTGTGGTCTGACATCAATTTTCTGGACATTAATTTAGGTATTTTTTTTTTTACTTGTTGTCTGTCAAGTGGACAGTGGATAGGCAAACATTTTAAGCCATGTGTTTATCAATCTTGTATTAATGTTTATTAGTATTTACTGTAAGAGTACATGTAGCAATAAACTAATCAACATTCAAAAGATTTTTAATAATATTTATCTTCATATACCAACCAGCGACTTACATGTATTCATAGCTTCCATATTAAATTACAGTAGAACTTGCTCGGGCAGGCTCTCCTAATCAGCGAACACTTGCTTCAAGGAGCACCTAAAAAATGTTTGTGGTAGGGGTTGGGTCAATATTGGATACCTCTAGTCAAAGAGCACCTCCATTAAGCAACCATTTTTAAATTTCCCTTGGGTGCTTGCTTAATACAAGTTCTACTGTATGTGCACAGCTGTGGCATGTGTAAAATGGTCATACATGAATAATACGGAGAGCTACATGTATTCACTTTTCTCGGAAGGTTTGAGACGGTCTAACAAACAGCAGTTTCAGACAGTTTCAGTGTGTTCAGGGGTATACCAGTATTAATATTTCACTTTTAGATAAAACTTTCAAATTTCTGCCATAAAAACACTAAATTTATGCTATTGATTAATAATTTCGGTACAATTTTTTCAACATTTTTAAGATTTTAGATCACCACTCCTCAGCAAATTCTGTGATCTTTTAAAACTTTCTGTCATAAAACATGTAACATCCATCTAACACATCCCGACCGTTACGCGATTTCACATTCATTAGTAATTTCAGCATTAATTTCTACGCTATTTCAAATCACCGTAATTGTTATAAAATGTCTGCTGTATCTTGCGTATATTCGTATAATCCACAGAATGATAACAACCAAATAGATAACAGATAACAATGTTGTGTTTTTTATCTCTTGTCACAACGAATCAAATCCTTCAACCGGACAAATCACTGCCTTCGTACATATCCATATCATATTTTTCGGCTCGAACTCTCCGACCACCAAAGAATCTTCCGTTTAAAGCTGCGATACCTCTTTCTACCTCTGTAAAATACAGCACACTGATGTTTATAATATTGGTCAAAAATTGTATATTTTAGTGTTTCACTGATATCTATGAATGGCATTTAACGAATTCAGAGCTAGCTTGTAAACTAATTCATTTCGGGACTAACATATGGATTAACTTTATTTCAATAATTCGTTTGCACATAGGGGTCTTTATCAGTGCGAGGGAATCGGGGAGAGAGAGAAATGGGGTTTAACATCCACTCAACACAACTCGGTCTAATTTTATTTCTATTATTCGCTTGGGTGTAGGGGTCTTTAGCAGTGGAAGGAAACCAGAGTGCCCAGAGAAAACCCACGAGGTAGAGAAGGCGCCCCTATCTCCATGCCACATACGATCACACCAGGGCTAGAAATCACAGCCGCAAGCCAGTGGTGGCCGGCCAGCTAGAGGTCAAAGCGGGGCACTCTAGACCACAAGGCCATTCCCCCCCCCCCCCGGGGGAATCGGATGACCAGGAGATAACCCATGAGGTAAATAGATGACCCTTCTCCTTTTCACATTTAAGCAGGGTGAAATGAAACCACGCCACTTGACTCAATAATGACCTTGTGATTTCACGGGCCCCCTGTAAAACCACTAGGCCCAATCTGTTTGGCAGAGGATTCAAATGTCTTCTTATATCTCTGTAACAGATGACTACCTTCAACACATGAGCTGGTCGGATAGCCGTGGCGATAGAGAGGCGGCTTCTCACCAATGCAACGAGGGTTCAATCCCAGCTCAGGGCAAGAAATTTATCGTTGTAAGTGAGAGGGATATTCGGTCTCCCGTCCGATCAGGCAGGTTTCCCCCCGAGTTCTTCGGTTTCTTCCTGCAGTAATGATCGAAATCATTCGCACGATCTGTGCCAAGGGCCAAATTGGAAAAAGGCCTCGGGCCTAATTTGCTACCCTTGTAAAATGACTCGATTATTATTACATCATGCGGTGTCAATCATTGGCTCAATGACGCGTACATTGTTTACATAAGACGTTACTGGTTCTGATAGAATAGTGTCTTTTTCTCATTTTAATAACAATTCAAACTCAATAGGAAATAATTTTCACCTACAGTACAAATACTTCCAAAATCTTTATTTATTTTTCTAATACATAAAAAAAATATTTTAGAATTAAATTTGTCGGTTGAAAAAAGTTAATATTTGGGGCTCATTAAGTGGCATCAATGTCATCCTTATCAGTGACTGTAGCAGTCCATATTCCTGAAGCAACGGCCCGAGAAATCCCTCTCTGGCCATTGCTGGATTCGGTTCGGATTCTTGAACTTTTAAGTAAGTGTGTCTATTCTTCTCGTTCAATCAAATCTACCACTTACGTACAGTAACATGACAGTCCGTCGTTTAATACGTTGAAAGTCTGTTCGTTACCATACAGTATTGTTTACTTTACGTCAATACCAATAGTCTCATTTGTCACCAATTAGTTTTGCTGCAATATCCTGCTATGCGCTGGTTTATATAGCATAAAAAAACGTGCAGCCATGACGTAACGTTATGTAAACACAGTTGCCCTAATTAAACGTTCTGTTTTAAAGGTAATACCTTTGTAACGAAGTCAGTGATTGGTCAGTAAAAGGACCACTGACCAGTCATAATTAGTGACAATAATACCCACTCAGTCCAGCAGGGAGTAGTAGGATTAGCTCTAATCAAACGGAACACTGCCAGGAGGATGGTAGCAGTCTAGCAAATATTCACTGCTGGTCAGTGTGCACTAGACCATCAAACACGCCCTCTATTTAGTATTCAGAGAGATGATGAATTTGGTACGTAGAATATAGTCAAATCCAACTACCACTACCTATGATATTTGTTGAAATTTAGACCACTCAACCACCTACCCTAACCATTCAGCCATCTACCCACCCCCCACCCCACCCTACCAAATATGGAGACAATCTCACCTTCTTGTTGCGTAAATTCAACGAATATTTTTACGATAATTTCTGCATCATCGTCTTCACTCTGTTTTTCTTGATAAATAATAACACGATTTACGATTCCAAATTTACCACATTCATCGGTAACTTCTGTTTCTAACTCATCATCTAAATCTTCTGGTCCAACCATATTACGTAACACCATAACACGACACTTAAATAATAATCATAATAAAAAAAAAAGATTAATTTAGGCACCTAATAATTAATTAGTCGTCACAGCCAGTAAGAAAGTAACCAGTTTTATACGCTACATTCATTATCTAACCTAGCTGGGCCATTTCCTGACTCGCTAGCCTGGAGGTCGAGTGTTCGATCCCTGCATCGGCCAAGAAAGTTCATCTCGAATTTCCGACGTGATTTCCCCTTGTCAGTGATGCAGAAGGAGGGCCTGACAAGGACAGCTGCCTAGTCGTTTGGATGTGACGTAAAAACCGAGGTCCGGTGTACACATTGGAGTGCACGTAAAAGATCCCTTGGCAGTTTGAATTCGATATAAGAGTAGGCCGTAGCGCCGCTGCCCGGACACAATTTGCCCTCATAGCACACTGTATGGCGTATGCCCATCTTCAATTAGCTCAGGTTAAGTGCATAACAGTAGGACGTTAAACCCCATTTCATTCATTTATTCATTCCCCTGATACCGAAATAATAATAATAAAAAAACCTCTGAATAATTAAGGTCCTTAATACTAATTAAAATTAATTACTCAGCACAGCTAGTGTTATTATTCATTACTCTAATCTAGACGAACAATTTTATCTACCAGTAAGAACGGAATATCTTTCAATAATCCTCAACATATTTGAACAATGAAACTAAACATTAAGTACAGAAAATCCTGTTTAAACAGCATGACAACACAAATCTACGTTGAGGTCTAATATTTGTTTGCAATACTTCTGTTGGGTTTAGCTCCTACGGATCCACGTTCTCGCTCTAGGTCAAATTGGGACTAACATATTATGGTTTAATTTAATTTTAATATTTCACCTGTGCTCAGGTCTTTAGAGGTGAGAGGAAACCAGAGGAAACCAGAGGACCCAGAGAAAACCCATAAGATTGGGCAGGCAACCATACTCATTCATTTGGCAAACCTCGACAGATTCCGGTACTCTCCGTAACCTACATCTAGACTCTGATGTATGATAGTAATTGTTATGTACCTACAACCATACATTTGCGATGCGGCTAGTCAACTACCGATTTACTTCAACAGGAAAACGTGCCGCTTTCACAAAATAGTCCCAAAAATGGTGTCTTTTCTAGATATAATCTCTATGGGCGCAGCCATTTTTAGTTTGTTGATATAATCTCCATGGCCATGGGAGCAGCCATTGTTTATCCGGGTCCTTTAAAATAGTTCCAAAATGGCGGACTTCATCGTACAGCCGAGTCTAGATGTAGGGCACCGGAATCTGTCGAGGTTTGCCGAATGCATACTCATTGTCACATACAACCGGGGACTCATACATACATACATAAACCACATACCTCCGAGTTTCTCATGAGTTTTTGCATGACCATGTGACGTGCGTTAGTTCCGCTGATTTTCATGTTTTCTTGTTGATCCAACGTTTGAGGTAGATCACTTTCATCATTCTTTTTCTTCTCATTCTCTTCAGATTTCTCTCGACCTGTTGATCAAAAATGAATGAATGAATGAAATGGGGTTTAACGTCCTACGCTTAAGCACCTAACCTGGGCCAATTGAAGACGGGCATACACCATACAGTGTGCTGTGAGTGAAATTTTGCCCGGGCAGCGGAGCTAGGGCCTACTCTTATATCGAATTCCAACTGCCAAGGGATCTTTTACGTGCACTCCAATTTGTACACGGGACCTTGGTTTTTCGTGCCATCCGAACGACTAGGCAGCTATCCTTGTCAGGCCCTCCTTCTGCATCACTGACAAGGGGAAATCACGCCGGAAAATCGAGATGAACTTTCTAGGCCAATGCAAGGATCGAACACTCAACCTCCAGGCTAGCGAACCAGCGTCTTATCCACTTAGCCACTGTGATCCCCGTTGATCAAAAACCATAGAAAATATTAAACTATACAACATTCAGTTGTATTGTTCGAGTTTGTATTTTAGAAAATTAAGAGTTTTGATAATATTATTCTGATACAGGATTGAATGAAAATGCCCGATAACAAATTATAGACTTTTAGTCGCTGCATAAGCACCAGAACGCATTTGGTCTCTATTTGTTACAACTCGTACAAAAGTTTAAAACAGATGAACGTGTTGAAAAGTTGATTTTTAAAATAATTATGAGATGGGAGAGTAACCAGACTTTGAGCATCAATTTTATAGAATGTGTAACCTGTGTATGAACAATTTAACAGAACTACCTGTATCTCATTATTAGTTATTAGATTTTTGTATATAATATGTACGTATATAACACCAGATATTTTTTGTATTTTTTAGTACCCTAATTTAAATGTTACTGTCACTTGCAACTTATTAATAAATTGAAAATTCCCAAAATTGCCAGGAAATATACCCTTTTTGAAAATTGCCGGTAATTTTGCAACCCTAGTGAGAGGAACTTGGAGGACCTGGAGAAAACTCATGAGATAGAACATGAGACCCTACTCCTTGTTACTTACAAGCCGGGGGTTGAAACCACACCTCTTGCTTTAATGACAGACCCTTTAATTCAACGTGCATAGTTTAAATCATTCGGACATACATCCCTTATTTAAAAGGAAGAAGTTTTTGGATAGTTGAAAATTATTATTCAATTACAACAAGAGTGTTATTGGGGCTTTAAAAGGAAGAAGTTTTTGGATAGTGTGTATGCCTGTCTTGATTAGGGTGATATATAAACCCCCATTCTGTTTCACTATTTTTACTATAAACTTACCGAAAGGACTGTCTTGACTTGGTGGAGGCATGGGAGGTAGTGGGACATTGTGTAGAGACATCGGCATATTGGGCATACCACCCATTCCGGGCATACCACCCATTCCGGGCATACCACCCATTCCACCCATATTGGGCATACCACCCATTCCGGGTATCGACATCATACCGGGCATACTGACAGGGGCTGGCATACCCATACCCAACGTAGGTACAGCAACACCTGGTTGTCCAATCTGTGTTGGTGCCAGGACAGATGGAGGTGGGATAGCATCTGGGGGAGCCACTTGTTGGAATTTAGATGTGGTGCCTGCTGATGGGCTAGTGGATGCGGGCTGAAACATAGAAAGCATTAGTTAATAACTGGGCCTCAGATTAAACAAACTTTTACTCAGATATTCTGGTTCATAATTAGTTTACCCTATTTTGGGAAAGAGTGAAAAATGTGGATTTACAATAGGTAGGGAAATCCCCCTCTAAATAAGAATACTTACAATAGATACGGAAACACCCGGTTTATTTACAATAGATACCCCCCCTTCCCCCCCGTATATAAGAATACTAACAATAGCTAGGGAAACCCCCCTGTATATAAGAATACTTACAATAGCTAAGGGAAACACCCTCTGTATATAAGAATACTTACAATAGCTAGGGAAACCCCCTCGGTATATAAGAATACTTACAATAGCTAAGGGAAACCCCCTCTGTATATAAGAATACTTACAATAGCTAGGGAAACCCCCTCTTTATATAATACTTTCAATAGCTAGGGAAACCCCCTCTGTATATAAGAATACTTACAATAGCTAGGGAAACCCCCCTGTATACCCCCTTAGAAGGCAGATAGCTAGCTTATAATTTAATGTATGTCATAATGAAGTAAAGTGGAAGATTTTCTTACCTGGACGTATTTTTTATTTATTTATATATATATATATATATAGGAATACTAACAATACCTAGGGAAATCCCCCTCTGTATATAAGAATACTTACTATAGCTAGGGAAATCCCCTTGTATATAGGAATATTAACAATAGGTAGGGAAATCCCCCTGTATACAGGGGTCTCGATAACTTTTCAAACTCGATTAGCAGAACTGCTAATCAAGTTAGATAAATTTTGGCAAATTGATTAGCAATGTCCAATCTTGATTAGCAGTGTGTGAATATCCATTGACTAAGTACAATTACGGAAAACTGTGATTGAAGTAAAATCTATCTGTTGAATTTTACAATATTATGCAAAGCTTTATTTCAGTCACACTATTTTAAAATAATGGACAAAAATATTTCAATGTCTGCTCATTGCTGTATACTTGCTGTATCCTCTTTTATGGCATGTATAATCATATTGATATTATTAACCGGTCAAATAGTAGTAGTAGGACTATTGAAATAATTTTGGGGACATTTCTGGGTTGATTCGTCTTTTGAACATTCAAAATTCACGACCATGTCATTTGTTGACGTAACAGCCATTCACTTCTCTGTGCTGATATCAATCAAATAATATTTTACCCGTCGATGCATCCATCGGGAGCTAACAGTAACATTGACTTTTGAAATTGCATCGATGATAGTGATACGTCAGTAAATTTGACAACTACGATACGAAGATCGCTGTCGTCTATCGAAAATTCCCTGCTGCAAATCTCCGTTATAAGTTTCTCATTTATAACGCGCATTAATACCTTTGTGAAATATTCCATAATATCTATCCCATTTTGTGAAGAAAATCAATGAATTGTTTTTATTTTATCGAAAAACCGCCTGTCATTAAAAATAAATCAGGGGGATGTAACTCTGCATAATATAGGGGGCGCTATAACTTTGCTATTAATAGGTATTAGATACTCGATGATCGTGGCGAAGAAATGCCGAGAAATCGTTATAAAAACTGTCCACAAATATTTACAGTTAAAAAGTGGACATAAAATTAACCGTGTGAGAAATAAAAGAAGCAAAATTTATGATTAGCATTTGTGCGAATCAAGTTAGCTACTTTTTAGAAAATTGATTAGCAACGGACACGATTTGATTCGCAAACTGCGATGCGAACCCGGTTATTGAGACCCCTGCCTGTATATAAGAATACTTACAATAGGTAGACCTGTAATTGAACTGATCTGTTGTTGTACGTCCATGGCTGTTATTTTGGCTGTTACAGCAGCTGCTGCCACGGCTGCAGCTGTGGGCATGCTACCCGGTCCGATAGGAACATCCAAAGCATCAGGTGGTGTAATGGCCTGTTGTCAAAACAGATTCATTAATTAACAATAAGAGAAACAATCCAAGAATGAATGAATAAATGAAATGGGGTTAAAGCCTACTGTTATGCACTTAACCTGAGCTAATTAAAGACAGGCATACGCCATACAGTGTGCTATGAGGGAAATTTTGCCTGGGCAGCGGCGCTACGGCCTACTCTTATATCGAATTCCAACTGCCAAGGGATCTTTCACATGCAATCCAATGTGTAGACGAGACCTTAGTTTTTCGTCCCATCCGAACGACTAGGCAGCTGTCCTTGTCAGACCCCTCTTCTGCATCACTGACAAGGGAAATCACGTCGGAAAATCGAGATTAACTTTCTCGGCCAATTCAGGGATCGACCTCTCGACCTCCAGGCTAGCGAACCAGCGCCTTACCCACTTAGCCACCGTGACACCCAAACAATCCAAGAAGTAAGGGTGTATATTTTCCCAATAACAAAGATTCAAAACTAGGGCACACAGGGTGATTTTCTTAAGTAAATGTCTAATCACTTACATACAAAATGCCTCCATATGGCTAAAATCGACTGTATATCAACTTTTGATAATTAGCAACATGAGAGAGAGAGAGAAATGGGGTTTAAAGACCACTTGACACAAACTAGGTTATTTCGAGACTAACATAGAGTTCAATTTTATTTCAATAATTTGCTTGCTCGTAGGGGTCTTAAACAGTGGAAGGAAACTGAAGGATCCAGAGAAAACCCACGAGATTGGACCGACGACCCTACTCCTTGTCACATACAACCGGGCAATCAAAACCACGCCAGTTGACTCAATGACAGATCCTGTGATACAGCACGCACGCGCTAAACAATAGGCCATTTCTCCTCCCGTCCATGAAATTGACATCAACTGCAAACAATGTCTCTATTTTGACAAGTTATATCAAGCTAAAATATTGAGTGAACTGACAAAATGTCAGCCCAGTGAAAACATTGACATAGGAATTGAATGAAATTATTAAAATCTATTTAATTTGCAAATGAAATGTGGTTTAATGTCCAACGATTCTGCTCCAACTGGCCTAATGAAGATGGCCATACCACATGCAGTGTGCTATTAAGGAAATTTTGCCCAGACAGCAACACCACAGCCTACACTTATTTCGAACTACAACTGCCAAGGGATCTTTGATGTGCACTCCCATGTGTACACAGGATCTCTGTTTTCTCGCTGCATCCAACCCCGATTATATGTTGCCAGGTCCTCTGTCCTGAATCATTGACAAGGGGGAACCACGATGGAAAATACTGATGAACTTATTCAGGCCAACTCAGATACGAACAATGTCTTAACATGCTATTCAATTTGTAGAAATGAGACAATCCGTAAAACCCAACATAAAGAGAGAGAGAGAGAGGGAAATGGGGTTTAACTTCCACTCAACACAACTAGGTTATTTCGGGACTAACATATGGCTTTTAATTTTATTTCAATAATTCACTTGCGCGTAGGGGTCTTTAATTAGCAGAGGGAGGAAACCAGAGTGCCCGGGGGAAATCCACGAGGTTGAGAAGCCGCCCCTATCTCCATGCCACCAGGGCTCGAAACCACAGCCGCAAGCCAGAGGTGGCTGGCCAGCTAGAGATCGAAGCGGGACACTCTAGACCACTAGGCCATCCCAAAAACCCCCCCATACAGAAGGTAACTTGCCTTGCCAACACGAAGATATTGTCCTCCTAAATCAAAAAGATTCATGGAGGCGACTGCATCTGCGGCTGCCTGGTTTGTTGAATATTCAATGAAACCAAAACCCCTGAAAAAAAGCAGAATATAAAATCAACATTAACAAGAAGAGAGAGAGAGAGAGAGATGGGGTTTAACGTCCACTCAACACAGCTAGGTCATTTCGGGACTAACATATGGTTTTAATTTTATTTCAATAAATCGCTTGCGGGTAGGGGTCTTTAGCAGTGGGAGGAAACCGGAATGCCCGGAGGAAACCCACGAGGTTGAGAAGGCGCCCCTATCTCCATGCCACATACGCTCACACCAGGGCTCGAACCCACAGCCACAAGCCAGAGGTGGCCGGCCATCCCAACCCCCATTAACAAGAAGACTCAGGCATCAAATCCTGCACTCTTGTACAACAAAGATGTTTCCATGGAAACATAAAATTGATCAATGTTTACAATGGTTGACATATGACATGGAGTGCCCTGTTTTACAATATTGCAGTTAAGATTATTATTGTGAAAGTGAAAATGATGCCAAGACTGGTATGTAAACTGCTTTTTCATTGGTTCGTAGAATCATGGACCGTGTGTTAAAATCGGGGTGCCCATAACAGGGCATATTCCTGAAGCAACTGCCCGAGAAATCCCTCTCTGGCCATTGCTGGATTGGCTTCGGATTCTTGAACTTTTAATTAAGTGTGTCTATTCTTCTCGTTCAATCAAATCTACCACTTACGTACAGTAACATGACAGTCCGTCGTTTAATCTTGGGTCTTCCTTAATATTTTGGACAAAGATTTAAGGTATTAAAAAAGTTGAAAGTCTGTTCGTTAGTGTTTACTTTACGTCAATACCGATAGCCTCGTTTGTCACGCAATTAGTTTTGCTGCAATATCCTGCTATGCGCTGGTTAATATAGCATAAAAAAAGCGTGCAGCCATGACGTAACGTTATGTAAACACAGTTGCCCTAATTAAACGTCCAGTTTTAAAGGTAATACCTTTGTAACGAAGTCAGTGATTGGTCAGTAATAGGACCACTGACCAGTCATAATTAGTGACTGTAATACCCCCTCAGTCCAGCAGGGAGTAGTGGGATTAGCTGTAATCAAACGGAACACTGCGAGGAGGATGATAACAGGGTGGTATTTGTGCAACTGACCAATTCGGTAAGTATACAATCATTTGGAGATGGTTTAAAGAATATTTTATTCAATATAATTACGGTTAAGCCGTTAGGTCTGACTTAGAAATGATATCAAACTCAGACCGTGGATATCTGAAAAAACTCCTAAAGTAGCTATCAAGATATTTTAGTTGGCTGAATCAATATAAAACATAGGGGCCATCCATAAAGTACGTACGCTTGAAGGGGGGAGGGGGGGGGTACGCCAAAAGCGTACAGGTGCGTTAATTCAATGGCAAAACGTGCCTACAGGAGATTACAGGGGGGGAGGGGGGGTCTGAGTTTTACTTATTTTGAGCGTACATACTTTATGGATGGCCCCATAGTAACAACATAAACAGTGTTCCAGAGTCAGTTATTGAAGAAAATGTATCCAACAACGTGAAGTCCTAGACGATAATGTCACACACACCCCATGTGAATCCGATAAAAACATGTCTTGTTTTTGTCAAAAATAAACCTACTAAAACACTTTTAATTTTTACTTCTGCACAATTAAAATTCATTATTCCGGATAGAATTATACCTGAACTTTTTTTTCTTCATAATTTTAAAATTCTTCATGTTTACGGGAATTTGGATTATCAAGCAAAACCAAAATGCTTTCATAAAATACGATAATATTGAAATCAATCATTTCACAATTTAAACATATATATTTAATAAAAAGAGAGAGAGAAGTGGGGAGAAAACCCACGAGGTTGGATTGGCGACCCTACTCATTGCCACGTACAACCTTGGATTAGAAACCACGTCAGTTGACTTAATGACAAGCTTTATGATACAGCACGCACATGCTAACCATTCGGCCATCCCCTCCCTCCCCCCCCCCCCCGATATTTGATAGAGGTAATATTGTTGTCTTACTTGTGTTTTCCTGGTTTTGTTGGATCTAAAGGTATATTAACAGTTATAATCGTACCAAAAGCTTCAAAAACACTGAAAAATATAAAAATATTTATAATGTATATATCAATTTCAAGAGGGAGTTCGGTAAATGTAATTGGGGTTTACATTCTAGTCTTGTGTCAAATCCAACGGTGCAAAGGTTCTTCTATGATCAAGTCTATCTGTGCACACAAACTCAGTTTTTCCTCCCAGCTGAAAGACCAAGAGACTGTCCTTGCAAGGACCCCCAGTCGTGCACTCGCCAACAAGGGAACGACCCGGTAAGCCACGATGGAGATCGAATCCCAGAACATCTGCTTGAGCTGGCATCTTTACTCAGTGACAACATAAAACAAGCATTGGATCGACGCCAAAAATGTTAAACTAGTGTGGAAACTATCGATTGTATAACTATCTGCACGTGCTAACCATTTGGCCATCGAACCTCCCCCTATTCTAATCGCATTGCCCAAATGTGTAACTTGTCTGTAACACTAAACTCACCTTTTAATGTCAACTTCGGATAGATCATGATGGATTGATGCAATATAAATACGATTGTAAGATTTGGATTCTTCTGCAAGCTGTTCTATGATTGGTTGAGCTTGAGGCATGTTGCTAGGACGACCAACTTTAATATTTCGTCCACCAATCATAACACCGTTCATCTGTTCTAGAGCCAACTGAGCTGCTTCTGGGATTTCGTACTCAATAAAGGAGAAACCTTTGTGTTTGTTTGTAATCGGGTCCCATGACAAATTGACACTTTTAATTGGACCAAATGGTGAGAAGGCCTGTTTAATTGTGTCTTCCTTAATTTCAAAATTAATACTGCCGATGTAAATCCTGAAAACAAAGAGGAGGAATGTTAAAGATGAGATAATAATCACAAAACAATGCCCCCTCCCCCACAATACGTCGAGTTTCTGGTGAACCGACGAATCTGATATATATTTAAGTATTGAGAATTGTGTATTGAGAAATTTATACTCTGTTGTTTTCTTTGTGGTCATCAAATAATAAGCTTTGTTTATCAAATTTCAGTCAAATTGCTCCACTCTGTACATGAATATTACCTTCGAATTTTAGGCCTAGCCTCGATCATCATTACTTAAGTCGGTACGATAAAAAACATAGTCTCGATTATCCACTTTTCCATTTTATTATCATTCACAAAATGTCTTTCAATCTTGTGGTTTGGATAAGTTAATTAATGTCTAATTAATAATCTAGATAACATTTCAGTCCTAAAGAGAGACCTGCAATAGGCAGATTGAGCTCTTTCTTTCATTTGATCACTTCTCGTTTCAATGTAAACAGTCATTTTCATATGTTTTTTACAGGTTAACTTATGTTTAACCCATTATCGAGTGTAGTAACTATCAAGTGTGGAAACAATCGAGTGTAGAAACTATCGAGTGTAGTAACTATCGAGTGTAGTAATTATAGAGTGTAGAAACTATCGAGTGTAGAAACTATCGAGTGTAGAAACTATCGAGTGTAGAAACTATCGAGTGTGGAAAATAACGAGTGTGGAAACTATCAAGTGTAGCAATTATAGAGTGTAGCAACTATTGAGTTTAGTAACTATCGAGTGTTGAAACTATCGAGTGTAGCAACTATCGAGTGTAGCAACTATCGAGTGTAGTAACTATCGAGTGTAGTGACTATTGAGTGTAGAGACTATGGAGTGTATTAACTATCGAGTGTATTAACTATCGAGTGTAGTAACTATCGAGTGTAGAGACTATGGAGTGTAGCAACTATCGAGTGTATTAACTATCGAGTGTAGTAACTATCGAGTGTGTAGTAACTATCGAGTGTAGTAACTATCAAGTGTGGAAACTATCGAGTGTAGTAACTATCGAGTGTAGTACCTATCGAGTGTGGAAACTATCGAGTGTGGAAAATAACGAGTGTAGCAATTATCGAGTGTAGTAACTATCGAGTGTAGCAACTATCGAGTGTAGCAACTATTGAGTGTAGTAACTATTGAGTGTAGTAACTATCGAGTGTAGAAACTATCGAGTGTAGAAACTATCGAGTGTAGAAACTACCGAGTGTAGAAACAATCGAGTGTAGAAACTATGGAATGTAGAAACTATCGAGTGTAGTAACTATCGAGTGTAGAAACTACCGAGTGTAGAAACTACCGAGTGTAGCAACTATCGAGTGTAGAACATATCGAGTGTAGTTACTATCGAGTGTAGAAACTATCGAGTGTAGTAACTATCGAGTGAAGAAACTATCGAGTGTAGAAACTATCGAGTGTAGTAACTATTGAGTGTGTAGTAACTATCCAGTGTAGTAACTATCAAGTGTGGAAACTATCTAGTGTAGTAACTATCGAGTGTAGTACCTATCGAGTGTGGAAACTATCGAGTGTGGAAAATAACGAGTGTAGCAATTATCGAGTGTAGCAACTATCGAGTGTAGTAACTATCGAGTGTAGTAACTATCGAGTGTAGAAACTACCAAGTGTAGAAACTACCGAGTGTAGCAACTATCGAGTGTAGAAACTATCGAGTGTAGTAACTATCGAGTGTAGTAACTATGGAATGTAGAAACTATGGAATGTAGACACTATGGAGTGTAGCAACTATCGAGTGTATTAACTATCGAGTGTAGAGACTATCGAGTGTAGTAACTATTGAGTGTGTAGTAACTATCAAGTGTAGAAACTATTGAGTGTAGAAACTATCGAGTGTAGTAACTATCAAGTGTAGAAACTACCAAGTGTAGAAACTACCGAGTGTAGCAACTATCGAGTGTAGAAACTATCGAGTGTAGTAACTATCGAGTGTAGTAACTATGGAATGTAGAAACTATGGAATGTAGAAACTATGGAGTGTAGCAACTATCGAGTGTAGTAACTATCGAGTGTAGAGACTACCGAGTGTAGTAACTATTGAGTGTGTAGTAACTATCAAGTGTAGAAACTATTGAGTGTAGAAACTATCGAGTGTAGTAACTATCCAGTGTAGTAACTATCGAGTGTAGAAACTATCGAGTGTAATATAAATCATAACAATAATCAGTAACAAATTTATTACCTGCACATTAAAGCAAGAGCTTGTTGTCTTTGAACTGTTGTCTGGAAATTCTGCATTTGCTATGAAAAACAAAATATTTTAGTAATAATTAACAGGGTTTTTTCCTCAGAATTTCAACAGATAGGAATTTGGTAAAAGTTTATGAAAACCAGCCAAGTGATGTTTCATTATTAAAATAAAATAAAAGCACTGTCAGATGTCATTCCTCCATCAAATTGTTCACTTCTTAATCTATGCTAAATTGTCAATACGAGAACTGTTACCGAAATGCCATTTATTTTTGATAATAATTACCTGATGCTGATGTGCTATAGTCTGCTTCACCAAAACACTTTTGATACTCTGTTCCATGGCATATTTCTTGGCTTTCTGAATCAATTCCTGTTGTGATGAACTGAGGCGCGGTAGACTGAAGGGCTTGGAGTCTCGCTTGGCACCAGGTCCCTCCAGTAACATACCATACTGATCTGCTTGACTGGGTATTTCTCCGATGTAATCTTCCGCTAAAAAAAACAATAAAGATATTATTAAAATCATGAATGCATTCTATTTCATTGTTGATCTCAGTTGCCTCCCCTTATATATTTTATGGACCCTGCGAGCTATTTCCCCTAGTAATAGGAACAATTAGGATAGTCGATGCTCAAGATATCTATTTTGAAAATGGCTGGTGAATTAAGATTACAGGAGAAATTGGAGAGCAAGGGGTCAAGTGTGCAGTGGGGAGGAGATTAATAGGGGTATCGAGGTAGCTCTTGATTCTTCAAGGGTCTGTCAACAACTGACATTGACACACCGAATTAAGTCGAGAAAGATTCAGCCATGCAACAATTCAAAAATAAATGTAGGGCCAGGAGAACAAACTGAGATCTTGTTGACAAAATAAAAGTAGAGCTCAATCATCCAATCAAATTCATCCATACAAAAAAAAACAGCCTACAATTTCTAAAGCTTCACATGAAACAAAGTTTACCCCTGGTTGCTTGTATTTATGGCCCCTGTTAAGCCCTACTTGGGCTGTAATATTATAAGAAGCCATCTTAAAGGGCAGGCTGGCTACATATTAGCACTGCTTTAACCAATTCATATGAAAAACACAGAAAGAAGAAGAAAAAAGAACGATATTATTGATATGTTCTGACATGATGCGACTTGTGTTTTTCTTAAAACCAAACGAAACATTTTTTTTTCTCAAACCCTGAAAAAAAAGATCTAAAAACAAGAATACATATCTGAACAACAAGGCATTTTATTTTCTAACATAACAATGTAGGTAGGTCTTAAAAAACAATTGTATGGTCACTAAATTCCCTACAATAATAATGTCGATAATACCCTACAAAATAATAAAGGCAATAATTCCCTACAATCATAAATTCAAGATTCTTTTTCCCAGGATATTGAAACAGACTACCGAGCCTAATATCTGTTCAATCAACTCGATCATACGAACAAAGAATTGAAAACTTAAATATCCAAAATTGAACAAGCAATGGAATTAAAAAGGTACTTCAATCTTATCACTGGTCTTAGTTAAGACTAGAGATAAAGGGATATAATGTATAGGTGAGGTGGTGCCATATGACCTCATGGTTTACCTATAGCACAGTTTTCTTGTACATTAGCGAACAGTGTTTTACCCACTTAGCCACCGTGACTCAACTGTCTAGTTCTCATGTGCAGATTTCCTGCATAAATGGGCATATATTTACTATTGTACCGTCTTTGAAATCATGCTGCTCAATTTTGATTATTTGGTTATTTTTCAATTCTACATGTCATATCTAACAATTGTGTACATTTAAAAAAACCAGCATAAACAAATATGATTAAATGCACAATCCTGCACCCCGAACGCAAAAATGAGTTTAACATAAATATATATGATGGAATGCTCCTATTAGGATTTGTATACATGTAGGCGTTCTCTCTATCTAAATATGTAAATCCTAAAACTCTCCAAGTCAAGGGATAAAATATTTCGATGTCCTTTTTCTGCAAAATAAAACAAAACCTGAAACTAAATGAAGATATTTATGGCAAAGTCATTGGATATTAAACAAATTACGCAATAAAACACTGGTGAGAGGCGACCAATTAATTAACGCAGATGAGAATAAAATACAATGAGTCTGATAACACCCGACACACCTCTATTTCATAACGACATGTCAACAAAGCTCGGTAAAAATATGCAACGCTCACCAAGCACTTGTTTAAAAGTCAAGGGCTTTAAAAGTGATGAAATCTTAAAACTTACGGTAAGTATTTTAAAAATAATGCAATTTTCATTGGTTAAAAGAAAATGTTTGAAGTAGGATATTAATTTTCAGCCAATGAAAGAGCTGATTTCTTAATGCCTATGTAATAATCATGACTAAGTAGACCCATGACAAGTATCAAATGAAAATAGAAAAACGAAAGTACGATCTCCATACAATTATCGATCAATCATAGACTGTTTTTAACAAATCCATACTAATCAAATGTTTCCTAACTTTAAACTGATCTTAATTCTTTAAAACTATTAAATGTTTTTGTAAACTCTCGGCAAAATACAAACATTGACGAATATGATAACAAGGTGGTTTTCTTAGGTAAATCCGATTCTGTCCGAACTGATCTTCCGATACAAAGCAAGCTGAAAATAGAGAGCAGACAGGACAAGGCGTTTAGTTGTATTTGAATACAATATGTTGAGTCGTATTGTTCTCGCCTGTATTTATAAAGATTTAGTGTTTTGGTTAATATACTAGTGTTTAATGAATGAAAATGCTTGATGGTCCCACAGTTGAACCCAAATTATCTCTGAAAATCGTAGAATTCAAAAGAAATTTGTTTGTTTTGATATTACATGTATCTATTGTTGATGTGTAAATTATATTTGTTTTCTTAAAGTAAATTTCTTTTTGCATCCATGGGGCAACTCAAACTATCATTATCAGAGGCGGATCCAGGGGGAGGGCCCTAGGTGCCCGGGCCCCCCCTAAATCCCTAAATAACGGTATAAAAAAATAGATATGCGCCACAAATCACCACTGACACCCCGATTTTTTCAAAAATTTTCTCAGGGACCCCCCCTTACTGGATTTCCTGGATCCGCCTCTGATCATTATATAGTAGGCACAAGACGATCATTCATTGGCGCTTGCTTCTCTTGACAAAACAAGCTGAAAATACAGAACAGATAACACATACGGGATAAACAACTCTTGCCCTAGAGCACTTAGCTAATTCATATCTATTCTTTAAACAATATTTTCATGCAGAAAATCAGATCAGTAAAACGGTGCCTATCTTGCTACAAATTGTATTACTTAGAATATATTTTTTTGAATTTTTGGTATAAAATGGAAAAAAGAACAACATTCTATGGTATTGATAAGATGACGACGACATGTTCATTTATAATTAAATGTTTTACAGAGCTTGTTTCTCGAGAGTTGAGACTAGGCCTGTTCATTACGACTTCCTCCTTGACAACAAAACAAGCTGAAAATACAGAATAGACGAAAAGGGAATATATTAATTGTAGTCTGTATTCAATTAGTGTACGTAATGTGCTGTACATGTGTTGGCGTGTTCCTTTTGTTTTCTGTTAATTAGCTTCAAGTTTTTAATTTGTTTTGTTTTGTTTTCTAAATTTAAATCACTTGCTTTTTTTTATTCATCTATCCTAATAATTAAAGTAACTGAACATTATTTGATGATTGAGCATCCTCCAATCAGAGATTGTGTCATAACAACCCCACAGAAACCATGACAAGGGACAAACCTTGAACTTTGCAACTCGATAATCACAGGTAGACATTCCTTGTGAGGACCGAAGGAATCTAATAGGCTCCCAAGCTGGGCTTGTACCCAATCAAAATTAGTGCCAAATTATGATGCATATTATTGTGAAGGCCCTGATAAGATGTATGTAAGATGGTGCAAGATATAATCTAAAACCTTTTGATGAGCCTCTGAAAATTTGCTTTAATCTATATGGGAGATTATTATCTAACAAAGTTAATTTTAAATCTTGTTCTTCACTAAATGTCAATAACTTGTTGTAGACAGAACTGTAAAAGTGTCAAGAGTAGGTTTTAGTGTGAATTCATTAAGAGACAGGGAGAGAGATGGGGTTTTACGTCCACTAGACACAAACTAGGTCATCGCAGAAGAGACCGGGAGAGAGATGGGGTTTTACGTCCACTAGACACAAACTAGGTCATCGCAGAACTAATACATGGGTCTACTTTATATTTGTCTCTCTAAGAGATAGATAAATGGGATCCAGTCAAACAAAAAAAACTAGGTCATTTTCTGGACTAACATATGGTTCAATCCTACTTCAATAATTCGTTTGCGCATAGGGGTCTTAAGCAGTGGGAGGAAACTGGAGGACCCAGAGAAAAACGCACGAGGTTGGAGAATTACAAATAATGCAAAGAGACTTTAATTTACGATATTAATGATTCTGAATTGACAATCTTTAGCACTTTATTTCAGATATTTATTTCATCAGCTTGAACTGTAATTGTAGTTTGTTAATTATAAGATATTATGTTTCTAATGTATTGTAATAATGAAACTATCACAGACAAGTTAGCGCTGAATTCCAACCAGTGTTAATAAGATACTGTACTGTTGTAACTTCTGGGGATATGGTCTGTCTCTAGTTTAGAAAACTGAAATTATACACAGAGAAAGAAAACAAAAGACCAATGTTAAAATTTTCTTTTAAGAAATCAAATGTAAAAACAACTATGTTTACTTTGAAAACTAATAATTTGACAATTCGGTTAAAATTGACTCCAGTTTCAGTTCCAACAAGACAAACGATCATTTAATGTGTTGTCAAGAATTCATTATTGACCAATGCATGTTTGTCAGTAGCCTCTGATGGAACAAAAAACAGTATTTTCGGGTCTCTTGTATACCCAAGAGGATTGGCAACATTTTCTATTTTAAGCTAGTTTTTGAATCAACAGCTATTTTAAACTTGGTATAACAAAACACAAGCATTGCTACATTTCAATAACACAGTTGAAAATATTTGCTCAAATTAATCTAATTAATATTGAATCATCCATGCACCCCCATATTCAAACAATAATTGTATATGAGGATAGCAATATTTTCTCTCCCCGTTTATTTCTGTATTTTATAACTTCACGCCCCCAACGTCTTCTAGCTATATGTAATCTATTAAGAATGTAAACAACGAGTCGAACAACATCACTGAAAGTACAAACAGAAAAGGAAAATCTTTTAAATATAAATTTGTATAGGCATGTAAAATACGTCATCTAATTAAGAACATACAAAATAGAAATGACAAACAAAACATTCAAGAAATATCTATTACCTAACATTGCACTAGGGATCTGGTATCCTTTAACTTGGTTGTTTTGCTTTTTAATTATTATAATAGCCTTTAATTTCAAAACATCCTTTTAAAATTGATAACCCTTTAAATTTCAAAAATGGTTTAATTAGTACTATGGCTTAATTTAATGGTACACCATTTAATTTCTGCTCAGCTTGTTATTAAAGGCTTTAGATAATTAAATGGGTCATCCATTTCTAAACCCCTCTCTGAGAAATTAAATGGTGCACCATTAAATTAAGCCATAGTACTAATTAAACAATTTTTGAAATTTAAAGGGTTATTATCAATTATCAAAGGATGCTTTGAAATTAAAGGCTTATATATTAATTAAACTGCAAAACAACCAAGTTAAGGATATCATTACCTAACATTGGTAGAAGTCATTTTATTATATTATTTTTTATTCAAATTAACATACATTGTACATTATTATATTACAAAAATATACATAAATATTGTCATGTCATTTAGGCAAAACTCAATGAATGAAATGGGATTTAACGTCCACTTGACGAATCCATTTCCGATGTTACTGCGAGTCAATGAAAAAATTGATTAGCAAAATTTTAGTTGGGAATCTATAAATTCCCAAATGATTTTTATCAGATATAGTACCGTTTATTTCATCATTCAGTGCCTCAAATCACGGGTACTCTAAAACATAAACCTATCCTTTTTATTCTACATTTTACAACACATTGTTCATTTCAGCAAGTCGTTCGGCTTTCGGTCCTGTGTACACATTGGCATGCAAGTTTAAGATTCCTTGACAGATGGATTTCTACATGTATATTAGCCCAGTTCAGAGCAGAACAGTAGGACGTTAAACCCCATTTCATTTCATTTCTAATGTACAAAACCATTTGAGGAAGCTTAAAATGTCGATGTTAGGTTACAATATATAGTTCTTCTGTTTATATATCTGCTACTGGTCATATGATGATCCAAGGTCTGGCTTTAGTTAAAAAACAAACACTCTCTCCTCAGTCATCAAACACATTTTGAAAATATATATTGGATTGAAAAATACAATTAAAGCAAAACTGAAAAGAAATATTCTTCGTTTTTCATTAGCTCTCAAAACTTTTTAACTTTGTTCAGGATTTCTCAATGACACGGGTAGAAAGATCATTCAGCTGATCACGAGAAGTCAATTGTCTGGAGACGGATTCACAAAGGATTTAAAAACAAAGCATTCTTTTCATTGTCTTAAAGCAAAGCGCTGCATTCTTCAACCTCTTTATGATAAGGCCTCTGTTTTTTTGTTTAAATCAGAAGTATTCCACAAGCAGAACAGTCTAATCAAAATCAGTCATATTTGGCTCTTGAGAACGCTAGTTGGTAGATGGTCTAGCACATATGACGTCAGATCTTGTAAGGGCTGCAGATTTCGCCAAGATCTCGAGATATAGACAGGGCTCATGCCAACCCTAGCCCCAAACCTTGCCCTAACCCACAATCCAGATGCGACGTCACTTGTGCTAGATCGTCTTTGACTTGCGTTGCCCATAGAGTCAGACATTTTTGTTATTGTAAGATACAAAGTTATACAGGTGCTCTTCATCTGTTCACACACGCATATATAAACCTGACCAATCTGACAAGAGAAAAACGAGAGAAAAGAGAATACATACCTGTGTCATATTTCATCCTTGTTGAAGCTGGTAAAGGGGGCATTCCAAGACCAGGGGGAATTCCCATAAACATGGAATTCGACTGGCTCTTGGGTACTGGGGGCATTCCTAATCCTGGTGGGGGGATAGATTTCGGTGAAGGAAATCCAAGTGACATAACCGTTTGACAGCTGCTGGTTTATAATGCTCTTCCTCGTTCTAGCGTTGGCCTTTTTTATGACTGGATGAAGATGACTTAAACTTCGATTTCTCGTCGACCAATCTGATTATCTGATCAGGGGAGTCTGCTACTGCACAGTGTTGTTCTGATGGAATAATTGGCTTCTCAAAGATGGCTTAAATACAAATAAATATTCATATATTGTATATAATTTTCTTAAACAGATAACCGAGCAGGAGCCAGGGTGGCTAAGATGCTAGCTCGCTAGCCGGGGTGTCACATGTTCACGGTTGGATCCCTGCATAGGTCAAGAAAGTTCATCAGGATTTTTCCGGCGCTGTTTTCCTTCGTCAGTGGTGCAGGATGGATGGATGGCCTGATCAGGACAGCTGTGTATTCATTTGGATGGGACGTAAAACATAGGTCTCGTGTATACATTGGCATGCATGTAAAAGATCCCTTGGCAGTTGGAATTTGATATACGTGTAGGCCATAGCACTGAAACGTTTTAATTTTTTGGATGTAATGTAACCAGAACACAGGAGCCACGGACAAAAAAATTTCTACTCATTTGGATGGGAAATGAAATGAATTTAATGAAATGGGGTTTAACGTCAAACGTAACTGTTCTGCTCCGACCTGGGCTAATGAAGATGGGCACATGCCATATAACATACTACAAGGGAAATTTTGTCTGGACAGCGACACTACTGCCTACTCTAATATCGAATTCCAAATGTCAAGGGAACTTTGATGTGTACGCCAATTTGTACACGGGACCTTGATTTTTCGTGCAATCCAAATGACAAGACAGCTGTCAATGTCACGCCCTCCGTCTTGCATCACTTACAAGGGGAAACCACGCCAGAAAATCTGGATGAACTTTTTCGGACAATGCAGGGATCGAACAATGCAGGCTAGCGAGCTACCGTGAGCCCCTCATTTGGTTGGATGGGATGCGTAAACTTAAATTCATGGTGGAAAATATAAACCCGGGTAGAAAGGTACCTTTACAACCAATATTATAGAGCGAAGCTCTAAAGGCATCGCGCAAAGCGCAGTGCTTGAGCAAAGCTCTTTTCAGGTAACACAGGAGCGTAACTGAAAATGTCACCCACAGACTGTTGTTTTAAAAAAAATTCAGATAGGAACCGGAAACACTGGGCAAAACAGGCAATGCGCATGCAAATTACCAGCAAGATTACGCGTCTCTAAGAACTATTTCTATGACGCATTGAATAAATGACATCACATATTTTTGACGTCAAAGAAAAAAATTCTTACACTTTTTTGCGCCTTTTTAAAACAAAATTATAAAGGTTTTATATTTGTCACCAGCTTCGCTCTACTATGGCAATGCCTGTTATACCGGTATATAAAAATGTGTGAAATATATTCATGACCTACAGCAAATCAAGGCGTTGGGCAATATATCAGGCCCGTAGCCAGGAAGTTGTTTTGGGGGGGGGGGGGCAAAGATGTTTTCGGCAGGGCCAAGTAGCATGTGCATCTGCGTGAATTTTGCGGTAAAGGCCAATTTTCTTGTGATATTGGGGGGGCAAGACTCAGTATTGGTAGGGCAGTTGCCCCCCCCCCCGTGCCACCCCCTGGCTACGGGCCTGCAATATATTAAGCGTGTCGTAAACACACACTCCTTATATATAAAACACTCATCTGAACCAAACATGAAACAAACATGGCGGCCGATTTCTGAATATTCAGATTTTTATAAAAGATTGAACAGAAGTCACCAAAAAGCTTGATTAACATACATATTTTAAAGCTAGGATGCTTGAAAAATACACGTGTTTGACAATAAAGCTGTATTTGAATAGAAATAATGGTTAAATTTGGATTTAATTATGCACTTTCGAGAAAAATCGTTTCAGACAATTACCTGCTTGTATCTTGATTGAGTACAAAATGTTGTTGCAGACATTTGCCGAAAAGAATTAGAAGAATATATAAATTTATTGACATACATATTCCCGCTTTCACCATAAAACAATCTTTCAATTTAGTTTCTGCCTCCATAGCCAATTTCATAGAGTATCATATGATTTCAATTGATATAGAATAATTATATGGAAACATTTCGTTTCATAATAGATGGTATATAAGTGTTAAATTTGGATAAAGACGCACACTGACTGCACATGCGTAACTTTATTATTGACTTCCGATCAAAACACGTGCGTGCTTTGGAATTGAACCAATTCGTAAATAAAACAAAATGGGAAAAAACAAGAAAGAAAAGAGACAGTCGGAGGCTAATGAAACACTTGAAATTAGCTATGAGGAAAAACTAGACAATCTAATGCCGATTGCGAAACCACTAGCCCCTAAAAAATTAACTAAACGAATCTACAAAACAGTCAAAAAAGGTACTTTTTTCGAGAGAGAGAAATGGGATATAACGTCCGCTCAACACAACTAGGTCATTTCGGGACTAACATATGGTTTTATTTTAGCAGTGGGAGGAAACCGGAGTGCCCAGAGAAAACCCACGAGATTAAGAAAGGCGCATCTGATCTCCATGCCACATACTTGACATACGCTCAAACCAGGGCTCGAAACAATTACTAATAAGCCACAAGCCACAGGTGGCAGGCCATCTAGTCTAGAGGTCGAATGAATGAATGAAATGGGGTTTAACGTCCTACTATTATGCACCTACCTGGGCTAATAGAAGACGGGCATACGCCATTCAGTGTGCTTTGATGAGAGAAATTTTGCCCTGGCAGCGGCGCTACGGCCTATTCTTATATCGAATTCCAACTGCCAGTTCTTTCTCAACTGATGTACAAATAATGCTAAGTAAATAAATTCGTTTACCCAAATATCTTCAATTTGGTCTATAAAACTAGCACTAATACTAGATTACAGAACTTGCAATTTAAATACTTCCAAAAAATTATACAAATGACCTTTTATTTAAAATCAAATTAAAGGAATCTTCATATTGTGCGATTTTTGCTATTCAAATATAGAAACCCCGGAACACCTTTTTATTTACTGCAATTACGCACAGGTAATTTGGAATGATTTACATGAAATCTTTTCAACTAATGACATTCCATTACAATTACAAGTTGCAAATATTCTTCGTTTTTTTGAAAGAAACAGTTTTTAAATCATATCGTGAATTCTTATTTGTAAATCATTTAATATTTTTAACAAAATACTACCTTTACAAATCAAAAGTCGAAAATATTAGACCGACAATTGTTAATTATCGAAGCTACTTGAAAAGTAAACAACAAATAGAAAACGTATTAAACGAAACCTTTGTAAATAAATGGGATTATACAATATGAATATTACGCATACATGTACCTCTAGTATTCCAATTCTAGTACTCCAATTCTTTGAATCCTGGCGTATTCAACACCAGGCTAATTCAACACCAGAAAAATTGGCGTATTCAAGACCAGTACATGTATATATTGTTATTTTGTATTTTAAACTTCAAATCAATTCCGATGTCCTTGAGTACGTCAAGAACCAATGGATATCAAACCGAATGTTTAGTGCGAAGAGTTGGCCCGTGTTTATGCGCCCCGTTCGCCGAATAAAGACGTCGAGGGTTGGCATAACCGAATCAACTCTCGACTGAACACTCGGGGACTTGTTCCATTTTATTTATTACTTGTTTTATATTATGTAAATATTGTCTTCGAATATGAAATATTTCAACTGTTGTTTGTATTATGACTATTTGAGATATATAATAAATATTTTCTTAATCCTGCTTTTGTCTTATAATATACATAATACTCACTGGTCTTGAATACGCCAATTTTACTGGTGTTGAATTAGCCTGGTGTTGAATACGCCTGATACCAATTCTTTCACACCTATATCTATTTATGCATTTTTTTTTGTTGTTTAGTTTTAGTTGTTGATTTCCTTAAATTTGTGTCTATATTTGTGTTTATAATGAAATTTAGTATAACCTTAAAACATTATATGTATGATGCTACACACTGAGAATGTAATATGTGAACTTTATCTATGACATATGTCTATGAAAAAAAAAAATAATAATTTAGATATAAATTGTATGATTTATTTTGTTTTAAAAAAATATCGTAATGTGAAGTTCTAGTATCAAAGTCTACCTTTAACGCCAAGTATTACAGTTTCGGTGGTTGGAAGGGGCTCGAATCATCATGTTTTCTCTTCTTTTTTTCTTGTAGCAAACACCCAGAAGAAACAGATTGTTAGAGGAATAAAACAGATTCAAAAATTTATTCGAAGAGGATCCAAGGGGTAATTAACTTTTATGTATTCAATTCTCAATGCCAAATTTTTGAGGACAGTTTCTAATTATTCACCAATTAATCAATGCTAAAAGGCACTCAAACTGAACATTTAAAATTTTATTAAGGAAAACCAAACCCAAATTAGCACAGTAAGGTGCTGGCTCACTAACTAGGTGGTCAAGCCTGGCTTCCCCATGTCAAGGTGCAGAACGTCGCCCTGGTTAACAACAGTCTAGTCACTCCGAAGTTCTGTGTACACATTGGTGTGCATGTAAAAGAACAGTGTGAGAAATATCACTGTCCAATCAAATTTCCTCTCATATCACACTGCATAGCATATTTCTGTCTTCAAAAGCCAAGTGCAGAAATATAAATTTTTTGAGATTTTAATAGCTAGAGGTGTTTAAAATTGTAATATGCATTTTTGTAATGTTTTAGATTGTAATGTGTGTATTTGTAATGTTTGAGATTGTAATGTGTGTATTTGTAATGTTTGTAGATTGCAATATGTGTATTTGTAATGTTTGAGATTGTAATCTTTGTAATGTTTGTAGATTTGGTGTAACAGCTGGTGATGTTTGTGATTATAATGTCTGTATGTGTAATATTTGTATTTTTAATATCTATATTATATTGCTTGTATTTGTAATGTTTGTACATGTAGGTTTGTAATGTTTGAGATTGTAATGTTTGTAGATTTGGTGTAACAACTGGTGATGTTTGTGATTATAATGTTTGTATTTGTAATATTTGTATTTGTAATATCTATATTATAATGCTTGTATTTGTAATGTTTGTATTTGTAATGTTTGTATTTGCAATGTTTGTAGGTTTGTTGTAATAGCTGGTGATGTTTACCCTATTGATGCGGTCTCCCATCTACCTGTATTATGTGAAGATGCTGATATACCTTATTGTTATATACCTTCAAAACAGGTGAGTTATTTGGCGAGTCTCCCAGGAAAGGGTGGGTGGTTATACCTTTTGTAGCTTTTACTCAGTGAGTGAGGGAGAGAGAAATAAGGTTTAATGTCCACTCAAGACAAACTGTTATTTCCGGACGAACATATGGTTTAGCAGTGGGAGGTTACCTTTTTTCCCCCCCCCGTAAACCATGTCGGAGAAAACCCAAGAGGTTGGACAGACGACGCTGCATATAACCGGAGTATCAAAACCACGGCAGTTGACTCAATGACAGACCTTATAAAACAACACACACATGCTAACCATTCGGCCGTCTACCCCTCTTTAGGGGATCACGGTGGCTAAGTGGATAAGGCGCTGGTTCGCTCCTTGGCAGTTGGAATTCGATATAAGAGTAGGTCGTAGCGACGCTGCCCGGGCAAAATTTCCCTCATAGCACACTGTATGGCGTATGCCTGTCTTCAATTAGCTCAGGTTAAGTGCATAACAGTAGGACGTTAAACCCCATTTCATTCATTCATACCCTTCTTTAGATGTAAAGGAATATCCAGTGACTGACTATATATAAATTTGTTTATTTCAGGATCTGGGTCGATCGTTGGGATCGCAGTACTGTGTTGTAGCGTTAGTACAATCACACGAAGACTACAAGGATCTTTATGATGAAACATTCGAAGACATCAAATCACTGCCTCATCCATATTAAACACAGTCCATGAACAGACTTGAACTACAGTAGAACTTGTATTAAGCAAGCACCCAAGGGAAATTTAAAAATGGTTGCTTAATGGAGGTGCTCTTTGACTAGAGGTATCCAATATTGCCCCAACCCCTACCACAAACATTTTTTAGGTGTTCGCTGATTAGGAGTGCCTGCCCGAGCAAGTTCTACTGTATTTGTATATATTATAAAAAGTGTCGCATTATATCTAACGAGTGTGTAGATATCCAATTCATAGATAAAGGAAATAAAAACCAGGAATGGGCTGGCCTGGGAATATATGTCTTATCGCACACTGGTTATGTGTCTAAAATGTATTAAAAATGTCTACGGTATATAAATACCTAAATGAGAAAATGGTGTGTCTGAAGAATAACCAGGTACATGAAGAATTATGACCTGATATTGTTAGTGAGATGATGAGTCATATTTTCCAGGCTTGTTTAGCGCTGGACAGATTTAAAATGCAAGAGCTTGATTAACTTGAGTCTCCCTTGTACGGTTCTTGTTTCGGCCATGTTTGTCAGACCTGACACTGTTTAAACCAGCCAGTCAGTAAATTTACACGCCAACAAATAAGAATTTCAAAGCATTTAACTTTTAGACTCTATAAACAAAGTTAAATTTAAAGTTTCTATGTGTTAACTTGTAACCAAACTTATTTCATTCAGGCCAAATAAGTTTTATTTTTACTTCTTCAGTATTTTGATAAATGAATGGACTCAAGGAATGAACTGTTCCCCTTTTTTTTTCAAAATTAAAAAACGAAGAGCAATTTTTGTTTATTACAATTTTTGATTTTGAAATGAAAGAATTTTAGGACATGTATCTGAAGGACTAAAAATCTAATTAATCTGGTCTAAATCAATACATTTAACATGTAAATATGACATTTCATTAAAGAGATCAATCTTACCTGGTTAGAATTTAATTTTTATTGTAACAGAGGCGGATCCAGGAAATCCAGTTAGGGGGGGGGGGGGGGGCCCTGAGAAAATCTTTGAAAAAATCGCGGTGTCAGTGGTGATTTGTGGCGCATATCTATTTTATTATACGCCCACATAGAAATGTGGTCGTATATTGCCGTCGCCCCTGTCCGTCCGTCCGTTCGTCCGTCCGTCCATCGTCCACAATTTCTTGTGAACGCTCTAGGGGCTAAAATTAATATCCGATTGACTTTAAATTTATACACAGTGTTTAAGGTCATGAGAGGAAGACCCCTATTGATTTTCAGCGATTTCCGATAATTGCTGTCAGAGTTATGGCCCTTGATTACTTTAAAAAATCTTGTGAACGCACTAGAGGCTAAAGTTAATATCCGATTGACTTTAAATTTATACACAGTGTTTAAGGTCTTCAGAGGAAGTCCCCTATTGATTTTCAGCGATATCCGATAATTGCATCCAGAGTTATGGGCCTTGATAACTTTGAAAAATTTGTGAACGCTCTAGAGGCTAAAGTTAATATCTGATTGAATTAAGATTTATATTTTGTGTTTAAGGCCATGAGACAAAGAAGCCTAGGGATTTTAAGCGATATCCGATAATTACTGCCAGAGTTATGGCCCTTGATCACTTTGAAAAATCTTGTTAACGCTCTAGAGGCTAAAGGTAATATTCGATTGAGTTAAAATTTATACACAGTGTTTAGGGTCATGAGACGAAGAAGCCTATTGATTTTCAGCGATTTCCGATAATTGCTGTCAGAGTTATGGCCCTTGATCTCTCCAAAAGACTTGTGGACGCTCCAGAGGCTAAAGTTAATAACCGATTGACTTTAAATTTATACACAGTGTTGAAGGTCGTGAAACAAAGAAGCTTAGGGATTTTCAGCGGCTCTCGATAATTACTGTTAGAGTTATGACCCTTGATCACTTCAAAAAATCTTGTGGATGCTCTAGAGGCTAAAGTTAATATCCGATTGACTTAAATTTTATACACAGTATTGAAGGTCATGAGACGAAGAAGCCTATTGCTTTTCAGAATATTAAGTGTTTTGTATACTAAACGTTAGCATGGAGGAGAACTTTATCAAAGCCAAACAAATTTGAATGATTTTCTGATAATGAGTTGTTACTTGTTATATGATTTTAGTGTATTATAAATGTTTCATTACTGAAAAAAGTAAAATATGCGACAACTCTTGTTGACGGCCCGGACGATTTAGCTGCTGTGGGCGTATGTTTCGTTGCCTGGCAACCTATCTTTATACTGTTATTTAGGGATTTAGGGTAGGGGGGCACCTAGGGCCCTCCCCCTGGATCCGCCTCTGGTAACAGACATAAGTGAAGCCGGTATTGCAGACTCCTGTTGCCATTAAACTATGACACCAACCCGTATGACAAAATGGTGCACAGACCTTTTAAAAAGGTTTTTGATTCCTCAATACATATATAGTGCAACTAAAACGTCTAGATATGAATAGTGTTGGAAAGGGGGGGCTAAAGAAGTCTTACCCCAGCACATTTTTTTTCCTTGAGGGCCCTGGTGGAGAGAGAGAAATGAGGGTTAACGTCCACTCGACACAAAGCAGGTCATTTCGGGACTAACATATGGTTTAATTTTATTTCAATAATTTGCTTGCGCTAAGGGGTCTTTAGCAGTGGGAGGAAACCAGAGAAAACCCACAAGACTGGACAGGCGACCCAACTCCCTGTCACGTACAATCGAGGATTCAAGACCTCGCTAGTTGACTCAATGACAGACTTTATGATTCAACAATCCAACCCCCCCCCACCGGCCCTTGCGGTACATGTGATTTCTATTCTTGATAGGAGGGCCTGACAAGGACAGCTGCCTAGTCATTCGTATGGGAGGAAAACCGAGGTCCCGTGTACACATTGGAGTGCACGTAAAAGATCCCTTGGCAGTTGGAATTCGATATAAGAGTCAGCCGCTGCCTGGGCAAAATTGTCCTCATAGCACACTGTATGGCATATGCTCGTCTTCAATTAGCCCAGGTTAGGTGCTTAAGTGTAGGATGTTAAACCCCATTTCATTCATTCTATTCTTGATTCAACCTCACATTTCATTTAGTTAATTTGGATCTTGACTGGCAGGAACTGGTTTATTATCTTTTAATTAAGATTTATCTCTAACCTAATTAGGATATCTCAGGAAACATGATTCTATTCTTATCATGTTATGTTTCTCGGTTCTAGTGATCATGGAGCCAGGATATTTTGTTGGGGGTGGGGTCTATCTGTGAGGCTCGGAATAAAGGGGGGGGGGGGGTGACTGGGCTGCAGCCAAGGGTCCAGAGAGAGAGAGAGAAAATGAGTTAAATGTCAATTTGACACAAACTAGGTCATTTTTTGACTAATATATGATGCAATTTTATTTCAATAAATTGCTTGTGCCTAGCAGGACTGGGCTAATGATAATGGGTAATGGCCATGTTAAGAGTAATGGAAGATTTCAAAAGTAATGATTAATGGAAATGTAATTAATTACATTTTATGGCACATGTAAATCTGTCCAATATAACTAACCTCAAATTTTATAGCACCAGAGAAGTCAATTTAGGTCTAGTGGATTAAAAAAACAAAATAATTGTTATGCCCCTGCATACTCACTGTTTCACTGTGACTAGTTGTGATCAAAGGAGGATCGTATCTATTACTAACCAAAAGATAGGTTGCCAGGCAATGAAACATACGCCCACAGCAGCTAAATCGTCCGGGCAGTTAACAAGAGTTGTCGCATATTTTACTTTTTTTCGGTAATGAAACATTTATAATACACTAAAATCTGATTAAAAGTAACAACTCATTATGTAATTATCAGAAAATCATTCGAATTTGTTTGGCTTTGATAAAGTTCTCCTCCATGCTGTTCAAGTTATCTAAATTCATTGAAACTCAATATACTTGTTCGTCTCATGAAGACTTTTTGAAGTGATCAAGGGCCATAACTCTTACAGTAATTATCGGAATTGCTGAAAATCAATAGGATTCTTCGTTTCATGACCTTAAATACTGTGTATAAATTTAAAGTCAATCGGTTATTAACTTTAGCCTCTAGAGCGTCCACAAGATCTTTTGAGGGGATCAAGGGCCATAACTCTGACAGTAATTATAAGAAATCGCTGAAAATCAAAAGGCTTCTTCGTCTCATGACCTTAGATACTGTGTATAAATTTAAAGTCAATCGGATATTAACTTTGGCCTCTAGAGCGTCCACAAGCAATTGTAAACGCCGGACGGACGGGGGCGACGGCAATATACAGCCACATTTCAATGTGGGCGTATAAAAAGCCACTTGATCAAATCCTCACCAAGCTTGATAATTTAAGAAATATTAGTCAAGGTCTAACAGGCTATTTTTTTCTCTTGATGACCTGTGCTTGTTTGGTGCTGTCACAAGTTTGTGTTGAATGGATGTTAAACCCCAATGCAGGGATCCAACGAGGAACCTACCAGTAAAGGAGCCAACATCCTAGTCGCTCGTATAGTCATTTGGACGGGACAGAAAGAGAAAGGGGGGGGGGCTAAAGAAGTCTCACCCCAGCACATTTTTTTCCTCTCAAGGGCCCTGGTGGAAAGAGAGAACTGGGGTTTAACATTCACTCATAACAAACTATGTCATTTCGGGACTAACACATGGTTCAATTTTATTGCAATAACTCTCTTTAGCATAGGGGTCTTGAGCAGTGGGAGGAAATCGGAATACCTGGAAAAACCCACAAGACTGGACAGGCAACCCTTCTCCCATTCTCCACGCAAGTCTAACTATCCAGTATTAGTGTACTGCAAGGGAAAGACAACTCTGTTTGGGAGATTGCCCTTCTCCTTGTCATATACAACAGGGGAATCGAAACAATGCCAGTAGACTCAGTGACAGACCTTATGATCAAACGCGCACATACTAACCATTTGGCCAAGTTAAAGTAAAAACTTCAACAAATCCAATAGAATGAATGAATGAAATGGGGATTAACGTCCTACGCTTAAGCACCGTACCTGGGCTAATTGAAGACGGGCATACGCCACAGTGTGCAATGAGGGAAATTTTGCCCGGGCAGCGGCGCTACGGCCTACTCTTATATCGAATTCCAACTGCCAAGGGATCTTTTACGTGCACTCCAATTTGTACACGGGACCTCGGTTTTTCGTCCCATCCGAACGACTAGGCAGCTGTCCTTGTCAGGCCCTCCTTCTGCATCACTGACTAGGGGAAATCACGCCGGAAAATCGAGATGAACTTTCTCGGCCAATGCAGGGATCGAACACTCAACCTCCAGGCTAGCGAACCGGCGCCTTATCCACTTAGCCACCGTGATCCCCCAAATCCAATAGAAAATAGTAGGCCTACTATTATAATATTTAAATATAATTTATTATTTTAACAATATAAATACACAGTATTTATTTATAACAATATATATATATATCACATTTACACAATAGGGGTAATACAATACATACACTAGCTGCACTCAGTGGGCAAACCAACTTCACCTTCCACCCCATTCATTAACTACACTACATAAGTCACATGGATAGAGAGTGAGGAAGAGAGGGGGGATATGGAGAAAGGGGCCATCCATAAATTACATACACTTGAAGGGGGGAAGGGGGGGTCACGCCAAAAACGTACAGGTGCGTAAATTCATTGGCAAAACGTACATACAGGGGGAGGGGGGGTCTGAATTTTACCCATTTTGAGGTACATACTTTATGGATGGCCCCAAAGGGGAGAGAGCAATTGGGAGAAAGTGGAGAGAGAGAGATGGGGTTTAGCCTCCACTAAACACTAGCTGCACTCAGTGGGCGAACCTTCTTCACCTTCCAACCCATTAACCACTACATCAGCCACACATGGTAGGAGACAGAGTAGGGGAGGGAGCGAGGGCGAGAGCAATATGGAGAAAGTGGAGGGAGAGGGAGAAAGTGGACAGAGAGAGGGAGAGAGTGAGTTTAACATCAACTCAACCCAGTTAACCACTACATAAGCCACACTTGGTAGGAGAGAGAGTAGGGGAGGGAGCGAGGGAGAGAGCAATATGGAGGGAGAGGGAGAAAGTGGACAGAGAGAGAGTGAGTTTAACATCAACTCAACCCAGTTAACCACTACATAAGCCACACTTGGTAGGAGACAGAGTAGGGGAGGGAGCAAGGGAGAGAGCAATATGGAGAAAGTGGAGGGAGAGAGAGAAAGTGGACAGGAAGAGGGAGAGAGAGTGAGTTTAACATCAACTCAACCCAGTTAACCACTACATAAGCCACACTTGGTAGGAGAGAGAGAGAGAGGGAGGAAGAGAGAGTGTTTAACATCCACCCCAAACTATGTCATTTTTGGACTAACATGGTACAATTTGCACATACATGTAGGTGTCTTTAGCAGTGGTAGGTAATGAGCTGGAGGACCTGGAGAAAATCCACTCATTGCTAATTTCAACAATTTTTTTTTCTTTTTCAAGACCCAATGAAAAGTGTGACTTATTCTTTAAAAATAGTTGATGTACGTGTAGTGTTTGATCTTAATCATCCAGTGATATATAAAACAAATCCAGTTCAGTCGTCACCAAGAGTTAAAACTACATGTGGCTAACGCAGCAGTTAAATGAGAAGAAGACAAGTAGCGAGAGACAACACGATTATATAAATAAATATTGGGATAACACGTACATGACAAAATTCTGATGACGTTTAAACGAGGGTTCTCTCGTCTTTTTCAAGCAAAGAATAACAACTATAATAGGCCTACAAAAAAATGAAATGGGGTTTAATGTCCTACTGTGTTCTGCTCGGATTGAGCTAAAGAAGGGGGCCATCCATAAAGTATGTACGCTCAAAATGGGTAAAATTCAGACCCCCCCCCCCCCCCCCCCCCTGTGCGCTCCTGTATGTACGTTTTGCCATTGAATTTAAGCACCTTTACGTTTTTGGCGTGATCCCCCCCCCTTCAAGCGTACGTACTTTATGGATGGCCCCAAGACAGAGGAGTAAAAGCGGTAAATCGAAACCTAAATGAAATGAAATGGAAGTTTATTACCTCCCTCCTACTGTTCTGCTTCGATTACACAAGCCCCCTGAATATACCCAGTCCCAAGGCACATCATAGTCTCATTGGTTGTAAAATCTCTCAAAATATATATATGTAACAACTCTTAGGTATTAAATACACAAAATAATAAATATAACAGTTTTTGAAAAAAAACTACATTATTTGTCAATTTACTACCACATAAAATAAGCGATAGTGCTAGTTTAATTATCGACAAATAATGTAGTTCTCTTTTCAAAAACTTTTATATTTTTGTGTAATATATACAGATAATAAATACTACAAAGTAACAATAACAAATACATGTATAATAATATCTCACGTAACATCCTATAAACATTAAAACATTTCTTATATATCTACATAAACATTTCTTATATATCTACATGTACATCTACATTTACAGAAACATTTCAATAATTATCTATAAACATTAAAACATTTCTTATATATCTACATTTACATAAACTTTTCAATAATTATCTACATAAATATTTCATCTTTTATATATTTCGATAGTTCAAAGTATAAATATTTCAATAATTCATCTTAATAATTTTTTTAATAATTCATATTTTAAACATTTTCATAATTCATTTAATAATTTTTTTAATAATTCATATTATAAACATTTCAATAATTCTTATTTTAATAATTCATTTTATAATTATTTTAATAATTCATATTTTAATAATTCATATTTTAATAATTCATATTTTAAACATTTTAATAATTCATTTTTTAAACATTTCAATAATTCCTCTTTTAAACAATTCAATAATTCCTCTTAAAGATTACAATATTGGTGTATTATATTATGTTCAATCGCTAAATATCATTCAAAGTTTCTATAAACATGCAAAAAATTAATTTAATAAAGATTTCAATAATGCCATTAAATATTTCATCTAATAAGGATTTTTCAAAAATTCCATTAAATATTTCATTTAATATAAAGATTTTTTCAATAATTCCGTTAAATATTTCATTTAATAAAGATTTCAATAATTCTGTTAAATATTTTATCTTATTAACATTTAAAAACTGGTAATATCATTGCTAAAATGTCTCCACCATTTCATTACTAGGGATAAATACAAATATTGGCAATATATTCAAATATGTGAGGTTTAATGGTTGAGAAGGAGACATTGAATAATATATTTATATTGAACAAGGCTGAACAAGGGTGTCATATTAAACAAAAATTATGCAAGAAGTAAATCTGCCTATTAATTAAGACATTTATTAACATTCATAACAAAACACAACACAAGGTATATAAAGATATAACTACTTCTCTAGTATTTAATAACGACGTTTCATAACACATACAGGTCATGTTTTTAAGTTAATGAAGTGAGAGAGAAATGGGGTTTAACGTCCACTCAACACAACTAGGTCATTTCGGGACTAAGTTAATGAAGTAGTTATATCCATATATACCATGTGTTGTGTTTTGTTATGAATAATTACCATGTTTCTTGATGTCATTTAAAGAATTTATAAACATGAAAAGGCCATAATCAACCCTCGATGCCATCTTATTTGACAGATTTTCACTGGACTGAATCCAATTTGCTGCTCAACGCTCATGGATGATTTAATCCAAAAATGGATAATTGAGACTATGTTGTTTTTTTATCGTACTGACAGTAACGATGATCAAGGCTTTTCCTTAAATGTAATCACTAAATTCTCGTTGCAGAGTGGATCAATTTGACTGAAATTTTCAGCATGATCTATTTTCATTATCAATTTTTTTAACTATTATAGTGAGAACTGCTAACTCGTTTATCTTATCTCCCATAATGACCCTTTAAGCAATGTCTTGCTCTAGACTATCAACCAGCTTACGATATAAACAAACACGAAATTGTCACAAATATTTCATTTGGTGTTATAATAGTTAAAGCAGGGGGACTGCGCCACATATGATTTACATAAAGGACAAATATAACGACAAGACATCATACTCCAAAACAGCAAACAAACAAACAAAAAAACAATTCAAAAAAGAGTGAATGGATCCGGGGGCTAGCCGTAAGCGTCCACTGCGCTGTACAGTCCCGGGTCTGAAGCAACACAGACTTCACTCAAATTGAACATATTTCACTCGTACAATAATCTTTCGCTAATAGCTAATATCAAATGATGGCGTCACATATATATTCTAATACCTACAATATCAATATAGATGATAAATAAATACAGCCCTAATATATATATATCACATTCATACAACATCTATCATACGTATAATATTATGGGGATCACGGTGGCTAAGTGGATAAAGCGCTGGTTCGCTAGCCTTGAGGTCGGGTGTTTGATCCCAGCATTGGCCGAGAAAGTTCATCTCGATTTTCTGGCGTGATTTCCCCTTGTCAGTGATGGAGAAGGAGGGCCTGACAAGGACAGATGCCTAGTCATTTGGATGGTACGAAAAACCGAGGTCCAGTGTACACATTGGAGTGCACGTAAAAGATCCCTTGGCAGTTGGAATTCGATACAAGAGTAGGCCGTAGGTCGTTGCCCAGGCAAAATTACCCCTCATAGCACACTGTACGGCGTATGCCCGTCTTCCATTGGCCCAGGTTAGGTACATAATAGTAGGACGTTAAACCCCATTTCATTCATTCATTCAAACATATAACATTATTTACTTTAACAAATCATTTATACTCCTAATTAAGGCAACACCAATTTGCTTTCTGTTTGGTTAGATCTATTTCATAAGGCCAACTGCATTATTTACTTTAACAAATCATTTATACTCCTAATTAAGGCAACAGCAATTTGCTTTCTGTTTGGTTAGATCTAGATCTATTTCATAAGGCCAACTGCAGATTAGGTCAAAGTTCCAGAGATGTGAACAGGGATAGCGGGACAGGGAGAAAATTGGACCTTAGGCAATTTTACTGCTTGTCATGTATAAGCGTAAAATTGGAAAAAAACATGCGATTTTAAGAAAGAAAGAAATAAATGGGGTTTAAAGTCAACTCAACACAACTAGGTCATTTCGGGACTATCTACTATTTTAAGAGCATGTGTTTGATAATTCAGCCAACCACCCCCATTGGAACAAAAGTATAATGTCACAAAATGTCATATAATATATATATATATACGGATATGAACAACATGAACTAGTAAACAATTTATTAATGCCTTAAAACAGCCAACAGGTCATGCACGATTTATAATATAATATATTAATATTTGAAAACAATAAATTACCAGCTACAATCTTTGGATACCATTGATTCAAAAATGTTATAAACCTTCACAGCCATTTGTAACTTAAGATTATGCTAACATCCAGAGCAAAACACAGCCTTTTGTAACTTTAGATTATTCCAACATCCTGAGCAAAACACAGCCTTTTGTAACCTTAGATTATGCCATCATCAGGAGCAAAACACAGCCGTTTGTAACTTTAGATTATGCTAACATCCGGAGCAAAACACAGCCTTTTGTAACTTTAGATTATGCTAACATCCGGAGCAAAACACAACCATTTGTAACTTTAGATTATGCCAACATCTGGAGTAAAATCAATTGTTATTCCATACAAATACACTTCTGTTATTATCATACAAAGTGAACTCAAGTTTCCTCATACATAGTGAGTGAACTCAAGTTTCTTCATACATAGTGAACTGAAGTTTCCTCATACATAGTGAACTCAAATTTCCTCATACATAGTGAACTCAAGTTTCTTCATACAAAGTGAACTCGAGTTTCTTCATAGATAGTGAACTCGAGTTTCTTCATACATAGTGAACTCAAGTTTCCTCATACATATTGAACTTAAGTTTCATCATACATAGTGAACTCAAGTTTCTTCATACAAAGTGAACACAAGTTTCTTCATACATAGTGAACTCAAGTTTCTTCATACATAGTGAACTCAAGTTTCCTCATACATATTTTAACTTAAGTTTCATCATACATAGTAAATTCAAAGTTTCTTCATACAAAGTGAACTCAAGTTTCCTCATACATAGTGAACTCAAGTTTCTTCATACATAGTGAACTCAAGTATCTTCATACATAGTGAGCTCAAGTTTCTTCATACATAGTGAACTCAAGTTTCCTCATACATAGTGAACTCAAGTTTCTTCATACATAGTGAACTCAAGTTTCTTCATACATAGTGAACTCATGTTTCTTCATACATATTGAACTCAAAGTTTCTTCATACATAGTGAACTCAAGTTTCTTCATACATAGTGAACACAAGTTTCCTCATACATATTGAACTCAAAGTTTCTTCATACAAAGTGAACTCAAGTTTCTTCATACAAAGTGAACTCATGTTTCCTCATACAAAGTGAACTCCAGTTTCCTCATACAAAGTGAACTCAAGTTTCCTAATACTTATTGAACTTAAGTTTCATCATACATGCACATAGTGAACTCAAAGTTTCTTCATACAAAGTGAACTCAAGTTTCCTCATACAAAGTGAACTCAAGTCTCCTCATTCATAGTGAACTCAAGTTTCTTCATACATAGTGAACTCAAGTTTCTTCATACATAGTGAACTCCAGTTTCTTCATACAAAATAAGCTCTAGTTTCTCCATATAAAATAAACTGCTGTTTTTGCACAACATAACTAAATAAACGTGAGTTTTTCCATACAATTCAAACTGATTTTGCTGCCACCGGTCACATTTATCCATTCTTCTGGCACCATGTTGAATTACACTGTATTCAAAAACCCGTCATACGACAAATCCAACCTTTATTATTTTGTTACAGAAATGTTTGTCGAGCCATTTTCGCAATTTCAAATAATCTCTATATCTCACAATCTATAAATAATGCCATTTTTTTTTTAATTCACATTAGCTGCATCATAAACTAGTTTAACACACAAAGCATCACAGCAACCATTATTGTACCGAACTATTTCCTTGAAATATCTCTAATCAAAGTGATGTCACAGTTTGACACATTTCTTTGGAATTGTCGCTAAAATAATCGCTTGTCGCATCAGTTCTGTCGCCGGCTGCTAGCGTCATTAATTGTTTCTGATACGAACTACTTCTTCGCATGTCGTAATTCACGTACAACTCCTTTGGTAAAACAAGGGGCGTATTAATACTGTTTCGTCGCGTCTGTTCATTCGGCATTAACACCACTCGGGACTGTGACTTTGGAATTGTTTTCATCCCTGGGAGAGTATTACTGGAGGATTTTCGCGATGCCGTTAACTTTTCCTGCGAGCCGACAGATCGCCGCTGGAGGTACGCAATCGGGGACGTTTGTAAGTTGACGGTATTTTGCACTGATGGTATCGCCATTTCTAACGAGTCTGTATCCTCCATGACGACGCTGGTCATTGGAAGGTCGATGCATGACATTAAGATGTCTGGATATTTCTCGAGGAATTCAAGAATCTGTTGCATGTCCGGTCGAACTTTCATATCAAATGATAAGCACCAGTTGATAAAATTATACCTGAAATCAAATATTATATAATTATGCCTTGAGTATGCTTGTAGGATAGGGTGGGAAGGAGGGTGGGGGAGAGAGAGAGAGAGAAAGGCCCTCTGACACAAACTTGATGAAATTATACCTGATATCAAATATTATATAATTATGCCTTGTTTGTAGGAGAGGGAGGGAAGGAGGGAGGGGGAGGGAAGATGGGAGGGGGAGAGAGAGAGAGAGGTAGGGTGAGAGAAAGAGAAAGGACCACTGACACAAACTTGATGAAATTATACCTGAAATCAAATATTATATAATTACGCCTTTTGTTTGTATGTAGGAGAGGGAGGAAAGGAGGGAGAGAGAGAGAGAGAGAGAGAGAGAGAGAGGTAGGGTGAGAGAAAGAGAAAGGACCACTGACACAAACTTGATGAAATTATACCTGAAATCAAATATTATATAATTACGCCTTTTGTTTGTATGTAGGAGAGGGAGGAAAGGAGAGGAGAGAAAGAGAGAGAGAGAAAGACCCACTGACACAAACTTGATGAAATTATACCTGAAATCAAATTTTATATAATTATGTTTTTTGTTTGTAGGAGAGGGAGGAAAGGAGGGAGAGAGAGAGAGAGAGAGAGAGAGAGGCCAACTGATGTCAACTTGATCATTTCGGGATTAACATACAGGTGTATGGTTAATTCTTTGCTTGCGCGTTGGGGTCTTTAGTAGTGGGAGGAAACCGGAGGAGAGACAACCCTACTCCTTGATAGGTACATTCAAGGACTCTAAACAACACCAATTGACTCATTGACAGGCTATATGATACAACGTGCACATGCAAACCATTCGGCCATTGAAACCCCAAGTCTATACATTGGCGTACATGTACATGAACCCTTGACATAAGCGTAGGTCCCATTTCATTATACTCTGTGCCCCCCCCCCCCCACAAATGTTTTACAAGGAGAGCAATGTACTAACGTTGTATCAATAATTCCAAGAAGATGACGAAAAAACCTTACACACGAGCGAAAAAAGGGGGTGGGGCGAAGAGTCCACATAACAGTGCAAGCAAGTTTGGATCTCAGTGATGCATACTAGGAGAAACAGGAACCATTCCTTATTGACTATGATCGTTTTATCCACTTACACTGGTTCCGAACAACCACTTGGCATGGAGAGTTTATTTCCCGATTTCACGTATTCCAATACTTGATTATTGGACATTCCTTGGTACGGAAAACTTCCAAACGTCACAATCTCATAGATTAATATCCCATAGCTCCACACGTCAGACTTGGACGTAAAAAGCCCGTCCCACAAACTTTCGGGAGCCATCCATCGAACAGGTAACATGCCTATAAAATAAACAATAAGATAAAAATGAAAAATGAAAAATTATCACAGCACAGTGATAAGTCAATGGCTACCCCGATTGAGATATTTCTATACACACCATTAATCAGAGAGAGAGAGAGAGAGCAACAGTGAGAAAGAGAGAGATGGGGTTTAACGTACACTCGACACAAACCAGGTCATTTCAGGACTAACATATGGTTTAATTTTTGTTCAATAATCCGCTTGGGCATAGGGGTCTTTAGCAGTGGGAGGAAACAGGAGGACCTGAAGAAAACCCACGGAGATGGACAGGCAACTCTACTCCTTGTCACGTACGTAATCCAAGAGAACTTGCTCGGCCAACACCGGTAACACACTGATTCACCGTGGCTTCCAAATGTACTGTGGACTTGACTTAATGGCAGACCTTATGATCTAAAGTTCACATGTTAGTCCACTGACCACCCAAACCAACATCTCCATGCTTCATATCCTGTTCACTCGCCTCAATGTTGGGCAAGCGACCCTACACTTGACCCATTGACAGACCATTATAATCTTGAGGGCACGCCTTGAACCATTCAACCACCCTTGATCTGTATGAAGAGTACGACAGGAGAAGTCTGACCTAATGACAGACATAATGATCTAAAGCGCATATGTTAGACCATTCGACCACCCGACCCTGACCCCCATTTTCAGTGGCAGTATCCATCCAATGGAATAAACTTCTAGCAACATTAAAGGAAGCTAGAACATTAGAGTCAATTAAATCATCCCTTGAAGACTCACTTATTTAACTGTGAATACCAAATGTGACAGTTGCAGCTCGGCGCCATGGAGTAGAACATTTCTAGATGAGAGGCGCTATACAAATTCATTATTTTTAAGAACCTCTAGAAAGAGTACACCAGGAGTCTTACCTTTTCTACTGAATCTATAATAATCTGATTCATGCATCTTTCTGGTCATTCCAAAATCGGCCAATTTCACTGTTTTATCAGCATGTACTAAACAATTTCTACACGCTAAATCTCTGTAAAAAATAAATCAACTATAAAAAAAGGGTTCATTGTCGACTTTAAGTGTCCAATCCTGTTTCTAGCACCACTGACACAGGGAAAACAACGCTCATTTCCCCTGGAGCTCCCAGTTAGTAAGTCAGCGACTATTTCACTGAGCCACCTACCAGGACATTTTGCTAGTTCTGTGACGTAGATAGTTTAAGTGGAATCAGAATCAACTATAAAACCCTCTATCAAAAGAACTGAGACTGTTCTGCTACCCAACCCTGCCTTATTTCAGGGAATTGTAAGAGTGGTAAAGAGTCAATAATAATAATAATAATATGTCTTTTCATAAATCGCTATATTTGAATTTTTTAAGTGTAGGACTTCTGTGAAGGTCCAATGGTAGTTTGTTCCACTTTGTGGATGCAGCAACGTGGAAAGAGCGACCACCGAATGACTTCAACTTCCACTAAGAAACACAGAGTTTTTTCTCATTAAGTGACCATAACTGTCTAGGTCTAGATGGATGTAAAATTTTAAGAGATCGCCCAGATACTTCGGATCACTTCTATCTAGAAACTGATAGGCAAGAGACAATATCTTGAAGTCCAAATCAATAGTTTTACTGACCTGTGTACATATTTTAATTCATGTAAGTAATTTAAACCGGCTGCTATATCCCGAGCCATCTGTGTTAAACTCGATGCATTGATATCTTCAGCTTCCCGGATTTCTTTATTATCAACAATATTTCTTCTGGATAGTAGATACGTCTTTAGGTCACCTGTAGATATTTAAATATACATGATCAGCGGGACAGAGAGAGAGGGAAGGGGGAGGGGGGAGAGAGAGGGAAGGGGGAGGGGGTGGAGACAGAGCATGCAGTGTGCTATGAGGGAACTTTGAAATATGCCAATGTATACACAGGACCTTGGTTTTCCGCCACATCCAAATGACTAGGCAGCTGTCCTTGTCAAGCCATCCGTCCTGCAACACTGAGAGAGAGCATGCAGTGTGCTATGAGGGAACTTTGAAATACGTCAATGTATACACAGGACCTTGTTTCCGCCACATCAAAATGACTAGGCAGCTGTCCTTGTCGAGCCATCCGTCCTGCAACACTGACAAAGAAAAGCCATGTCAGAAAATCACAATGAACTTTCTTGGCCTATGCAGGATTCAAACATGCGACCTCCAGGCTAGCGATCCAGTGTCTTACCCATTTAGTCACTGTGATCCCTTCACATGGATAAACTAATGCCATATGATAACATATTGTATATGAAACTCTATGTATGATGATGACCTTGTGTTTTGAATCCTAATTCCTTATAAGATGTTCAGGGGGGTTGGTAGGCCGTTTGGTAAGCATATGCGAGCTGTATCATAAGGCCTGTCATTGAGTCTAGTGGCGTGGTTTCGAATCCCTGGTTGTACTTGATAAGGAGTAGGGTCACCAGCGAGAATGAACCCTAGACATCCTGGTTAGTCTGTCAGCGCCTTACTCACTGCGACTCTCAGAATATTATAGAGAGATTAAAACACCTACCATGTAACATAAACTCCATGATACAGTAAACAGGTTCACCACGTGTACATACGCCCAATAATTCAACGATATTATCATGTTTAAAACGTTTCATCACCTCCGCTTCACTCAAAAAATTTAACTGAAATAAATATCATAGTCTAAATATCATAGTTTAAATACCATAGTTTAAATATCATAGTTTTAATATCATAGTTTACATATCATAGTTTAAACATGCATTATTCAAGAGCTAAATCTGCCTAGTGCAGGTCTTTATTTGGGCATGAAATGTTTTCTAAAGTATTAATTAGACATTAATTAACTGATCCAGGCCTTAATCAACTTTGGATGGCATCAGAATGCACCGATATTAAACAGATTAAAACGTTTCAGTGATAAATCAAATATGGCGAGCCCAGGCGCTTCAAGTCTTAGCTTTGATCAACCAGGACCATGGTTGAAATTATTGCATCCGTCGGCCAAATCTTCAAATGCCAATATCTTCGCTTGCAATAGAGTAATTTTAATGAAATTTTCAAATTATTCATTTTACATCACCTACTTTCGAACTATTATAGTAAGAATGGCTAGTTCTTATCTTTATCTTGAATAATGTAACTTTAAGTATTGATTGCAGAACAGACAGAAACCTATATACCTCCTCTGCATAAACATTAAACATACAGCGACTTTAGTAATGATGATCGAGACTAGGCCGAAAATTCTAAAATCACGATTCACAGTGGATCAATTTTAATTATTACAGTCAGAACTGCCAGCTCTTTATCTAATCTCCCATTATGTATCTTTAATATATTGAAAATATAGGAAATAAAACTACCTTTTCTTCCATGGTGGAACCTTTTTTCAATGTTTTAACTGCAACAGCCACCCATTCATGTGATAAATAGGCTTCACCCCCAAATACAGTACCGAACGCCCCTTCACCTAATGTTCGATTCAACACGACACATTCACGTGGCACTTCCCAACCATCTAGACTTAAGCACTGGGCAAAATCTGTAGAAAATAACCCCAGCTCCTTCATTCTGTTGTGAGTTTTTCTCACCTTGGAATCGTACCTGAAAATGAAAAATAATACAACCATTAAACTATTCTGCACTGACTGGGCTAATGGAAGACGGCCATACGCCATACAGTGTGCTATGAGGGAAATATTGCCCTGACTGGGCTAATGAAGACGGCCATATGCCATACAGTGTGCTATGAGGGAAATATTGCCCTGACAGCTTCACAGCTCTTCTTAGCTTCACTGCTCTTCTTTCGAATTTACGTGATTTCCCCTTATCAGTGATGCAGAAGGAGGGCCTGACAAGGACAGCTGCCTAGTCGTTCGGATGGGACGAAAAACCAAGGTCCCGTGTACACATTGGAGTGCACGTAAAAGATCCCTAGGCAGTTGGAATTCGATATAAGAGCAGGCTGTAGCGCCGCTGCCCTGGCAAAATTTCCGTCATAGCACACTGTATGGCGCATACCCGTCTTCAATTAGCTCAGGTTAAGTGCATAACAGTAGGACGTTAAACCCCATTTCATTCATTCATTCATTCTTTCGAATTTCAACACACGGCCTGGTATTATTGTCCTTTCTGAAGGACTAGACACAGTCAGCTCCTCCGTCCTGTTCCACTGACAATGGTGAAAACACTCTATGCATGCCAATGTGTACAGTAGAACCCCTCAGTCTTTCCCATCACCTGAACAACTTGCTCTTTTTTAGGTCTAGGTCATTTCGGGACGAAAATATGGTTCAATTTTATTTCAATAATTCACTTGTGGGCAGAGGTCTTTAGCAGTGGGAGGAAACCGGAGGACCCAGAGAAAACCCACGAGATTGGACAGGAGACCCCACTCCATGTCACACACAATCTGGGAATCGAAACCACGCCAGTTGAATCCATGACACCTTATGATACAACATGCACTTGCTAACCATTTGGCCACCCACCCCCCCGCACAGCACACAGGAAAATCCAGTTTACTTTTATCAGGATTTAATTTCAATCAACGTACAGATTTTGTTAATAATATGAAATATTTCTGCATCTGAATAATCTAATTACCTGCATTTAATTAAAACCAGACACAAAACACTGACCATGATAAAGGCAGCGAATCCCAACACGTTACCGATAATAACAGCCATACTACATGATACACCGAGAAACTTGCGAAATGACTCGATAGCACAATGCTCATGATCTGCAAAAATTAACAAGAAAATAACAAGGTCTTTAATCATATAAACCAATATCAAGCCAGCCAAAAAAATAAATAAATGATACCAATTAACTACTAGAACACTTATTTTTTTGGGATATGCTAATTGTAGGCCGGTTGGGGAGGTTCGCGTGATTGCGGAGCTCAAAATGGCCGCTTCATATAAATGAGATTTTTTGGGAATACTAACCCAAATCCTAACCCTAACCCTTTTTAGTAGACTGAACTTGGAACTAATTTACCTTTTACACCTCTTAAAAGGGTTAGGGTTAGGGTTCCGGTTATATTTAGTATTCCCCAAAATACTCATTTATATAAAGCGGCCATTTTGGACTCCGGAAACACGCGAACCTCCCCAACAGGCCTACAATTAGCATCTCCCTATTTTTTTACCTGAATGAAAAATGAAATATGGTGAATGAAATGAAATGAAATATGGTTTAACAATAATGAAGACAACCATAAGACATACAGTGTGATATGAGAGAAATATTGTGAAATTAAATTGATTTTGATAAAGATATAATATAGGTTGCCAGGCAATGAAACATCCACTGGACTCTCTGATCGACCACATGATCTTACGTTCTAAATAAAGTCATTCATCATCAATTTACCCAGAATTCAATTTCAGATCCTGTCTTTATAGACCAACGAAATAAGAAGTAGAATGAAACAGGCTCGTAGCCAGGAAGTTGTTTTGGGGGGGGGGCAAAGATGTTTTTCGAGAGGGCCAACTAGCATGGGCATCTGCATGAATTTTGCGGTAAAGGCCAATTTTCTTGTGATATTGGGGGGGGGGGCAAGACTCAGTATTGGGAGGGCAGTTGCCCCCCCGTGCCACCCCCTGGCTACGGGCCTGGAATGAAAATGATCTGACTTACTATCGTGGCCGTCTGTCGGCCTCATTCCAGACGGTGTCAGCCATCTTATTCTCTTGTGGAATATACGTAGACTTCCTTCAGCATCATTTGCCAATGGTTGATACTGACCAATGAGAATGGTTTCATTATGGAAGAATTGTATGACATCCACATTGCCCATCCTATCGCTGCCGTCAAATCGTATGTAGCCAGACACGCCCTGAAAACTTGTCTCGTTTATAGCGTCCATGTACGCTCTGAAATTATAAGAATAAAATGATAACAAAAATGAAGTTAATGAAATAGAAATCATAACAAAATGAAATTGTAGCAAATGAAATGAAATTGTAACAAAAAGAAATTGTAACAAAAAGAAATTGTAACAAAATGAAATTGTAACAAAATGAAATTGTAACAAAATGAAATTGTAACAAAATGAAATTGTAACAAAATGAAATTGTAACAAAATGAAATTGTAACAAAATGAAATTGTAACAAAATGAAATTGTAACAAATGAAATGAAATTGTAACAAAATGAAATTGTAACTAAAGGGGAGAGAAATGGGGTTTTACGTCCACTCAACACAACTAGGTCATTTAGGGACTAACTCATGGTTTAAATTTTTTTCAACAATTGGCTTGTGCGTAGGGGTCTTTAGCAGTGGGAGGAAACCGGAGTGCCCGGAGGAAACCCATAAGGTTGAGAAGGCACATACGCTCACACCAGGGGTAACTAAAGGAAATTGTAACAAAATGAAATTGCAACAAAGTAAAATGTAACTGTAAATAATTTCCTTTAAAATCTTACTATAAACTAAGACAGCCAAGCAAAGGGCGTAAATTTTCCCACAGCAGCTAGACTTGGATTATGCTCCAATGCAAACCTAGTCAAACAATATAATAAGTCAGTGATGTCCCATAAAACTGTGTCAGTTTTGGTTGGGTTTTTTTTCTAATGGAAGTCTACTGCTATATATGATTCATTCAATCTAATTTAAATACAGATCTATAAATTTCGTTTGATTTTTTATACTTTCGATGGCCTACAATACATGTAGATCTAACAACTTATAGTGGGAGATCATGTTCTATGATGTAGAAAACGACATTTGACCCCATAAGGTCAGTCATTTGATTAACCAATCAGAATCGTTGTTGCAAGTGGCTATGGTTTTGATCTATTTTTGCTTTGTTTTGATATCTGTCTGAGTTCATGTCTACCCACAGTTCCGCGCAAGAGAGGTCAAACCCACTATTCGACAGACAATTTGATGAGCTGACCCCTTATTTGAAGCTGAACACGAGTTAAATAACAAACCTTCCAGATCCTAAAGTGTAGTAAAGACAAGTAAATCAAACTTACTGTGTTTTAATCAGATTGATGATTCATTATCCTAAAGTTTGACCCGTCTTCAATTAGCCCAGGTAAGGTGCTTAAGCGTAGGACGTTAAACCCCATTTCATTCATTCCTAAAGTTTGAAAAAACTGTGGGCTCTATAGCAGGGAAGCAAGCAAGTGTAGACAGACAGACGTACTGGGCCTACTCACAAGAAACATTACCCTAAAGTTTGAAAAACTGGGGCCTCTAGAGAATAGCTGACAAGAATGAAAGAATGAATGAAATGGGGTTTAACGTCCTACTGTTATGCACTTAACCTGAGCTAATTGAAGACGGGCATACGCCATACAGTGTGCTATGAGGGACGATTTTGCCCGGATAGCGGCACTACGGCCTACTCTTATATCTAATTCCAACTACCAAGGGATCTTTTACGTGCACTCCAATGTGTACACGGGACCTCGGTTTTTTGTCCCATCCGAACGACTAGGCAGCTGTCCTTGTCAGGCCCTCCTTCTGTATCACTGACAAGGGAAAATCACGTCGGAAAATCGAGATGAACTTTCTCGGCCAATGCAGGGATCGAACACTCGACCTCCAGGCTAGCGAACCAGCGCATTATCCACTTAGCCACTGTGATCCTCAGCTGGCAAGAAAGTGTGGACAGACAGATGGCAATTGCATTATACAATCATACTATATTTGGGCATATAGAAATTGTGGCCGCAGAGTTTTGAGAAGCAATATTACACGAATTAAAATGCTCGAACTTCTGAACACTAGAGCGTCCACAAGATTTTTTGAAGTGATCAAGGGCCATTACTCTGACATTAATTATCGGAAATTGCTAAAAATCAATAGGCTTCTTTGTCTCATGATTTTTAATACTGTGTATAAATGTAAAGTCAATCTGGTATGAACTTTAGCCTCTAGGGTGTTCACATGAAATTGTGGACGGACCGATGTACCGACAGACGGACAGACGGGCAGGGGCGACGACAATATACGACCACATTTCAATGTGGGCGTATAAAAATGTGATTATGCTCAAATTCATTACATTTGCCGCTAGAGATCGGATAAGACAAATTGAAGGGCCATAACTCCTGAACAAAAAAGCAATTATCGCAATCTGAGACTAACCATACGAACCATCATCCTAACATTTGAAAAAGCTTCGTCAGATAGCGAACAAAACAACTGGGCCCTTATTCACGAAATCTTAATCTAAGTTACAACCGAAATTTTAAGAAATACTGCAACTTCATTGGATATATGCAAATTGATTTAAGTGGTCAGCCAATCGAATTGCAGTATTTCTTAAAATTTTGATTGTATCTTAGTTTAAGTTTTCGTGAATAAGGGCCCTGCATAATACAAACTTACTTAGTTATTTCCCCTTCGTGAAGCCGGGTCTCGACACCAGGATGACGACGGAGAAGTTTATCGAGCGCATGGGCAAAGACCCAGACGCCATCGTACACAAAACTAGCAAACTCGCTTTCTTCAACATCCTAAAATAATTAACATATGGTGAATTAAACATATAACCATTCTCTGATGTATTGAATATTAGATGGTTTACAGTAATACTTGTTCATGCATAATAAAGTCACGTGGTTTGTGGGCCATGCTTTCAGTCACCATGCTTTCAGTCACCATTCAATGAAGTTGTACTTTCATTACTCTGTTCCCCAATTCAAAATGCCTTGAATGAAGAACCCACGAATCTAGCACCCCTACATAATACATTCCAAACTGAATGAATATGAAACAGGGATTAACAGCCGACATTTCTGGCCTATCTGGGCTAATTAAGATGGGCATACTTCTATACAGTATGCTTTGAGGGTTCACCAGGACAGCTGGGCTCCCGCCTACTCTAATTTTGAATTCCAACTGTAAATGTGTATTCTGCCTCAACCTATATAGCGACTTAAGACAGACATTCTTCTATAAGAATGACTAGACAGCTGTCCTTGTCGGGGCCCTCCTTCCTGCATGCATTACTGACAAGGGAGAGCCAATGCAGGAATCGAGCCCCAGACCTCCAGGCTAGCGAGTCAGCATCTTACCCACCTATCCGCTGGTGCTATAGCTAACCTTGCATTGTCTGGAGTGCAAACTGCAAACGTCCAAAACTTTAGCAATAATTATGGCGACAATCAATGTTTAATTATGATCATAAATGAAGGATTTACTTACGGCCGATCCGACTCGGACAGCGTATTGATCCTTATACTGCTTCACTGTGATACCGCCTGCTACCAGAGTCGAATCTAAATCTGTGAACGCCTTCGTTAAGATAAAATGTCCGTCTATGGCAAGAAGAAGCTCGGACGTAGTACAGGGGACTGATTCTTGGGGTCTGAAGTCACCAGGATTTGGGGGACTGTTGTAGAAATCTACGTCCCACCAGTCCGTGGTATACCAGGACGGCAAAAACCATATAAAACCCTCGCGCGCTGTCATTTTCTGTAAATAAAAAAAACATTTCATACAATCAGATTAAAACACAGATCCTATTCCGTTTCTCTTTTTTTTTTAAGTTCAAAATTGTCTTTTTCCACTATGATCTGGAAGAGTTATTGTATTACCCGTGTTTTAGTTGATGTGAGAGATTAGCCAATGAAACGATATGTTGCGACAAGTTCGCGGAGGGTAGACCACTTGAATTATAATATAATAATGAACGTTTATATAGCGCTATTCCACACTGGCTGTATGCTCGTAGCGCAAGAGTTGAGTTTTCTACAATGTTAGCATCATTTAAAACACAGTTCTTAACATAGTGTCGGAACAGATAAGTCTTCAGTGATGATTTGAAAGTTGATAGGGTTGGGCACTGTTTCACATGAGTAGGCAGGTTATACCAATGTGAAGCTGCCAAATATGAAAATGATTTTGCTCCAAAAGTTTTTAAATTGTAAGTTGGCAACTGCAGCTGGAAGTTATTTTTTGATCTTAGGTTCCTAGAGGGTAAATGTTCCTGAACAAGTTCCTGGAGGTACACAGCAGTGCTGGGATTTCGGCCGTATATTCCGGACGTGTCCAAATTTTTTTTCCAAACGCACTCTATTGTCCGACCGTGAATATGCCCATTCGGACATCAAGACATGGTGAATAATATTCAAAATTCCAAAATTAATATATAGTGTACTGACTAGTACTAAGAGTATAACTACCACTCAACCCGATTATCGTTGACAATAGGCTGGATTGATTAGGTAATTAAGTGATCAACGTATTTATCGTGTTATACCGACTATAAACCTACCTTGATTTGATTACTTAATCTGTACTACACAGGTGCTATTTTGTGAACTGCCTGATATGTTAAACATAGTAATTTAAATTCAATGCGTTCATTTATGCGAAGCCAATGAAGAGAGGATAAAAGAGGTGAAATGTGGTCCCGAACTTTTGTACGTGGAACAATTCTAGCTGCTGTATTTTGTATTCTTTGAAGTCGATTTTGTTACTGTCTTAACGTACAATACATATTAAGGACCTGTTGATTTAATTCAGTTTAGGGGGGCTGTATATTAGGCAGGGTGGGGAGACAAAGATCCCTCAAAATATACAATGTTAAAGAATGTGTTATGTAGATCAACTGCCGACCCTACTCCTACTAGGTCATTTCAATAATTGGCTGGCGGCGTAGGAGTCTTAAGCAGTGGCAGGAAAACGGAGGACTCGGAGAAAACCCACAAGGTTGAACAGGCGACCCTACTCCTTGTCACGTTCAACCGGGAATTGAAACCACGTCAGTTGACTCAATGACAGACTTTATGATACAACGCGCATGCGCTATCCATTCAGACATTCACTTCCCCTGACGCATTATCAATGAACTTTGACTCACCTGTTTAAAAGCTTCACACATGATGGCTCTAGCAGTTGCCGAGAAGAAATCGGCAATAATTATACGAACATTCTGAGATCGTAGATCCGCAAATATCTGACAACATGAAATCCAAAAATATTATCAATATGCTTACGACTAAATTCAGATGTTACATCAATTATTATCAGAACATTTATTTAACTCTCTATAGTTACAAAGTGGAGGTCGATTGTAATCATGTTTGAAAATTGGGTTTTTGAAAATGGCCGTGAGAGAGAGAAATGGGGTTTAACATCCACTCAACACAACTAGGTCATTTTGGGACTAACATATGGTTTAATTTTATTTCAAAAATTTGCTTGCACGTAGGGGTCTTTAACAGTGGGAGGTAAACCTAAGAACCCCGATAAAACCCACGAGGTTGGACAGGCGACCCAACTCCTCGCCGCGTACAACCGTGGATTCGAAACCATGCAAATTGACTCAATGACAGGCTTTATGATACAGCGCGCACGCTAACCATTCAGCAATCCAACCCCCCGAAATCGAGAAAGTAAAAGTAGTACCTGAGAGAGATCGATTGCGTGGGTGTCACGGGCGATTTTACGTTTAACGGAGACAGATATTCCTTTACGATGCAGATGTTGTTGAAGTTGTACATGATAACCAGGCAACTCTTGACCCACTTCTGCCAGAGCACCGATATGGAACCATTCCATAGATTTAAAAAACTTCTCATAGACGTACCTTGACGATAGAAAAATCATATCAAAAACTCTCTAAGTATTCAATAAACAAAATGTCTGTCAACAATTTGGAATGTAGACTATGCGAATTGAAATTGGGTTTAACATCCTACTTCTCTGAATCAACTGGGTTAAAAAAGATGGGCATGTGCCATGCAGTGACTCAATGATAGATCTTATGATCTAAAGTGCATGAGGAGCTTAATCATTAGACTAAATGAAATGAAATGAAATGAAATGAAACAGGGTTTAATATCCTACTGTGACTGAGTTAATGAAGATGGAAATCAGTAGACTACCCAATGACCTAACTCAGTAGATTACCCATTGACCTAACTCAGTAGATTACCCATTGACCTAACTCAGTAGATAACCCATTGACTTAACTCAGTAGACTACCCAATGAGTTAAATTACTAGACTGCCCAATGACCTAACTCAGTAGACTACCCAATGACCTAACTCAGAAGACTACCCAATAAGCTAACTCACTAGACTACCAAATGACCTAACTCACTAGATTGCCCAATGACCTAACTCACTATACTGCCCAATGACCTAACTCACTAGACTACCCAATGAGTTAAATCACTAGCACAGCCACCCCCACGCACCCTCACCCAATCAATAAAAAGCAATTTACCTGTGATGATTGACTTGTGGTATAGTCCGGAAGAAATACGGATACTTAAAACGATTAGACAAGGAATCAGCCTCAGCTTCGTAACTAACGACAACAACGTTAAAATGTTTGGATAAAGCTGCTATTGGTTCGGCTGCATCAGAGCATGCTGGACCTGTAAATAAAAGTCAGCAATAAAAATACAACGCATCATATTCATTGAAAGCACAATCCCAGAGCGTCGGACCACAACCTCTGATCTTGTGACCACAATCACAGATCATGTGACCACAATCACAGATCATGTGACCACAATCACAGATCATGTGACCACAATCACAGATCATGTGACCACGATCCCAGATCACATGACCACAACCTCTGATCCTGTCATCAGAACAGAAAATATTTTCCTTGTCAGTTTCCCAAGGTTCTTGACAATAGTGAACAATAATCAGCTTGAACTTATCTTAATTAATTAAATCATGACCTATGACCCTAACAGCTCACCTACAGAAGAATATAGAGTTAGACCACATGGGTACATTATCCCCATCAGTCACACAAATCTTGCTGTTTGCAATCGAGAACTTAGCATGCAAAATCCTGAAGGATCTTTCAAGTTACTATCATAGTAATCATATACTTATCTTAATTAATTAAATCATGTCTTATGACACTAACCGCTGACCTACAGAAGAATCTTTCCCTATGCTATAAATATTAAGTTAGACCACATGTCATGTCGTGGCACACTATCCCCATCAGTCACACAAATCTTGCTGATTGCAATTAAGAACTGAGCATGCAAAACCTTGGAGAATCTTGCCAGTTCAATAATATGTTACCATCATAGTAATTATATGAAACTTTTATTAATACCAACCTAGTATCACAGTAATTATATGAAAGATAGAGAGAGTGAGAAATGGGGTTTAACGTCCACTCAACACAACTAGGTCATTTCGGGACTAAAACATTTATTAATACCAACCTAGTATCCCAGCTAGTGGTTTCGTCATCTGTGTTATAAATTTTATAAAAGCGTTCATGGCTACATCCGGCTTACACTCAGAATCACTCGTGATCAGTTCCAGGGAATGGTTGGGTAAAACGTTTGGATCCTTGTTCACATAATCCAGCGCTAACAGAGCACCTGAAAGTAATAACAACATCGTGAGTCAAGAGGGTTGGGAGGTCTGTGAGTTTCCATTACCACCACTTACCCCCACCCCTCCCAACAGAGCATCTAAAAATATGTTGCAACATTGTGAATTCAGTGGTGTGTTGAGAGGGTGGGGGTGGTTTGAGTGTCTTCAATACAACTTACCGCCACCCCTCCCAACAGGGCAACTGAAAGTATATATGATATAATGATTAAAACCACCAGCAGAAATCCTATCCAACTCTGCTTACTTCATCAAATTGATATAAAACTTTTCAAACCTGTTGCGTTCTAGAGCAAAAATTAAATGAAATGGGGTTTAACGCCCTACTGTTCTGCTCTGAACTGGGCTAATGAAGACGGGTATACACCATACAGTGTGCTATGAGCGAAAATGTGCCTGGACAACAACGCTACAACTTACACTGATATCGACATACAGGTAACATAAATTAGTCTTACCTTCAACAAGTCCTGGTTGTTCAAGATACGGTCCACTCAGGGGAAATAACCCTCCGATATATATAGTAGTCTTGTTTGACAAGTCAGGAGGGAGCCACTGTTTCCAAATGTTTTTATGATTCAGAATCCAACCACACGCTATGTCCTCGTCGGTTTTGTTCTCCAAGATGTTAAACTTGTGTAACAGACTTTCGTACTCCTCTTGTCGGAACGTCATCTTAGAAATCACATGATACGCTTCGGGGGCGTTAATCTTTATTTTATGCCAAACGACTTTAGAAAACTGGTGAGTGTCGAAATCACAGGTATACGGCAACTGTTCGGGATCGCCACTGCACATTGGAAGTTTCACCCGAGTGTAATTATGGCTGGCAGTCAATGCATTCGGGTACCAATCAAAAAATAAAACTGGATTTTTTTTCTGGGTTTGTTCCTGAATGAATTTGGGAAGAAGATTTCCTAGCCACACTATTTCTACTGGAAGTTCAAGATTTATAATCTGTTCTTTTAGGACTCCGTTATCCAGGTCTGAAAAACATCGACAAAGATAAGAAAAAAAATATTTCATGGCCATTCACAAAATTCACAAATTTATTTTATGAAACTAAATTGAAAATCAATAAAACGAAATAACATCTAATCCTAACACCTCAATGAGAGTGGGGAATATGAAAATAAAAAAAAAATGTTTAACGTCAAAATGCTCTTTAATGACTAGGCTAATGAAGATGGGCACATGCCATGAAGTTTGCTTTGAGAGCATATTGCTTGGACAGCGGCGCTACAGCCTAATCTTATATCAAATTCCAACTTGCCAAGTGTATTTTTCCTCTGCCAGGCCCTGGGGCATATATTAGTGATATTTACCATAATAACAGAGTGATATTTACCATAATAACTGGGGTATATATTAGTGATATTTACCATAATAACTGGGGTATATATTAGTGATATCTACCATAATAACCGGGGTATATATTAGTGATATTTACCATAATAACTGGGGCATATATTAGTGATATTTACCATAATAACTGGGGTATATATTATTGATATCTACCATAATAACTGGGATGTATATTATTGATATCTACCATAATAACTTGGGTATATATTAGTGATATTTACCATAATAACTTGGGTATATATTAGTGATATTTACCATAATAACTGGGGTATATATTAGTGATATTTACCATAATAACTGGGGTATATTAGTGATATTTACCATAACAACTGGGGTATATATTAGTGATATCTACCACAATAACCGGGGTATATATTAGTGATATTTACCATAATAACTGGGGTATATATTAGTGATATTTACCATAATAACTGGGGTATATATTAGTGATATCTTCCATAATAACTGGGGTATATATTAGTGATATTTACCATAATAACTGGGGTATATATTAGTGATATCTACCACAATAACCGGGGTATATATTAGTGATATTTACCATAATAACTGGGGTATATATTATTGATATCTACCATAATAACTGGGGTATATATTAGTGATATCTTCCATAATAACTGGGGTATATGTTAGTGATATCTACCAAAATAACTCGGGTATATATTAGTGATATTTACCATAATAACTGGAGAAGAGTGTAGCACATGGAGTTGTTGTATTTTGACAAATCGTTGGTTGAAACATTCTCGATATACAATCCACCTCAACACAAACAGCCAATGACGTTAAATTAACAGACCAGGAAAAAACTTTCGCTACGTTCGGTTTCTTCAACGCCTTCCAGTGATCAACAATGAGTCCACTTTTCCAAAATTCGTCCACGACTGTTGTTGGCATAAACCAACCCATCCTGAAATAAAATGAAACAAAATTATATCAGGTTTAATGACCAACTTGTCTTCGCAAATGAAAGTGTGCTTTCAGTGTGATATATATACAGTATGCTATACAGTGTGCGCTATCAGTGTGCTATACAGTGTGCTATACAGTACGCTATCAGTATCCCTCCCTCCCTCTCTCTCTCTGCCTCAATCTTCCTCTCCCTAATGGACCATAAGTCTGTCTCTGGCGTAATCACTATCTCTCTCCCTCCCATCCCTCTCTCTCTCCCTCTCTTGCTCAGCCACACTACATGTATATATACTATCAAGACTCAGTATTAACCACCTGCCCTACGGTCCTAATGGACCACAATCTTCTAAGCATAATCTCTATCTCTCTCCCTCCCTCCCTCCTCTCTCTCTCCCTCATGCTCCCCTCCCTCGCCCTCCCTCTCCCTCCCTCCTGCTTCCTGTATTTATTTTAACCCACCTGCCATACGGTCCTAATGGACCACAATCTTCTAAGCATAATCTCTATCTCTCTCTCTCCCTCCTCTCTCTCTCCCCCTCATGCTCCCCTCCCTCGCCCTCCCTCTCACTCCCTCCCTCTCCCTGTATTTATTTTTACCCACCTGCCCTACGGTCCTAATGGACCACAATCTTCTAAGCATAATCTCTATCTCTCTCTCTCCCTCCTCTCTCTCTCCCCCTCATGCTCCCCTCCCTCGCCCTCCCTCGCCCTCCCTCTCCCTCCCTCCCTCTCCCTGTATTTATTTTTACCCACCTGCCCTACGGTCCTAATGGCCCACAATCTTCTAAGCATAATCTCTATCTCTCTCTCTCCCTCCTCTCTCTCTCCCCTTCATGCTCCCCTCCCTCGCCCTCCCTCGCCCTCCCTCGCCCTCTCTCTCTCTCCCTGTATTTATTTTTACCCACCTGCCCTACGGTCCTAATGGACCACAATCTGCTAAGCATAATCTCTATCTCTCTCCCTCCCTCCTCTCTCTCTCCCTCACTCTTCCTCTCCCTCTCACATTCAATCTCTCCTTCCCTCTCCCTGTATTTATTTTTACCCACCTGCCCTACGGTCCTAATGGACCACAATCTTCTAAGCATAATCTCTATCTCTCTCCCTCCCTCCCTCCTCTCTCCCTCCCTCCTCTCTCCCTCACTCTCCCTCTCACATTCAATCTCTCCTTCCCTCTCCCTGTATTTATTTGTACCCACCTGCCATACGGTCCTAATGGACCACAATCTTCTAATCGTATTGTGGATATCCAAGGAGATTTATCAAAGCCTGCTACCATCCATGTTTCTATATTAACCATTGTTTCTGGTACAGAATCTATACTGATCTCATCACACCTATAAATAGTATCATACTATCTATAAATAACAACAAAATAGGTTGCCAGGCAACGAAACATACGTCCAGAGCAACTAAATCGTCTGGGCAGTCAACAAGAGTTGTCGCATATTTTTACATTTTTCGGGCGGACGGACGGACAGACGGGGGAGACGACAATATACAACATACAAGATTTCCAGGGGATGATCCAGTGTGGATACAACATCTTGGGAGATCAGGCCCCGAGTTCACAAAGTCAACTTAAGTCACAGAATGCTTTGTGAACTTGGGGCCTCATAAAGAACCGGAAATTCTCGTTATAATAGTTAAAAACTTGATAATCTAAAGGCAATTTGCTAAAAATTTCAGTCAAACTAATCCACTGTGAACCAAGAATAAAGCGATTGAATTTTGGGACTAGCCTCGAACATTATAACTAAAGTTGGTACAACAAAACACATAGTCTTATTTAATCATTTCATGATTAAATCATGAATGAATGAAAGTTGAGCAGAAAATGGGATCCTAATCTAGTAAATATATTGCAGACTAACATTGACATCAATTGATTATGACCTGGATAAGTTAATTAATGTCTAATTAATATTTTATATAACATTTCAAGTTGCCAGTTCATTAAATGAGGGCAGATAAGACAAGTAAGAGTTATGTCACTATGAATGAATGAATGAATGAATGAATGAATGAATGAATGAATGAATGAAATGGGGTTTAACGTCCTACGCTTAAGCACCTAAACTGAGCTAATTGAAGACGGGCATACGCCATACAGTGTGCTATGAGGGAAATTTTGCCCAGGCAGCGGCACTCTTATATCGAATTCCAACTGCCAAGGGATCTTTTACGTGCAGTCCAATGTGTACACAGGACCTCGCTTTTTCGTCCCATCCATACCACTAGGCAGCTGTCCTTGTCAGGCCCTCCTCCTGCATCACTGACAAGGGGAAATCACGCCGGAAAATCGAGATGAACTTTCTCGGCCAATGCAGGGATCAAACACTCGACCTCCAGGCTAGCGAACCAACGCCTTATCCACTAAGCCACCATGATCCCCCTATGTCACTATGACTCGGGTCCTTAGTTCTTTTAAGTCCCGAGTTGTCACGACTCCTGACTTAAGTCTGAGTAGCGGTACTTGAGTTCCCACTATCACTCCCTAACTTCATTTGATTAAGCATAAAGAAACTTCTCACCTTTCAACAGGACATCCAGTTATACGATCTAAAATTCCAGTAGCATTCATTGAATCTTCGTTAAACATTTCAACATCCATATAACCAATTACCTCCTGTAGTAAGATACGAAGGATCTGATTGGCTATCCTGTGTGATAGACGATTACTACCCTCTAATACAATCGGTAGCCGTAACCCATGGTGATAAAACCTTCTCTGTTGATAATAATCTGAAAATCAGAAAATAATGTAAGATGTGGTACAATAGCACCCTTTCAATGAATGAAATGGGGTTTAACGTCCTACGCTTAAGCACCTAACCTGGGCAAATTGAAGACGGGCATAGGCCAAGGGATCTTTTACGTGCACTCCAATTTGTACACGGGACCTCGGTTTTTCGTCCCATCCGAACGACTAGGCAGCTGTCTTTGTCAGACCCTCCTTCTGCATCACTGACAAGGGGAAATCACGCCGGAAAATCGAGATGAACTTTCTCGGACAATGCAGGGATCGAACACTCAACGAACCAGCGCCTTATCCACTTAGCCACCGTGATCCACAGCACCCTTTCAAAACGATCATAACACTTGTTTGATTGAATGGGAGATCACGTGGTCAATTGGGTAAGGCGCCGGCTCGCTAGTCTGGAGGTTGAGTGTTTGACCCCTGCATTGGCCGAGAAAGTTTATCTTAATTTTCCGGCATGGTTTCCCATTGTCAGTGATGCAAATCAGAAGGCCTGACAAGGACAGCTGTCTAGACATTCGAATGGGACAAAAAACAAGCTCCCGTGTACACATTGGCATGCATGTAAAAGATCCCTTGACAGTTGGAATTTGATATAAGAGTAGGCCATGTTGTTGCTGCCCGGGCAAAATGTCCCTTATAGCACACTGTATGCCTTATATGCCCGTCTTCCATTAGCCCAGGTTAGGTGCATAGTAGAATGTTAAACTTAAACCCCATTTCAGTCTGGGATATCAATCTGGGTGGACTAATGTGGGATTTAAGTTTGATGGACTAAAGCCGTTGTCAGTATGATAAGAATCAACCTGGTGGCCTAAAACAAAACGTCTATGTGTTTACCTGGCCGCGTATGTAGACAGTGTCCCCAACAGTTACCAATAGCAACAGCTAACAAGATGAAAACACACTTCATTTTGTGATCCGTTATTAAGTTCTAATTTTGTTACAGGATATCAGGAAGTTGAAGGATATTTAATACACCGACTCATTGAACTGAAATCCCATTCCATTTTATCAGCAGACCATTGGCTGAAATAATAAAACTATCATTTTAATATAATATCATTGGCTGAAACATTCAAAGATAGGTTGCCAGGCAACAGAGGCCAACAGCAGCTAAGAGGAACAACTCATTAATTAATTATCAGAAATTAATAGAATTTGTAAGGCTTCTAGTTCTGCCCAATGCTAATAAAAATAAAAACAAGTACGAACAATCCAAACCATAAGACAACATTTGAAGTCCTAAAAAACGGTATAGGCAAAATAGTGTAATCTGGCAAAATAGTGTAATCAGCATAATATGGACTGTTCAATGTGTACAAAATACACGACAAACAGTGGTAACAATCCAAACCATTAGACAAAATTTGAAGTCCTAAAAAACGGTATAAGCAAAATATTGTAATCAGGCAAAATAGTGTAATCAGCACAATATGGACTGTTCAACGTGTACAAAATACACGACAAACAGTGGCAACAATCCAAACCATTAGACAAAATTTGAAGTCCTAAAAAACGGTATAAGCAAAATATTGTAATCAGGCAAAATAGTGTAATCAGCATAATATTATGGACTGTTCACTGTGTACAGAATACACGACAAACAGTGGTAACAGTAACACTGTTCACTGTTCAAGTTATCAATAGAATTTGTCGTCTCATGACATTAAAGTTCCTGTGTATAAATAAAATGTCAATCAAATATTAACTTAATTAGCTTCCTAGAGTTTCCACAAGCAATTGTGGAAATGAAATGGGATGGGGTTTAACGTCCTACTGTTCTTCTCCTAAACTGGCTAATGAAGATGGACATACGTCATACAGTGTGCTATGAGGGTACTTTTGCCTGGGCAGCGGCACTACGGCCTTATCTTATTACGAATTCCAACTGCCAAGGGGGTGGATGGCCAAATGGTAAGCTGCTAATGCACATTATATCATAAGGTCTATCATTGAGTGAACAGGCGTGGTTTCGATTCTCCGGTTGTAAGTGACAAGAAGTAGGGTCGCCTGTCCAGCCTCGTGGGCTTTTTCCAGGTGCTTCGGTTTCCTCCCACTGCTAAAGACCTATATGCGCACAAGCGAGTAATTGAAATAAAAATTGAACCATATGTTAGTCCCAAAATGCCCTAGTTTGTGACCAGTGGACCGCACAATAACAGCATTTCTCTGCAAGTTAACAGTCTCACTATTGATTGAAATGGATTAATATTGAATTCCAATGCGTATTTTTTAGATTTGAAACGGACAATTATCATACAGATCTGGGGCCGTATTTATAAAAATTCGTAGAGTTTTCATAACTTTTACTCTAAGACTTCCTAAAACAACATTTAGTTAAAAGTAACTCTTTAGGAATATTTACGTAAGACTTGGGTCCTAACCAAACTAAATCTGTCACAAATAGAATCCCATCCATGTCCATTCGATACCTCTTTATCAACTCGTCATTGCTGTACTCCACTAAGAAATCTCTTCTTGATTTAAACTCTCTAAGGTGGCGTACACGGACGGCCATGTTAACCAAGATAAGAGTACTTTTAACAAGTTAGGAGTGCTACAGGAGGACTCCTAAATATGTGTCATAGTTAGGAGTAATTCTTAAAGTAAAATGTTTTATAAATAGGTCTTAGGAAAATCTACAAAGTTAGGAGTAATTTTTGACAGTTAAGAGTTGGTTCCAACTCTTAGAATTTTTATAAATACCGCGCCTGGTCACCATCTAACAGTAATGAGTGGGCGTATAACTAACTCTCTCTCTCTCTCACCTCTCCCTCTCTCATTTCAAATATATATAGAGTTAGAGATCAGACTCCTTTATACTGTTACAAGGCCACAGATAATTAAACCCATCAAGCGGTGAACACCATGCAGCAGACCATTAAAATCCTATTTTCAATAAATTTGTCATGTCAGCTATATTTTGTTGTAAATGTCATAATAACATCTGTTGTGTGATATCATCGTTCCAGTTGTTGATCCTTGTTCATTATCAGATTATCTCACTAACAATCAAATTATTCATGAACGTTGCCAACAGCCCATCTGCAACAAACAGGCATTAATTATATTTATAGAGAGAGAGAGGAATGGGGTTTAATGTCCACTCGACACAACCAGGTCCTTTCGGGACTAACATGTGGTTTAATTTTATTTCTATACTTTGCTTGAGCGTAGGGGTCTTTAGTAGTGGAATGAAACCGGAGGACCCCGAGAAAACCCACAAGTTTGGACAGGCGACCCTACCCCTGTCATGTACAGCGGAAATATATTTATGTAAGGCCATGAGAAAACAATACCTGTACAGTGTTTACGCTAACTTGGCACCCCACAATTATATTGGACAATCAGATTTTTTTTATTATTCTATTTAATAGGGTTTCTATTTCTTAGAATTTCTAGCCGAAGATTGAGTGATAGGGCCTCGGAAAAAATTGAGGATTGGTAATTTTGGTGCGAAAATACAGGATTGCTCGAGTGACCATAAACAAATGGTAGGTTTGTTTTTAGCCTAATGTGCATTAAATGATGAATATGATTATATATATAAATAAAACAATCGGCATAGTAACAGAATCAATAATCATTTCTTGGTTTATGAATTAGCCCCCCCCCCCCGCCATCGTCCAACCCTCTAGAATTTTCTATAGAAAATTACATCGGTAATCTATGACTTTTTGCTGCAGCCCACAAATGCCATCATTCAACAGATAACGGAGCCCAACACCTCCGTTAAATATTATGATCAATACCAGTAACTTGAGCATTAAAGGAGCTAAATCACTAACATCTGGGACCTAGAAATTCACGAAAGTGGGTCGCAATGTATATAAACTGATTTACACTCAATGGTTTCCATTTTTACTCCAATTTCAAATCAGTCATGTTCGACGAAATAAGCCAGCAGTCGCAATCAAGTGCACATTTATAGCGACTATTTATTCTAGTCTACATAACTCCGTTTGGTTTGGTGCAGTGTGTCTAGCCTCGTCCCTCAAGTCTCTCAATACAACTGGGCCTTAATCATTATGGTACACGATTCGTGTACCAATGTTAAAAAAATTATTTTATCTTAAATATCGGATTTTAGAAGCTCATCTTTTCCCTGTAAGTTTACATCATCAATGTTGATTTAAAATGACCAATAATTTGCGTTTTCGATGTGAAAGAATTTGGAGGATTTTGAGTTAAGGTCTTAGGTCCTTTAATATTGGCGCCTCACCACTCTGCTGCACCCCCACTTTTAAATTGCTACATACGGCCCTGTCTAGGACATAAATGACAGAAATGTAAACAAATAAAAAATGAAGAATCTTGCAACCGCTAATATACCTAACTACAAAATGAAAAATTGGTATGGTTTATCTTGGTGTATGGCGTACATGTATCTTCTATGTTGAATTGAAATACAATTGAACCATGTTATTCCCGAAATGACCTAGTGTGGTTAGAGTGGACGTTAAACCCCATTTCTCTCTCTCTCTCAAATGGAGAACCTTAATTGCAACTGCTAATATATATCCAACTACACATGTTGCATGGATTACTAATATACCTAACTCACAGGCACTATAGGAGGGATTAAAATAAAATAGACAAGCAGTAGTATGAAATTTTATTTTAATCCCTTCAAGTGCCTGTGCTAACTACCAATTCTCCAGTGACAAATGCTGCAATGATTACTAATCCCTTGATAATATTAATAATAATAATAATCGCGTCATTTTACAAGGGTAGCAAATTAGGCCTGAGGCCTTTATCCAATTGATAAACTTACCATTACATGTTGACATGTTGACATGTTGATTGAGGCATAACAATATAACAATCTGCAGGTCAACCTCCTCAATAGACCACAGAAATTTCCATCAGCTGTTTCTATCAACTGATAGTTTTATATAATATACATTCCTATTGATATATGACTGAGGTCAAGGGTCAATTGATATACTACTTCAGTATTATATACATTAAAGAGACATTCCAACAAAATTAAAATATAAATTGGCATGAAGGAAATGAAATGAAGATGGGCATTTGAGAGAATTTTTGTGCAGGCAGCGATGCTTTGGCCTATTCTTATATCGAATTCCAACTGCCAAGTGATCTTTTACGTGCATGCCAATGTGTACACGGGACCTCGTTTGTTTGTGCCATCCGAATGACTAGACAGCTGTCCTTGTCTCAGCATGAAGGACAATATGTTTTGAATGCAATAGGCAGGAACAAATGAGAAAGAGATAGAGAGATGGAGTTTAACGCCCACTCAACATAAACCAGCATATGCCGTTGGAATTCGATATAATAGTAGGCGGTCATAGCACACTGTATGGGTTATGCTCGTCTTCATTAGCCCAGTCAGAGTACAACAGTAGGATGTTTAACCCCATTTCATTTCATTTCAATTCTCCGCTTATACATGACATCGAGTAGGGTTCACTGTTTACTTTTGTGGCTTTTTATTGTCTCCGATTTACTCATATTATAATTCCATGGAAACGAATTTTGACTTAACATTTCAGTTATAAATATAAAGTATTAGGGGACCCTTGGGGACTATATCTTATAAAATTGTATGGCCGTCCGTTGCAACGTTCTTAAATCCATTTCGATTAAAAAAGATTCCAAGAAAAGCAAATAAGCATTTTATAAACGGCAAATTCTTTAGCGGTCTCTCTGTTCAGTATTAAATGGAAGCAGTTGCTCCGGTGATACAGCACTGCGCAGGTCCATCCTAGATCTGGTTTGTGCTCCGGTCCCCGACGACTATATAAAGGGAACACCCGCACAATTTTATTCAAGTCTGATGAGTTCAAAATGAACAAAACTAGTAACTTCTTGAGAGAAATCTGGGACGGCTACTCGCCACTCATAGATTTATAATTTTAACATTTCAGTTAAACCTTGTCTGTTTTCTCCAGATCCTCTGTTTTCTTCCAACTGCTAAATATCCCTACATGCAAGTGAATTATTAAATCAAATTTAACCATAATATGTTAGTACCGTTAGTGTCGAGTGGCCATTAAATATCATTCTCTTTCGGTTCAGAAAATGAATGAATGAATGAATGAATGAAATTGGGTTTAATGTCCTACGCTTCTGCACCTTACCTGGGCTAATTGAAGACGAGCATACGCCATACAGACCGTGCTATGAGGAAAATTTTGCCCGGGCAGCAACTGAATTCCAACTGCCAAGGGATCTTTTACGTGCACGCCAATGTGTACACGGGACCACAGTTTTTTGGCCCATCCGAACGACTAGGCAGCTGTCCTTGTCAGGTCCTCTGTGCAAAAAAGTAGGGCATTAAACTCTAGGGTATTCTAACAAACATAAAAATCTTATCTTAAATACTACAAACAGCTGAGAATTAAATCCTTCTTAAATCAAAATATTCAAGGGACATTTAGTTCAGCAGCATTTCATAAATTATAGAAGAGTATTCATCATGCCATACTGATGTTACCGATGCCATACTGATGTTACTGATGCCATACTGATGTTACTGATGCCATACTGATGTTACTGATGCCATACTGATGTTACTGATGCCATACTGATGTTACTGATGCCATACTGATGTTACTGTTCCCTTCAACCTTCGAACTGTGGGCATGTTCACAACCACACAAGCACAAGTGTTTTGTAACAAGTGCGTTTGTAAAGGGAATTAACGTGCATTCAAATTTTACACCATATATTATATGGGTTGGGATTAGATATGATATAATAAACTATTCTTGTTTTTTGGTAACCGCCACGAATAAAAACCTGTGTAAAGGAAAATTTAACACAATAAAATCCTACTTATTTAATATTTAAATAAGCTGGTTAAACATACATTATGCAAGAGCTAAATCTGTCTATTACAGGTCTTTCTTTAGGCCTGAAATCTTATCTAAATTATTAATTAGACATTTTTATTTATCCAGACCATAATCAACTCTAGGTTTCAATGCTAGCCTGCGATATTTAGTTATTTACTGGATTAGAATCCGATTTGCTGCTCATCTTTCATTTATGATTTAATAATGAAATGGATAATCAAGACTATGTTTTTTGATCCTACTGACTTTAGTAATAATGATCGCGGCTAGGCTGAAAAATTCAAGCGCTAAATTTTTTGTTCAGGGTCGATCAATTGATTGAAATTTTCAGCAAATTCCCTTTGTCAGCTCTTTATCTAATCTGCCATAATTTATCTTTAATTTCCGGGGATCACGTGGCTAAATGGGTAAGGTGTTGGCTCGCTAGCCTTGAGGTCGGGTGTTTCGATCCCTGCATGGGCGGAGAAAGTTTCCCTTTGTCACCTCTGGCTTGCGGCTGTGGTTTCAAGCCCTGGTGTGAGCGTATGTGGCATGGAGATATGGGTGCCTTCTCAACCTCGTGGGTTTCCTCCGGGCACTCCGGTTTCCTCCCACTGCTTAAAAACCCCTACTCGCAAGCGAATTATTGAAATAAAGTTAAACCATATGTTAGTCTCGAAATGTCCTAGTTGTGTTGAGTGGATGTTAAACCCCATTTCTCTCTCTCTCTCTCATTAGCCCAGTCGGATGTTAAACCCAATTTCATTTAATTTCATTTTATACTCAAAATAAATTGTTGTTTATCAGATGTATGTAATCACCTAATCACTGTTATCTCTGTATCATTTGTCTTATATTACATAAACAACTGGAATTTAATCCTCTTCATAGATAGATATATACAAACAGATAATTTAAAGCCCCAATACCACTCTTGTTGTAAATATGTCCCAATCATTATTTTGGTCAACAAATTGTACTATTTTACAATATTCCAATTAATTGATGATACAAATTTTATCTAAACACACCAAATTTAAAAAATTGAGAAAATTCAACTACATGGTAACAACATGGTTTGAAAAGCTTTACGTAAACACTTGGATTTAAACATATTTTCGAACCCTCTAAACAAGTAAACTAGGATGTAATGGATAATTTACACAACAGGTAGGACACTTAAACATCTAGTAGGTTAATTTTTTTATTGGACCTGTCAAGCCAGCTAGAATGTTATTGTCCCTTTAAAGTGATAATTTCAAATTTTCTAAGAAAGTCAAAACATAATTATTTCTATGTCTTTTGCTCAATAGGTTATCAACTCCACTATTATAATACAATCATGGGCATTATTTCGGAAACCCACCCTTAAAAATCATTGACACAGAAAATAACAACACAATTACCTCCCTTGTTTTCCTATAGACAACATGGACTGACCATCTCCCAACGTTTGAATTTAAAGTTGAAAATAATATATTTTTGCCAATTACTCAGCTGCCAATAGTGAATTATAGGATTAATAGGATTACTCTTTAACAAGGTAGGACTGTTTATACATGTAGATACCTTCTATTTTAAGGCTTTATTTTAATCAATTTTTAAAATATAGCTTAAAAATTTGAAATTTCCACTTGAAATAGTGCACCATATATAGACATTAATTAATCTATAAACCTTCGTCACAGAAAATGCCAAGAGATATCACAACACTTGTTCGATATTAAATCAATCTTTAATCCTCTTCAACTACATTATCAATGCACTAGAAATTCTGTATTTTTTTTAATTAAAGGGACAATAACACTCTTGCTGGCTTGACAGGTCCAGAAAAAAAATTAGCGTTATTCTAACTACAAGATGTTTAAGTGTCCTACCTGTTGTGTAAATTATCCATTACAACCTATCTTACTTGTCCAGAGGGTTCGAAAATATGTTTAAATCCAAGTTGCATTTGAAAGTACTTACGTAAGGCTTTTCAAACCATGTTACAGCATGTAGTTGAATTTTTCCAATTTTTAAAATTAGGTGTGTTAAGATGAAATTTGTATCATTTTTTAATTGAAATATTGTAAAATAGTACACATTGTTGACCAGAATAAAGATTGGAACATATTATTCAGTTACAACAAGAGTGTTATTGGGGCTTTAAGTGATTTTATTATTTGATTTAAATTTTTAAGCCTCTTCAGTATATCTTCATCTAGATATTAATTATTTTTTTAAATTAACAGATATTCTCGCTTGAGTCATACTTTGTTATCACATTAGAATATAGGTTATACTGGGATTAATTTCATTTCAATAAATCGCTTGCGTGTAGGGGTCTTTAGCAGTGGGAGGAAACCAGACTACCTGGAGGAAATCCTCGAGGTTGAGAAGGCGCCCCTATCTCCATGCCACATACGCTCACACCACAGCCGCAAGCCAGAGGTGGCTGGCCAGCTAGAGGTCGAAGCGCGGCACTCTAGACCGCTAGGCCATCCCAACCCCCCTAAGATATATAATGTATAAAGACCTATATATTAAATGTATATTATGGAACAGTAGGGCGTTCAACCCCATTTTAATTCATTTCTATAGTTTATTATGATGAACACAGACATTTCTCCGTGATTTCTCGTAAATTTCACTAGAGAAAACGATTATGCTTAGTTTTGTAATATTCTTAAATTTACCTACCATATATTAAAGGGACAATAGCACTCTTGCTGGATTGACAGCTCCAGAAAATAACCTTATTCTGAGTATACGTACTAGATGTCGAAGTGTCTTACCTGCAGTAAATTATCCATTACATCCTATTTTACTTGTCCAGAGGGTTAAAAAATATTTTAAATCCAAGTCACATTTGAAAAGGTTTACTGTTAGGCTTTTCAAATCATTTAGTTGAATTTTTCCGAATTATTGAAATAAAATTAAACCATATATGTTAGTCTTAAAATGACCTAGTTGTGTTGAGTGGATGTTAAACCCCATTTCTATCCATCTATCTATCTAGGTATGTTAATTAGGTGTGTTAAGATGAAATTTGTATCGTATATTAATTGGAATATTGTAAAATAGTACAATTTGTTGACCAGAATAAAGATTGGGACATAATATTTTTCAGTTACAACAAGAGTGGTATCGAGCCTTTAAAGGGACAATAACACTCTTGCTGGCTTGACAGGTCCAGAAAAAAAAATTAGCCGTATTCTAACTACTAGATGTTTAAATGTCCTACCTGTTGTGTAAATTATCCATTACAACCTATCTTACTTTTCCAGAGCGTTGGAAAATATGTTTAAATCCAATTTGCATTTGAAAGTGCTTACGTAAGGCTTTTCAAACCATGTTACGGCATGTAGTTGAATTTTTCCAATTTCTAAAATTAGGTGTGTTAAGATGAAAATTGTATCATTTTTTAATTGAAATATTGTAAAAAAAAGTACAAATTGTTGACCAGAATAAAGATTGGAACATATTATTCAGTTACAACAAGAGTGGTATTGAGCCTTTAAGTATAAAGACCTATATATTAATACTATATGTTAACCTATATATCAAGTGTGTGATCTATGACTCTGTGTTATTGTAAGTTTATCCTTGGACCAAATCAATACAACCTTAGTATATCTATTCTTCTAAGAATGTATGTATATATATATGTATCGTATCTGAATATTTTACATACATTATTAATATACATTATTGACTATACCAGGAAGACTATGTAGATTAATGTCATGTTATGTACTATATACTTTTAACCTTTTGTTGTATGTTACTTAATATTATTTATAATCCATTGTCATGGAAATTTATGGTTCTAAGAATGTATATATATATATGTATCGTATTTGAATATCTTACATACATTATTAATATCTGAAGATGCCCATAGAAGGCAGACAGCTACCTTATATGATTTAATGTATGTCACAATGAAGTAAAGTGAAGAATTTATTACCTGGGCGTATTTTTTTATTTATTTATGCATTTATCTGCTGTAAACAAAAAAGTACTTGTACTTTATCTACCAGTGCTTAAAGGACCTAAGTCCGTAACTCAAAATCCTCCAAAACCTTTAACATCGAAAACACGAATTATTGGCCATTTTAAATCAACTTTGATGTTGTAAACTTTCCGGGAAAAGATGAGCTTCTGATATCCGATATTTCAGATAAAAGGTTTTTTTTAACATTGGTACACGAGTCGTGTACCATAATGCGCTTCAGCCCCAGTTTAAATAAGAGACTTTAGGAGCGAGGCTAGACAATAGACATATTGCACCATACCATATGGCGTGTGTTGACTGGAATAACCAGACACTATAGAAATTTGCACTAGATTGAGACTGCATGGCAAAATTATTTCGCAGAACGTAACTGATCTCAAATTGGGGAAAAAACGGAAACCATTAAATGTAAATCAGTTTATATACATTCATGTTACAGTATTATATGCATTGCGACCAATTTTTGACAATTTCTAGGTCCCAAATGTTAACGATTTAGCTCCTTTAAATATACTATTATCACAAATAAAACACATTATAACAAGCAGGTCCTTGGGAGACGAAGTGTCTCAGTGAATATAAACCTATAGCGGTAAATCTCTTTGGGTATATTCTTTTTTTATGCATTTATCTACCGTAAAGTACTCGTACTTTATCTACTTTAATATATATATATATGTATATAGAAATATTGAGTTTTTAGAAAGAAAAAAACAAATTTCATCTTAGCTACCAGGTAGCCCTTTCACCCACTACGGGGGTCGTCAGGCTTTTAATAATGAGGGCTAAGATTAAATTCATTTTTTCTTTCTAAAAACTCAATATTTCTATATATTTTTACCCAAGACCAGTTTCTTTTATTTATTTTATATACATTGTCTTTTTTACATAGCCCTGAAGACGCCGTAAGGCCGAAAAATCTTGGCAAATATGTAAATGTAATTAAAATATAGTCTTTCCATCCAAATCTTAGTATTTTTGGTATATATATATATATATACATATAAAAATATGTCCAGGTAAAAAATTCCCCACTTTACTTTATTCCGACATACATTAAGTCATATAAGCTAGCTGTCTGCCCTCTATAGGCGTCTTTAAATATTAATAATGTATATAAGATAAATAGTTTTTAGTATCTGTTTCTTTGGAGTAAATATCTGTAATAATTTGATTATTAAATCTCTTAACGAGAACATCTAAAAATGCAATTTCCTTACAACTATAGTTTCAATAGTGAATTTAATGTTAACATCTAAGTCATTTAAAATATAAAAACACAATTTTAAACTATTAAACCTTCATAAATCTACCATTTTAGTTTTTATGAAGGCAAAATGTGATAAACTTTATTAGTTTTTTATGAATCTTTTATATAGTTCAAAATTGTGTTTTATTAAATATCATATACTGAGAGCAGTTTATTTAGTTTACATTTATATATATATATATATATATATATATATTTTAAAGCGACGTTATTGTCTTTTGTACATAGCCATGAAGACGCTGTAAGACCGAAAGATCTTACATATGTAAATAGAATTAAAATATAGATATTTCCATTTAAATTTAAATATATGTCCAAGTAAAAAATCCTCCACTTTACTTCATTCTGACATACATTAAATCATAGAAATCTATTATTCTAAGAATGTATATATATGTATCGTATTTGCAATATTTTACATACATTATTAATATCTGAAGACGCCTATAAAGGGCAGACAGCTAGCTTATATGATTTAATGTATGTCACAATGAAAATAAGGTGGAGAATTTATTACCTGGGCGTATTTTTTTATTTATTTATGCGTTAATCTACCGTCAACAAAAAAGTACTTGTACTTTATCTACCGGTACTTAAATATATACTATTATCACAAATAGTACACACTATAACAAGCAGGTCCTTGCAGAGGCGGATCCAGGAAATCTAGTTAGGGGGGGCCCGTGGGGGTTCCCTGGAAAATTGTTTTAAAAAATCGGGCTGTCAGTGGTGATTTGTGGCGCAAATTTATATTTTATACTGTTATTTATACCTAGCCCCCCCCCCCCCTGGAGCCGCCTCTGGGTCCTTGGGAGACGAAGTTTCTCAGTAAATATAAACCTATAACGGTAAACGGGCCCGTATCTACAGGGGGCGCGGGGGGTCCGCTCAGAACCATTATAAACCATATTTTGTACTTATCTAAACTAGTTTGCCCCCCTACCGAAAGGTAATGCCCCCCCCCTCTTAATGGTGTCTAATACTAATACTAACCAAAAGAGTTGTTTTTATATGAAAAAATAAGATTAATATTAGAATATTATTGGCCCTGCGTAATTTTAAAAGTCACTCTACTCTAAATATTTTTACAAAGAAAACTACAATATTGTTAAAATTGAATTTATTAATAGAACTAAAGTCCGACCAAAAACAGGGTCAATTCTGTTTTACATTTGCCAATCTATGATGATATTAGTTTGTAAAGATTTCCTATATCGCTTATATCAGACTCTCTCTTTTCACATATTTGTCACATAGTAATTAACTTAAAGCCCCAATAACACCCTTGTTGTAACTGAATAATATGTTCCAATCTTTATTCTGGTCAACAATTTGTACTATTTTACAATATTTCAATTAAAAATGATACAAATTTCATCTTAACACACCTTATTTTAAAAAATGGAAAAATTCAACTACATTCCGTAACATGGTTTGAAAAGCCTTACGTAAGCACTTTTAAATGTAACTTGGATTTAAACATATTTTCCGACCCTCTGGACAAGTAAGAAAGGTTGTAATGGATAATTTACACAACAGGTAGGACACTTAAACATCTTGTACTTAGAATAAGGCTAAAAAAAAATTCTGGACCTGTCAAGCCAGCAAGAGTGTTATTATCCCTTTAAAAAAACATTCCAAAACTCTACAAATATATCTATAGTTTTTGTGTTAAAACTAACGGTCACATGGTTAAGAGAGATAGAGAGAAATTCATTAGGTCATTTCGGGACTAACATATGGTTTTTAATTTTATTTCAATAATTCGCTTGCTCGTAGGGAGGAAACCGGAGGATCCGGAGAAAACCCAAAAGTTGGACTGGCGACCCAACTCCTTGCCACGTACAACTGAGGATTCAAAACCACACCACTTGACTCAATGACAGGCTTTATGATACAGCACACCCGTTTTAGCTGGTCAGATAGCCGTGGCGATAGAGAGGCGGCTTCTCACCAATGCAACGAGGGTTCAATCCCAGCTCAGGGCATGAACTTTATCGTTGTAAGTGAGAGGGATATTCGGTCTCCCGTCCGATCAGGCAGGTTTCCCCCCCGAGTTCTTCGGTTTCTTCCTGCAGTAATGATCGAAATCATTCGCACGATCTGTGCCAAGGTCCACATTGGAAAAAGGCCTCAGGCCTAATTTGCTACCCTTGTAAAATGACGCGATTATTATTATTATTATTAACCATTCAGCCATCCAACCCACCTTAAAACAGAGTTCCCCGTTTCCTCCCACTGCTTAAAACCCATACATGCTAGCAAATTACTGAAATAAAATTAAACCATATGTTAGTCCCGAAATAACCTAGCTTGTGTAGAGTGGACGTTAAAGCCATCTCTCTCCCAAAAACAGTGCACCGTGCTAACCATTCAGCCCCCCCCCCACCATATGTTAGTCCCGAAATGACCTAGTTTGTGTAGAGTGGACGTTAAAGCCATCTCTCTCACAAAAACAGTGCACTGTGCTAACCAATCAGCCATCCACCCCCACCCCTCCCCATACTAATAACATACCTATAATACTTTACAAATATATCTACAGTTTTCGTGTTAGAGCAGGGGCCTGTTTCACGAAATTTTAACTAAGATAAAAATCCGATTTTAGTAATTCGATTGGATAGTATTAGATTGATTTTAGCGCTTAGCCAATCAGATTTGAGTATGTACTAAAATTTGGATTTATCTTAAGTTAAAATTTCGTGAAACAGGCCCCAGGTCACATGGTTAAACTCCCATACTAATAACATATACCTATCATGATCATGATAAGTGTGATTAAAGTTATCAGATATTTCTCAGGGGTCACGAGAGGTCACGATATATATACACATATTATAAACATGTTTATTATGCATGTATTTATTGATAAGATAAAATTACATACATGTACTTTTATATATATACTTATATGTAATGTAAATAATATTCAATGATCTAGCTCACGGTTAAATATAAATATAAGTAAAATCAACTTATTTGAGAGAAAACAACATTTAAGATTCAATTTCTGGCTATAGTACATTCATAGCGTTAAAACTAATCGTGCTAGCCAGATATTGAACTTTAAATGGGTTTTTTTTTCTCAACTACTTCGATTTTACCTATATGTACTTGAGAGAGCGAGGGAAAAAGAGTGTGCCACTCGACACAAACTAGATCAATTTGGGACTAACATATGGTTCAATTTCATTCAATAATTCACCTGCCCTTAGGATTCTTTAACAGTGGGAGGAAACCGGAGAACAAGGAGAAAACCAACCACGTTATAATAATAACTAGATGTGTAAAATACTCAAGCTTTGCCCAACAGTATATTCCTTATCCAGCAAAATAAATCAACTCAGTTGAACTTGAAACCCTTCAAGCGTATACTGACCCTGTAGGTAAACCTGATTTAAAAACATTTGAGAGCAAGCTTTTGAAATTCACACTAGGGATCTGGTATCCTTTAACTTGGTTGTTTTGTTTTTTAATTAATATAATAGCCTTTGATTTCAAAACATCCTTTTATAATTGATAATAACCCTTTATATTTCAAAAATGGTTTAATTAGTACTATGGCTTAATTTAATGGTACACCATTTAATTTCTGCTCAGTTTGTAATTAAAGGCTTTAGATAATTAAATTGGTCATCCATTTCTAAACCCCTCTCTGAGAAATTAAATGTTGTACCATTAAATTAAGCCATAGTACTAATAAAACCATTTTTGAAATTTAAAGGGTTATTATCAATTATCAAAGGATGCTTTGAAATTAAAGGCTAATATATTAATTAAACTGCAAAACAACCAAGTTAAAGGATACCAGATCCCTATCAAACCCTAGTTAAATTTAAAAAACTCTAGAGCTGCACGTTTTCAGCTTACTGGTCATCTGGCAAATTTAACTCCTAAAAGAACCTGGGGGGCTTCAACTGTCGTTATGGTTCGACGAGCAAACCTTAGAAACTGAAACCATTTTGAAACTTCTTTTAAACTTTTAAAAATTTAACTAAAAAGTACTTAAAATACCCCTAAAAAACTGTGATGAGGGGAAGCCAGTGACAAAGGATCTTTATGGTTATTCAGAAGACCGTAACCCAGCTCGTGTTCAGTTTGTTTCACTAACAATAGAGAGGTGTGAATGAAGATCAACCCTAAAACATGACTGTATGATGAGGAGACTGTATAATGTTATAGGGTATTATTATTTAAACCGAATCAGTACAGAGTACTTGTATGCCTAAAGTGTGTGTGAGAGAGACAGACCGAGAGAGAGAGAGAGAGACAGCGAGAGAGAGAGAGAGAGGGAGAGTGACAGAGAGAGAGAGATAGGATTTAAGGCCCACTCGACACAAATAATTCACTTGCAAGTAGGGGTCTTTAGCTGTGGGAGGAAACTGGAGTGCCCGGAGGAAACCCACGAGGTTGAGAAGGCGCCCCTATCTCCATGCCACATACGCTCACACCAGGGCTCGAAACCACAGCCGCAAGCCACAGATACTTTATTAGAGACTTAGGTCAAATTGATCAACTCTGAACCAAGAATTTAGGGCTTACATAATGTATGTCCTTTATTTTCTTGATAAATTTAATATCTACCAAGGGTTTAAAGATTAATTAATGTGCACTATTTAATGTATTTTTAAACATACATTATGCAAGAGCTAAATCTTCCTATTGCAGGTCTTTCTTTAGGCTTGGAATGTTATCTAAATTATTAATTTTACATTAATTAACTTATCTAGACCATAATTAACTCTTCAGGTCATCTTTAGCTTGCGATATTTACCAGATTAGGATCCGATTTGCTGCTCAACTTTTATTCAATGGATTAATCCAGGCCCGTAGCCAGGGGGTGGCACGGGGGGGGGGGCAACTGCCCTCCCAATACTGAGTCCCAATATCACAAGAAAATTGGCCTTTACCACAAAATTCATGCAGATGCCCATGGTGGATGCTTGTTGGCCCTCCCGAAAAGATCTTTGCCCCCCCCAAAAAAACAACTTCCTGGATTAATCAAGACTATGGTATTTATCGTACTGACTCTAGTAATGATGATCGAGGCTAGTCCGAAAATTGAATCGCTAAACTCTTAGTTAAGACTGGATCAATTTGACTGAAATGGATAATCGAGACTATGTTTTTTGATCGTACTGAATTTAGTAATAATGATCGAGGCTAGGCCCAAAAATTCAATCACTAAATTCTTGGTTCAGAGTGGATCAATTTGGATCAATTGGACTGAAATTTTCAGGAAGTTACCTTTACATTATCTAGTTTTTAACTAGTATAGTGAGAACTGCTATAATGTATCTTTAAGATTTTCTAGTAAACTATTTCACTCACTTACTTATGGAAAACAGGTTTGCATTTATAGAGTATTCCCCCAACATCATCATTGAAGCTAAAAAAATTTCTTGATGATGTTAATATGAATGAACAGAGTATCATAGCACTCTTTGGTCTCAAGTCCATTCATCAGTCAAGTACACAAGTACACAAAGATCAAAGAAAATATCCTCGGTGCGCTTCCAAAAGGAGGCCATCCATAAAGTATGTACGCTCAAAATGGGTAAAATTCAGACCTCCCCCCTGTACGCTCCTGTACGTACGTTTTGCCATTGAATTTAAGCACCTGTACGTTTTTGGCGTGACCCCCCTCCCCCCTTCAAGCGTACGTAGTACGTACTTTATGGATGGCCCCAAGCTTGTATCTTGAATTTTCCTACTTTTCAGGAGACACAAAAAACTTTACAGATCTAATAATAACTGACGGTTTGAATTGTTCCTTCGATATATACATGCTAAATAAGACTACCTTCAAGGGTGAATGAGTGTGTAGCATGTACCTATAACACCAAATTAAAAAAACGAGATACGATATTTTAAAGAATTTTCGTTCTCCAAAAAAATGAGATACAATTTTCTGACAGGCTCTGTTAAAATATCGTATCTCGAAAAATATTTTTTCCAAATGTATTATTCCAAAATGTTGTATCTCAAATTAAACAATGCAGTCTTGAGATATTTATGCCCAATCGAAATACGACAATGAGTCACAAGGAAAAAATAAGCAGTTCTAATTGGTTTTGAAAGGACATGTATCAATGAAATGTGAATGTAATAAGCTCCTCCAAAGTTTGGTACTAATTCCTTCACAGTCGTTTAATATCAAATCTTTGTTTAAAGCCCAAATACCACTCTTGATGTAACTGAATACTATGCCCCAATCTTAATTTTGCTCAACAAATTGTACTATTTTACAATATGTCAATTAATTAATGATACAAATCTCATCTTAATACACCTAATTGAAAAAATTGGGAAAATTCAACTGTATGATAATGAAAGGCCTTACGTAAGCACTTTCAAATGTAACTTGGATTTAAACATATTTTCAAACCCGCTGGACAAGTAAAATAGGATGTAATGGATAATTTACACAACAGGTAGGACACTTAAACATCTTGTAGTTAGAATAAGGCTTATTTTTACTCTGGACATGTCAAGCCAGCCAGAGTGTTATTGTCCCTTTAAAAGTTTGTAAAAATCGTTTAAAATCACAAAAAAAATCATCGAATTTGATGAACTTGTGTCCAGTTTAAAGCTGACTGATAATGGGTGTCTAATTTACAAGTATTTAATTTCACTACTTTTTTTTACCGCAAAACAGATAATTTTTATTGGGCAGCTGTGGTATTTAGGTTCCTGACTATGAAGGAAATATACCTTGTTGGACAGGCGAACCTACTCCTTGTCATCTATGAATGGGGAATCGAAACCACCCCAGTTGACTCAATGACAGATGTTATGATACAGAGCGCACGTTCTAACCATTCGGCCATTCAATCCCTCACTGTGAAAAGGAGACATATTCTGCTAATGGATCGTCGCACTTGCGTAAATTATACGGTTTGTATGTCCGTCTGGGCAATGTCAGTCTGGTAAAAAAAATAGATTTATTTCACTTTTAAACCAGGAAATCAGACTATTGGTGTTTGTCATAAAATAAAATAAAACCAAGTACGAACAATCCAAACCATCAGACAAAATTCGAAGTCCTAAAAAAACGGTATAGGCAAAATAGTGTAATATGGCAAAATAGTGTAATGTGGCAAAATAGTGTAATATGGCCAAATAGTGTAATCAGCATGCAGAAAAGTTGTCTAATTTTATTATGCATGGCCAAGGGATCTTTCTTGTGGGAGGAAAGACTAAAAGCTTCAGGTCTGTTGATAAGTTTCACAGCTTATTTGCAGGAAATCATCGCTCATTTAACCGTAGGGGCCAATCATAAACTACGTACGCTCAAAATTGGTAAAATTCAGACCCCCCCTCCTATACGTACTTTTTGCCATTGAATTTATGCACCTGTAAGTTTTTGGCGTGACCCCCCTTCCCCACTTCAAGCGTACGTACTTTATGGATGGCCCCGTATAAGAAAGCAACGACAAGAGGGATCGTTTTAAAATATCACAAACAGTTATGAAATATTAAAAATAAAAAAAACATAGGATAGCACGAATACGGTAGTTAAAAGCATCCAAATATCCGTGAATACCCGGAGTAAACAAACGCAGTTGAGAAGGAGCCCCCATCTATAAGTCACATACGCTGAAATCGGGGTTGGAATCACAACCGCAAGCAATAGATGTACATGTAGGTGACCGGCCAGCTAAACCTTTATGCACAACATTCCAAACCTCCTAAATAAAGTCTCCTTTAAAGTAAGAGAGCAATGGGGTTAAACGTCCACTCAACACAAACTAAGTCATTTTGGGACTAACACATGGTTGAATTTTAATTCAATAATTTGCTAGCGTGTAGGGGTCTTTAATAGTGGGGAAATCCCCTGAGGATCCAGAGAAAACCCACGAGGCTTGTCACCAGTGGCGGAGCCACGGGGGGGTATGGGGGGGTAGGTACCCCCCACTTTTGAAAATCATGGCCATCACACCCCCATAGCCCCCACACCCCAATAGCGAAGCCCCCACACCCCCATAGCTTTTACCCCCCCACCCAGCACCGACTGGCGCCGCCCCTGCTTGTCACGTACAACAGGGGAATCAAAACCATGCCAGTTGACTCAATGATAGACCTTATGATACAGCGCTCACATGCTAACCCTTTGTCCACCCAACTCCCCCCCCCCCCGTCTCCCTTATACCTCTATTAGTAAGTGCAGGAGGACTGCACTACATGCAAAACAAACAATACCAGAAAAAAATCTACAAGATAAACCTGCAGACAAGACAGAAAATAGACATTGCAAGAACTAAACAATTATCAAATCAAGTGAATGGATCCGGGGGCCAGCCGTAAGCGTCCACTGCGCTGTACAGTCCCGGACCTGTCTTGGTACTGATCACCATCAGGTGTGGTTTCCATTTCCAACTTGTACATGACAAGCTGAGGTCGCCTGCTTAACCTCGTGGGTTTTTCTCCGGGTCCTCCAATTTCCTCCCACTGCTAAAGACCCTTACACCAAATAAAATTGAACCAAATGTACTTTGTGTAGAATGGATGTTAACCCCATTTCCCTCTCTCTTTTAACAACAATTTTTTTTATAATAAAAACTATTTAAACATACATCAAAAATGTCACTTTTTTAACTCCTATAACTGTGTTAATAAGTGTTTTTATTTTTTTTTAGGAATGTGGTCATAAACCTTGAGACTTTCACACTTACATACAACAATAAAAACTATTCTATTATTAGACTTGTACATTTTACTTTTTACATAGGCCCACTACATAGACATTTAATTAGAGATTATAAATTTGACCTTTGACCCGATGAATAGTTGGAATTTTTTGGAGCAGGTAATTAAAAAGTAGATGATGAAATCACAGCTTTGTGATGGTCGTGGTGAGAAAAGTCGACACATGTAGTTAGTTGTCATAGTGAGGAATGTAGGTTACCTGACTTGACATGGTTTAATTACATGAACCCAGTAAAGAATTCTAAAAAAACTTGAAAAAATGAAACTTTTCTGCTTGACTGGGCTGATGAGAGAGAGAGAGAGCGAGAGAGAGAGAGAAATGGGGTTTAATGTCCATTCCACACAAAATAAGGTCATTTTGGGACTAACATAATATGGTTCAATTTTATTTCAATAATTCACTTGCACATATGAACCTGGGTAAAGAATTCTATTAAAAATTTAAAAAATAAAATGGGGTTTTAATGTTCCCCTTTTCTGTTCTAATTGGGCTTATGGACATTGGCATGCATACAGTATAATGTGTGCTATGAGGGAAATATTTCAAATTCCAACTGTCAAGGGATCTTTTACGTGCACATCAATGTGAAAACAGGACCTTGGAGGTTTTTTTGCTCTATCTGAATGACTAGGAACTTTCTTATGTAAAAGCAGGAGAGAACCCAATACCGATATAAGAGTAGGTCGTAGCGCTGCTGCCTGAGCAAAATTTCCCTCATAGTACACTGAATAGTGTATGCCCCTCTTCCATTAGCCCAGGTTAGGTGCACAACAGAAGGACGTTAAACCTCATTTCGTTTCCTGACTAGTAAGTACACTGTACCCAGGTATCATTTAATCTTTTGTATAGCACTAAACCCTTTCACAATGATTCAATATCAAATCTTTGTTTGAAAATTAATCAGTCAGCTTTAAACTGGACACGAGTAGAAATTAGATGATTTTGGGTGGTTTTAAATGATTTCTTCTAATTTTAAAACAAAGATTTGATATTAAACAAATGTGAAAGGATGGAATTATTGCTAGATACACAAGATTAAATGATACCCAGGTTCCAGTGTAAGCTAAAGAACACTACGCACACACGAGTTATTGAGATACAAATTGTAGCATCTGTTCTTTTAGTCCTGAATAATCTTACTACAGTGACAAGGGTGTAACTTGCAGTATTATCTATGAATGATCTCATCTAAGCTTTATTTAACCTGTCATACTCCAGTTTCCTCACATTGGTAAAGACCCCTATTATTGAATTGAAATTGGGCTCTCTCTCTCCCTCACACCCCCCCCCTTTCCCTTTCTCTCCCTAACTTCCTCTCTCTCCCTTTTCCATTGCCCTCTTTCTCTCCCCCTTTCTCTTCCCTCTCCCCCTCACTATCTTCCTGATTCACCCTCTCTGTTCCTCCCTCCCTCTTTCTATTATCCCCTGCTCCTCTTTCCCTCTCCCCTTTTTCTATCATCCCTCCTCCCCTCTTTCTCCCTCTTTCTATTATATCCCTCTCTCTCTCTCTCTTCCTGATTCGCCTCTCTCCTTCCCCCTCTTTCTATTATCCCCTTCCCCTCTCCCTCTTTCTATTATCCCCCTCCCTATCCCCTCTTTCTCTCATCCTCTTTCTATTATATCCCTTTCTCCATCACTGTGTCCCGCTATCTCTCTACCTCACTCCCCCTTTCTCTCTCTTACTCCCACCCTTTCGCCCTCTCTCTCTATTACCCCCCCCCCCACTTTCCCTCTACCCTCTCCGTCTTTCTATTATCCCCTGTCCCTCTTTCTCCACCACTCTCCCTCTCTCTCCACCTCTCTCTCTCCCTCTTTCTCCATCTCTCTCTCTACCTCACTCCCCCTCCCCCTTTCTCTCTCTCACTCCCCCCCTTTCGCCCTCACTATTACCCCCCACTTTCCATCTCCCCTCTCCCTCTTTCTATTATCCCCTGTCCCTCTTTCTCCACCACTCTCCCTCTCTCCACCTCTCTCTCTTCCTCTTTCTCCATCTCTCTCTCTCCACCTCTCTCCCTACCTCTCTCTAGTCTCCCTCTTTCTCCATCTCTCTCTCTCCCTCTCTCTCTCTCTTGCACTAGTTGATTGATCTATGATTGATAATTGATAGTGTCAACAGCTGGTGTGTGGGATTCAGATAATAACAATATTATATATATATTTATACATACAATCAACAAAATTTAGTCCTGAGATAAACATACTTATTTTCAAAGAGGTCCAACAATTTAATTTCCTTTCAAAAAGATTTAAATCCCCATAAACATCTATTAAGTTATTCCAAGCCCTGCACTCCGTATAATTATCTAAGTCTCTATTTTATTCATGATGTATCATAATATATGCTCTATATTTATGTAAATATGTATGTATGTATGTAAATATTTATAATGTGTACATGTATCTATATTAGAGAAAGGGGTTACACATAGGCATAGCCTGTTCCCCAATCCGAATTCAGATTTAATGAATACAAAATATTGTTTACAAAAAAAAATAAAAATAATACCCTTATATAGTAAATGCAGGAGGATTGCACTACACGCAAAACAAACAAATCTACAAGATAAACCTGCGGACAAGACAGAAAATAGACATTGCAAGAACTAAACAATTATTAAATCAAGTGAATGGATCCGGGGGCCAGCCGTAAGCGTCCACTGCGCTGTACAGTCCCGGGCCTGTCTTGGTACTAAACTGATTTACATAAAAGACGTAACATAAAAAAAAAAATTAAAAAAATTATTATGCGACCGATCTTGTAAGTGGTCGTCTCTTCAATGGCGATAGTCAGCCAATTGACGTCAGGTGTTAGAACGTCAAATAATTTTAACAATAAGGGCGATAATACGGACAGAAACTTGGAAAACGCTAAACAAATATCGCACCTAGGAGAATAAGATGGTTGGATGGTTAGCGTGCTGCTTTATCATAAAGCCTGTCATTGAGTCAACTGGCATAGTTTCAAACCCTGGTTGTACATGGCGAGGAATAGGGTTGCCTGTCCAACCTCGTGGGTTTTATGCGAGTCCTCCGTTTAATTACCCCTACGAGCAAGCGAATAATTGAAATAAAATTGAAACATATTAGTGTCCCAAAATGACCTAGTTTGTGTAGAGTGGAGGTTAAACCCCATTTCTCTCCCCCACTCTCTCTCCCTTCCACTGTTAAAGATCCCTATGTTAGCCCCAAAATGACCTAGTTTGTGTCGAGTGGACATTAAACCCCATTTCTCTCTCCCACTCTCTCTCCCTTCCACTGTTAAAGATCCCTATGTTAGTCCCAAAATGACCTAGTTTGTGTCAAGTGGAGGTTAAACCCCATTTCTCTCCACCACTCTCTCTCCCTTCCACTGTTAAAGATCCCTATGTTAGTCCCAAAATGACCTAGTTTGTGTCGAGTGGACATTAAACCCCATTTCTCTCCCCCACTCTCTCCCTTCAACTGTTAAAGATCCCTATGTTAGTCCCAAAATGACCTAGTTTGTGTCGAGTGGACATTAAACCCCATTTCTCTCTCTATATATAAATGTATGATCACACCCGTATCTATCTATAAAATACCTTCTATCTTACATCAAGGGGATCACGGTGGCTAAGTGGATAAGGCGCTGGTTCGCTAGCCTGGAGGTCGAGTGTTCGATCCCTGCATTGGCCGAGAAAGTTCATCTCGATTTTCCGACGTGATTTCCCCTTGTCAGTGATACAGAAGGAGGGCCTAACAAGGACAGCTGCCTAGTCGTTCGGATGGGACGAAAAACCGAGGCCCCGTGTACACATTGGAGTGCACGTAAAAGATCCCTTGGCAGTTGGAATTCGATATAAGAGTAGGCCGTAGTGCCGCAGCCCGGGCAAAAATTTCCCTCATAGCACACTGTATGACGTATGCCCGTCTTCAATTAGCTCAGGTTAAGTGCATAACAGTAGGACGTTAAACCCCATTTCATTCATTCTATCTTACATCAAAACACACCTCAATAGAATGATTATAAAACACCTTCTATCTTACATCACAGCTATCCATATACCTAAATAGAACAGTTGCTTCTAGACTCGGCGGGTTGGGATAACCTAGTGGTCTAGAGTGCTGCGCTTCGACCTCTAGCTGGCCGGCCACCTCTGGCTTGCGGCTGTGGTTTCGAGCCCTGGTGTGAGCGTATGTGGCATGGAGATAGGGGCGCCTTCTGAACCTCGTGGGTTTCCTCTGGGCACTCCGGTTTCCTCCCACTGCTAAATACCCCTACGCGCAAGCAAATTATTAAAATAAAATTGAACCATATGTTGGTCCAGAAATATATTGACCTGACCGACGCACAAAATAATTCCGAGATGTCAGCGCCCATGAGCAAAAAGTTTCGGGACATTTTCAAAGTTGAAGTTAGGAGTTACAAACTTATATTTGAAGGAAAAACAAGTGGGGGGGATTACATGCTTTTTATGAAGGTCACGACTGTGAAGCTGTGTTACCGAAATGTTATGGCAAGAGCCTGATTTTTCAAATTCTCCCATGGATATTACAAAAGATGAGTGAAGCCATGATTGTTATTGTTAGAGTGTTGACCTGATGACCTGCGACGTATAGACCACGTGATATGAAAACATGTCGATTGAATGTGTCTGAGATAACTTCTCCGCAGGTAGCGTGTCTCAGATGTTCAGAATGTTCTTTCAATTGTCACTAGAACACTCAAAATTTTTGTATCTCCTCTTGGACTCCCCCCCCCCCCCTTGCTGAAAATCCTGCACCATAAGGTCTGTCATTGAATCAAGTGGTGTGATTTTGATTTCCCGTTTGTACGAGTTGGGTCACACGTCCAACCTCTTTGGGTTTTTCGTGGCCACCAGTTACCTCCCACAGCTAAAGACCCCTACCTGCAAACGAATTGTTGAATCAAATTGAACCATATGTTAGTCCCAAAATGGCTTAATTAGTTTGTGTCAACCCATGAGGTTGAACAGGCAACCCTACTCTTTGTCACGTACAACAGGGGAATCGAAACCACACCAGTTGAGGCTACATAGGTAACATTTGGTGTACAGGAATTCAAAATAAAATAGTATAATTGCAACACTGGTCAAAATTCCCCTACAGAACTTTCATGGTGTGCACCCGTCTTCATTAGGCACAGTCGGGCAAGAAATATAAGTATGATATGTTTAGTAGGGCCTATTCTAAACATGTGGCTAAGTGGATAAGGGCGCTGATTCGCTAGCCTGGAGGTCGGGTGTTCGATCCCTGCATTGGCCGAGAAATTTCATCCAGGTTTTTCCGGCGTGATTTCCCCTTGTCAGTGATGCAGAAGGAGGGTCCGACAAGGACAGCAGTCTAGTCGTTCGGATGGAACAAAAAAACAAGGTCCCGTGTACACATTGGAGTGCACATATAAAATCCCTTGGCAGTTGGTATTCGATATAAGAGTAGCACATTGTATGGTGTATTCCCGTCTTCAATTAGCCCATGTAAGGTGCATAATAGTAGGACGTTAAACCCCATTTCATTCATTCATTTATTCTAAATGTAACGACGCTCACAAAGCAAAATTCACCTTATAGCACAGTGCATGATGTATGCCCGTCTCCGATAGGCATAACACAGCAGGAAAGTAATGAATGAATGAAATGGGGTTTAACGTCCTACGCTTAAGCACCGTACCTGGGCTAACTGAAGACGGGCATATGCCATACAGTGTGCTATCGTGCTATGAGGGGAAATTTTGCCCGGGCAGCGGCAATACGGCCTACTCTTATATAGAATTCGAGCTGCCACGGGATCTTTTAAGTGCACTCCAATGTGTACACGGGACCTCAGTTTTTCGTCCCATCCGAACGACTAGGCAGCTGTCCTTGTCAGGCCCTCCTTCTGCATCACTGACAAGGGGATATCACGCCGGAAAATCGAGATGAACTTTCTCGGCCATTGCAGGGATCGAACACCCGACCTCCAGGCTAGGAAAGTACGACATCGAGTTAAATCTGAATGAATTTTGTATTCTGAATGTATACATGCTACCATTGCTTTGCATGGGATTTCTCTGAGCAAATTTCCAAAAACGCGGATTTTACGTTAATTTGAGTGATGGGTTATATTTCATATGATGTGATAGCTCAGACACAGATAATTGATGCATTAAAATTAAAGTAAAATCGGCGTTTTTCAAAATTTGCTCAGAGAAATCCCATGCAAAGCAATGATCGCTCCTCCTAAGTTTTCCCACCTCTATCCCACAATGCACATTGTTTTCCAAATAGGCGATCCATGTATAGCGATGCTGTCTTGGCAAAATTCCCCTCTAAGTGTATGACGTGCGCCAGTCTTTGATAGGCATAACACAGCAGAAAGTAGGCCTACATCATATTCTGAACAAATTAGGAAGCTGTCTGGGCAAAATTCCCCCTAAATGGCACAGTACAGTGCATGACGTTCGGCGCCCATCTTCATTCTATAAAATAGCATGGGTTTCCCCTCCATTTTCATATGTCGATGTTGTTGGAGTTCAATTTTTCAAGAGAGAACCTAGTTAATTAGTTGTGGTATTTAACTGCAGTGCAATGGATTTTATTTTACCGGAGTTGATTCCAAACACACAGGTCAGTTTATAATAACCAAAGTTAAATAGTTTACAATTTGGATTGCAATTTGTAACTCACAATGTAAGCGTATACTATACATAGCCTATATAAAAGTCGGTTAAGACCTTTTTCAATTGAGTTTTCTCCGACTCGTGTTGTGCGTATAATGTAAATATTGCAAATAGAGCGAAAACTTACGTTGCATGTGAAGTGGAAGCCATGTTCTGCCTCAAATCTCCACGATTAAATAAACAATAGACACAGATTTAGTTCATTTAGTGTCGCCGAACAAGCAGCCATATTTTTTTTATGTTTTTGTATATTATTAAATTCGAGCAACTTGTTAAAACATGAATAAAAGCCCACTGACCTGTATTATTATAGGCAGACGACGACACTCGTTACAGAATTCATGTCAATAACAAAACAAGACCTAACACCCCCTGTCATATCAAAACAGGTCAAATGAGCCACGTGATATCAACAGATGATGGACTAGTCCATTACACATAATAGGGGGTTAATCTCTTTGACGTGTGTATTCTACTGATGGCGGAATTTTGGCGGGAGATTATTACGCGCTTGAGAGAGAGAGATAGAGAGAGAGGGGGGGGGGTAGAAAGAGAGATGGGGTTTAACAATTACTCGACACAAACTTAAGCATTTTGGGACTAACATACGGTTCAATTTTATTTCAATTATTCGTTTGCGCGTAGGGGGTCTATAGAAATACCATGAGATTAGACAGGCGACTCTATAGCTCCTGTCTTCCTTATTTAGCCGAGGTTTAGGACTAGGTGCATAATAGTAGGACGTTAAACCCCATTTCATTTATTCTATACTATATATAGCTACTCCTTGTCACGTAGGCCTACAACTGGAGAATCCAAACCACAGATTATTACATGCTAGAATTAAGTTGAAGAACAATCACTTTTTTCTTTTCGCGAAAGATATAGGCCCTACTCTCGGGAATTTACAGCAAGTGGGCTATGCAGCAACAAATGTGTATGGAAAACAATTCGTAGGCTATAAGAGGGAGAGGGGGCGCTAGCGAGTCAAAATGTCCCCCCTTCCACCCCCACCCCAACATTCCGGCCTCGGTTCCGACGGCCCTGAAAAACGACATATCGAGGGTTTAGGGCATAGGCTACTTGTGATAAGTCAAAAAACCTGATTTTGAGAAAATAGCAATTTAAACTTTTGATTCACTACCAAAACTTCATTTATTTATATATTTGATCGATAATTTCTGACATTTCGAAATGAGCGATGATATTGATTTATATACCAATAGAAAGAGAATTTCAAGCTCTTCATTTTAATAGAATAAATTTTTTTTGTTTTTTTTTTGACTTATCATTATGTTCTAAACCTAGACGATAATGTCACATGCTATTGTCACATTTGCGTATCAATCAATTTGTACCTTTAATTATAACTTCCCTTGTCCGCTCGGAATGAATTAATTTGACTAAAAATTCAACATACATTATCTATTTTTGAACTATATTATAGCGAGAACTGTCAGCTCTTTATCTAAATCTTACATAATAGTTAGTGCAGGGGGACTGCGCCACATATGATTTACATAAAGGATAAATATAACGACAATACATCATACTCCGAAACAGCAAACGAAACAAACAATAAAACAACAATTCAAAAAAGAGTGAATGGATCCGGGGGCTAGCCGTAAGCGTCCACTGCGCTGTACAGTCCCGGGTCTGAAGCAACTCAGACTTCACTCAAGATTGAACATATTGACTCGTACAAGAAAACGCCCAACACAATGAAGCAAAGAAAATGTAGACCGCCTCGGGAGGCAGTCGTCTGCTAACTGAATGGTGTGACGTAAATACGTCGTAATGTTATCAATGACGTCAATAGAATTTCTTAACAAAAAGGGCGATAATCAAGATTTAATAATGCTAAAAGCTATGAGTTTAAACAACCAATTAGAATTTTTAAGTTGTATAATTGCACAAAACATAATACTAAATACCCTATACAAGCAATGCAAAACAGGAATGTAGAAGAAAGCATACAATGTAAGTGTATTTATGAAGTAATAAAATAATAACAATAAGGGCGATAATCCAAACATGGCTACGTAACTATACAAATTAAACTAAATTAAATTGGATAATTATCCAATATGTACTCGGTTATATACTTATAAGAAATGTTAAACTTTGTATATTGATAAAACGGAAGTTTCAAAATTTCTTTAAATATGCGTAACTGTGTACCACCTTTGGCAGTGCATTTAAAAAACAGGGATTTTATTCGGGAAAGAAACAGTTCTTTGTTGTTACATACGGTCAAAAATCGTAATGCCTGTGAATAGAAAACATTATATAGTGTTGTATCTGGTATGTTGCTATAAATTGACGGATATTTTACTACTTCAAAACCGAATTTGTCCGTTTTGTCGAAAATACCAACATTAAATCTTTTGTTAATGATATTGATGTCCAGGTCAAGAACAGATGCAATTTGGGTGCCGGAATTTTCTTTATTTAATATTAGTTCCGGGGGATATATTTCACTTTTATATTTATTGAAATTTCCATTATCATTGATGGGTGTTATGTCATCAATGTAACGGAAGGTGTAGTTGAGACTTTTAGCTACTTTGTAATCTGTTTTTCTTTTATGGTCCTGAAAATAGAATTCATATTTATGTAAATGTGCATTTGCCATAAATGGGGCGGGGTCAGTTCCCATTGGTAAACCAATAGTTTGCTGTATTATCTGATCCCCAACCTCAAATATGGCATTGTCAATGAGAAAATGTATTATGTTTTGAAATTTTTCTTTATCAAAAATTACAGTTTCGGCATTGCGAGCATCTTGAGAGTAAATGGCCATCAAGTTTCTGCCTTTTCCGAAAGCTCCATTAAAGGCTTTATCTACAAACCAATCCAAATTATTTTTAAGATCTGCATGTTGGAGCATAGTATACAAAGTAGAAAAATCGAACGTTTCTATTGTTTTTGCATTATCTTTATTATTGATTTTATCTATAGTCTCTACTATAGGTTTATTTTTATCAATAATGAAAAAACTATTAATACCAGTGTAATTTCGAAGTGTTTTGCACCAAATTGCATGTTGGGTTTGGCATAATTTAAGGCCTTTGGTGATGGTCTGCGCTAGAGGTTTTGTCTGGCAAACACTGGAGGATATTATATATCTAAATTTTACTGGGTTTTTATGAAATTTGGGTATCGAATAAATGTACGGTAGTGCATCTATTTTCACATTGTCTTTAATATTATTACTCCTGTTAAAAGAGTATTGGTTGTGCAAGATATCTTGTTTAGTTAAATCCGTAATGCATTTATAAGTGTCATTATTTGTGTTGGGCCAGAGTCCAACTTCAGTCAGAATATTTTTAATATAGTACTTTTTACAGATAAAGGCAATGTTATTACTGGCCTTATCGACAGGTGTTAGAACAAATCTCTCTTGGAGAGTGGTAAGACACTCAACTGCAGATGCATTTTTTAGAACCCCTGGTGGCGGATGTCTTGGTTTAAGTTTGATATATTTGATTCTTTTTGTTGGACCAGGTCACATAGATCTCTAATAGATACTACCCGGGTTATTTCATCGCAAGAATACAGTAGTTGCTTCCCTTTAATTTTAAATCTCACCTTGGACGTATCTTTTGACATCGTGTGGGTAGAACTGGGGTTTACCGTCTCGTGGACACAATGAAATCCAGCAATGACGACATGAGATGTAGTTTAACGTCCTACTGTTCTGCATCCACTGGGATAACGAATTCCAACTGTGAGTGGTTCTTTTACGTGCACACCAATGTGTACACGGGATCTCATTTTTGCAAACCCCCCCCCCCCGCGTGCGCACGCGAGAGAGAGAGAGAGACTGAGAGAGAGAGAGAAAGAGTTAGGTGGGATTTCAGGTTCACTCTGCACAACTAGGTAATTTCGGGACTAACTTGCGAGAGAGAGAAGGGGAAATGGGGTTTTCGGGACTAACAGTAACATATGGTTTAATTTTTATTTCAATCGCGTAGGGGTCTTTAGCAGTGGGGGGGGGGGGGGGCGGAGAAAACCCATGACGTTAGACAGGCGATCATACTCCTTAAGTCATGTACATCCGGGGAATCGAACCACTCCCTCCTGGCTAGCGAGCTACCACATTAGTCACTGAGCTACCCCCCCCCCCCCCTCTCGGATTTATCAGGATTATAACAAAACAGATTTTATAACAACAATAAATATTCTTTATTATTAATAATAATAATAATAATAATAACTTTAATAGAGACCTAGTTGCACAAGGCAATCTTCCCTGGGATCTGTCTACATAAAACTACAATAACATATTTACAAATAACATGTTATATAATAATACGACAATAACAAATAATACATTTTCTTATTCTAAACATTAAAGATGTATTCCTATTGCAGGGCTTAAGTTGTCAAATATTATATAAACTATTTTTAAATATTCATTATCATGACAGGCCTATAATCAACTCTCTACGGCATCCGATGGCTGCGAATTTAAGTAGATTAAAACGGTTCGGCCATTGAATGATTTACCTTAAAAATTGAGATTGGGGCTAACTCTAGAATAACAAGCACATCTTTTCAAAATCCCAGACGTTCAAGCGGGGAATCGAAACCACACCACTTGACTCAATGACAGGCCTTACGATTTCCCACGCGCCCGTTAAACCTCTAGACCGCCCCGTCGCTCCCATAATTAACATACCAGCATTTTAAAGCTACAATTCCATATTTTTAAAGTTATAGGCCTATTATTAAAATGTATTAAAATAAAGCCTTTAAATAGATGGTATATATATACAGTCCTATCTTGTTAAAGAATAATCCTAGTAATCATATTAATCCTATAATTCAATATTGGCAGTTGAGAAATTGGCAAAAATATCATTTTAACGTCCAATTCAAACGTGTTAAGATAGCTTGGGAATATGAAAACAAGGGAGGTAATTGTGTTATTATTTCCGGTGTAAATGAGTTTTAAGTGAATGACACCCATGATCGTGTAATAGTGAGTTGACAACCTATTGAGCAAAAGTGAAAAGACACAGAAATAATTATGTTTTGACTTTCTTGAAAAAAACATGAAATTCTCGCTTTAAAATCTAAATATGCATTTTGTAAGATTTAGAAAATCTACAATAGCTCACAGATAGATTATGAAGAATGAATATTGATTTTTTTTTTAGTTTTATTCTAATTTCTATATTCTGAGCTAAGTTATGACTGATTGTAAATGTAGCGTAGATCGTTAAATACTACAGGAACGATTCTTGAGAGCCGCTTGTCCATTTTATCCTTATTTATGTCAGTCTAGCGGAGAGAGAGAGAAATGGGGTTTAACGTCCACTCAACACAAACTAGGTCATTTATAGTTTTCAATTTTTATTTCAACAATTCCCTTGCGCGTAGGGGATTTTAGCAGTGGGAGGAAACCGGGGTGCCCGGAGGAAATCCACGAGGTTGAGTAAGCGCCCCTATCTCCATGTCACATACGCTCACACTAGAGCTCAAACCACAGCCGAAAGCCAGAGGTGACCAGCCAGCTAGAGGTCGAAGCGCGGCACTCTAGACCACTAGGCCATCCCAACACCCCAAAATGTCGAGAGAGTTGGTTATAGGATTTGTATGTTAATTAATGTCCAAATTAATAATTTATATTATATTTTAACCTAAAATAAAGACCTGCAATAGGCAGATTATGATTTAGCTCCTATAATTATTAATTCAACTTTTAAAGGAGCTACATAATTAAACTGATTTACATTCATCCTTGGAAACTTTTATTTAAATTTCTGATCTTGTTTGTCGAAATACATGATTGGATGATTGAATGGTAGTCTCTCGCGCCGGTCTACGGTTCATCAAGTCGCTTCATTTTAAATATCACTCGAGAGCACAGAGTACACGGCGTCGTGTACTGGTTTTGAAAATGTCCATTGTGTCTTGGATATTTGATATTATTAGGATCCCTTTTTTTTTTTTTTTTGTAAAAATTATTTTATTTCAGAATTCTTGAAAAGGGATCAGGGAACAGGCAAGGCCTATATCACCCCTCCCCCCATACAATGAATATGAAACATATAATATACAGATCACCTATATGTACATATTATAATATATAATGGTGAAAGTCAAATGACTCATAACATATCAACACAGGTCCAATATTATGGATATGGGGCCACCCATAAAGTACGTACGCTCAAAATGGGTAAAATTCAGACCCCCCCCCCCCTGTACGTACGTTTTGCCATTGAATTTAAGCACCTGTACGTTTTTGGCGTGACCCCCCCCCCCCCCCCCCTTCAACTTCAAGCGTACGTGCTTTATGGATGGCCCCTATATACAATTACTGAGTTTACTACTAAGCGACGTTTCGACGAGGCTACTCTCGTATTTATCGTTGACTGAAAACCATATTATTGGCCCATCGCAATAACAAGATACACAGTTAGTGTTGGCATCTACTTTAATAAGCTCAATAAACCGTCCCCAACACGTTTCTCAACAGTACTGAGTCTGAAGATCCATAACCGAGGAATTTAAGTCAGGATATTATTTTCCGTTGACATTGCTAAATACTCCTCTTCGACATTACAGATCCATTGGCAGTTGGAATTCAATATAAGAGTAGGCCGTAGCGCTGCCCGGGCAAAATCTCCCTCATATAGCACACTGTGTGGCGTATGCCCGTCTTCCATTAGCCCAGGTTAAGTGCATAACAGTAGGACGTCAAACTCCATTCCATTTCATTTCAATTCAATTGCCCGCTTATACCATACATGGAGTAATAATAGGCTTCACTGTTCAATCTTGTGGGGTTTTTTTCGTAAAAATTCTCAGATTTACTCATATTATATTTCCATGGAAATAAATTTTGACTTTGTACAACCTCATGGCTTTTCTCTCTTTGGTTTGGCGGTTGCAATACCGTATTTCCTCTAATAAGCGCCGGGTCTCCAATAAGCGCCGGGCCTCTAATAAGCGCCGGGGGTTCAAGGGTAGTTGAGAAAATAAGCGCCGGGCCTCCAATAAGCGCCGGGTCTCTAATAGACATTAGATTGCTTTTGATCACATGCCGTAATTCAAGAGATTCTCCGGCCCAATGTCCATGGTAAATGACGGCTTTACCCTAAATTCAATTTGCTATTAAAGAAATAAGCGCCGGGCCTCCCAAGAGCGCCGGGTCTCCCAAGAGCGCCGGGCCTCTAATAAGCGCCGGGGGGGGGGGGGGCAAGGGGCGCTGAAAAAAATAAGAGCCCGGGCGCTTATGAGAGGAAATACGGTACATTACACGAGGAATAATGAATATGACATGAAATGTTTGACAAGTGTTTATTTGTTTGGGGTATTGACCATTCACGATGGTTTATTTGTTTACGTTATTATATATGAGCTGGGAGCATTATATTCACGTGACATGTTGATAAAACCCGATTATTGGCAGGGGCGGATCCAGAGGGGGGGGGGCGGATCCAGAGGGGGGGGGGCGGGGAGAAAAAAATCACGTCCGCCCAGGCTTGACAATATGAAGGGGCCGAGAAACTTAAAACTAAAAGCCTGAATCTGACCCCCAAATTGCGAGTTTGTATACATTGAGTTGAGTCATGACTTTCATTCCATTGTGGACAAAAACAAATAGTCACTGGAACATGCCCTTACCGCGAAACAGTGGAAGGTAGGCCTACACTACAGCAGCGATCAAGTTCAGGTAAAATACTTTCGACAGGTCGTCATTCGTAAGACTTTTTTATACGCGCATTTAAAACAATTATTGCTGCGTGAGACGTAACACCTGGTGTATTTAAAATCGGGTAATAAGAGATTAACAATAACCTAAATTCATCATCAATCGATTTATTTAACTAGCCTAATTGTCGAATTCCCTTCCTTTCCTATCTTCCTTTTCTTGCACACCAAGTAAGGCACCAAGTTTGGAATAAAACACATAATGTCGCCAGGAGGGTAAGTTCGATTATTGATATAAGCTTGAACCATGTGTTAGTCCTAAAATGACTGTCGAGTTTGTGTCGAGTCGACGTTAAACCCCATTTCTCTCCCCCCCTCTCCCTCTCTTTATTCATCCACTCTTCCATCCAACAGTTTTACTCATTTCCTCCGACTTTGTACAAAACAAGGTTTCATGTGTCGACGGAGACACAGAGTTAGGACGAGACAGGGTACAACACATTTTTACTATAAAACCCTTGAGAGTTTCTGTCGGGGAGACTTTGATGAAGACGGACAGCACCAAGACGGATGCCATTGTTTCTTCGAGTCTCAAACAAGTCTGTAGGATCCACCATGACCAGGAATCGACGACCATGATAGGACTGAACACACCAAAAATATCCACGGCAGCGTAGAGATTCGTGATGGCGATTGATAATGCGACGGCCGACGAGATGAAAATGGATTGTGTTAAGCGCTGTAGCCGCTGAGATGTAGGATCTGAAAAAAACAAAAATAATATTTAAAGGAGCTAAATCGCTAACATTTCGGATCTAGAAATTAGCTCGAATGGGTCGCAACGCATATAATAAAGTAATATTAATATATATATATAAACTGATTTATTCTCAATCGTTTCCGTTTTTACTCTAGTTTCAAATGACACACGCCAGAAGTCTCAATCGAATAGCAATCTCTAGCATCTGGGTATTCCAGTCTAAACCGAAAGTATTTATTGTGCATGCTCTCCTGTTAAAAATATGATGTCACCGTTTGACATGACAATGTCGGTCAGCTAGCTTAGTGGCTGTTTTGATGCGGAGCCAACTGGCACTTCGGTTTCCTCCCACTGCAAAAGACCACTAAGCGCAAGCGAATTATTAAAATAAAATTAAACCATATGTTATTCCTGGTATGACCTAGTTGTGTTGAGTGGACGTTAAACCCCATATCTCTCTCTCTCTCTCTCTCTCTCTCTCTCTCTCTCTCTCCCACGAGTTGTTGTCGCCTTGAATGACGTCACCAGACATGTTTAGTGATTATGGAATTTCTGGTTGAAGTGAAAAACAAACCAATTAAACGTTAATTAAATATTTTCAATGGATGCCATTGCGTGACAAGAAGTACAACCATTGGCATTGTTCATGGTTTTTTTTTTATTGCTTTTGTTTGACTCATCTGATTTCTGATTTTGTCAACTCTGATGACATAAGATATAATAGAAGGTACGTACGACATGCTTCATTGGAAATATAATGAGAGCGAGAGAGGGGGTAGAGAGAGAGAGAGAGAGGGGGGTAGAGAGAGAGAGAGAGGGGGGTAGAGAGAGAAGAGTAGAGAGAGTGCCAGAGAGAGAGAGTGAGAGAGAGAGAGGGGTAATGTTCACTCGACACAAACTAGGTCATTTCGGGAATAACATGGTTCCCATATTTTGATTTATTTCAAGGGAAATCACGCCGGAAAATCGAGATGAACTTTCTCGGCCAATGCAGGGATCGAACACCCGGCCTCCAGACTAGCGAACCAGCGCCCTATCCACTTAGCCAATGTGATCCCCTGAGTTTGTGTCGAGTGGAAAACCCCATTTCTCTGTCTCTGTCTCTGTCTCTCTCTCTCTCTCTCTCTCTCTCTCTCAAAATATCACCAACATTGTGTTGATGTGTACTGTGGTTAATCTACTCGTCTTCATTAACCCAGTCGATGCAGAACAGTAAGACGTTAAACCCCATTTCATTTATTAATCTGATTAAAATGCAGACCTATAATTTCGTTTCGTTTAGAACTATAAAAAACGAAACGAACCAAGTTCTCTGTTTTATTCAGTTTGGTAGTTTTTGGTATCGTATAGTAATAAAATATAAAAATCAATAAAGCATCATGCCGTCTCTTTGGTACTAGGAATCGAATTGTTGAAATTATTGATATTAGATTTTAATAGTTATCGGTTTTTTATAACTACAATATATCTAAAGACATTAAAAGAGAGAGAGAGAGAGTTTAACGTCCACTAGACACAAACTAGGTCATTTCGGAACTTACATCTCTCTCTAGAGTTTAACGTCCACTCGACACAAACTAGGTAATTTCGGAACTAATATCTCTCTCTCCCCCTCTGTCTCTCTCTCTCTCTCTCTGCTATAATAGTTATATTAAAGGTGCATAATGTAAGATTTAAACAAAGAGTTGATCGTTCTTGCTATAATAGTTATACTAAAGATGCATTATATATTATTTAGATAAAGAGCTGCCCTTTCTTGCTATAATAGTTATATTAAAGATACATTATGTAAGATTTAGATAAAGAGCTGGTCGTTCTTGCTATATTAGTTATATTAAAGATGCATTATATAAGATTTTAATAGTGGTTGCGTCCAGTCGTGGATATATTCAGTCGTAGCGACATAAGCTGTCAGTTGCCGTTAGTCGACGACAGTTTTATCGCGACGTAGGGCGACATAAGCTGGGCTTTAGGGATTGGGTCAAAATATTTTAGTTGGTTTAACTGATAGTGGTGCCCTAGCGTCTGTTATGGCCTATCACTCACCATAACGCCTGGACGCCGACGGATTCTTTGTTGATACACAAGTGTAAATCGGTGGAAATAGAGGGAAATGAATTAATCACGCGCCAGGAAGACTCACATGAGTTCAGAAATAGGTTCCCTGACGACGCTGTCATGTTTCTACTTCCGGGCCACGATGGAACCGATGCACGCGCTAGATAAATAACATTAGGAGATATGAATGAACAGGAAATTTGTTATTTGTAACTTTGTGCTTTGTACTAGAACGATTTGTCGATCTCGATCTCGATAAGCGTACAATGATTTTACACAGGGGCGAGTAATCTTACAGTAGGCGGGTGGGGAGGGGAGTAATCTAACAGTGTGTGTGTGTGGGGGGGGGGGGGCTTTAAGAGAAGGTTTTAAAAAAAGACCAAGGTGTCAAAATAACGCAAGTTAAAACACGTTTGGAATACTGGAAATGTGATTTGAAGGTCTGTTTTTAAAAAAAACAAAAAAAAAACAAAATTGAGCCATATGTTAGTCCAAAAACGACCTAGTTTTTGTCGGTTAATTGTTAAACCACACATATCTCTCTCTCTCTATCTCTCTCTCATTCTCTCTCTCTCTCTCTCACGAACGATTCCGACGAGGAGATTTCTCGCCCAAACAGCTGGGTCGAACCCTGGATCTTCTGGGTTAGCTTACCAGCACCATTAGAATAATTATATTTAGGGTTAAGTCATGTAATGTGCTATGAGGGACATTACATGACGGTGGAGCTGTGACCTTTGCTTATGCGAATTTCAAATCCAAAGGGTTCTTTACGTGATCTCTACAAGCCGCTCCCCCACTCCCGCCGGCGTCCTGCAGCGGTGACAAGTGGGACACCACGCTAGGAAGCTCCCCACCCCCAACAGCGTCCTGCAGCGCTGACAAGTTCGACACCACGCTAGGAAGCTCCCCAACCCCCACCGGCGTCCTGCAGCGCTGACAAGCTGGACACCAAGCTAGGAAACCCCCCCACCGGCGTCCTACAGCGCTGACAAGCTGGACACAACGCTAGGAAGCTCCCCCACTCCCGCCGGCGTCCTGCAAGGCTGACAAGTGGGGAAATACCAATGCAGATTCTGTTCCAACAATGGAATCAGACCCGGTGCATCCTTAAACAGAATTTAATTAATCCTCACCTTGTGAACCACCGGTGGACGCCGATAAATTCTTCTTGATCTTCACACCAACATAGAGAAATCCCGCCGACACCAACAGACCATACGTCACGAACAATAGCTGACAAATGATCAACAAAACTTTCACAGTTGCCCCGTACAACATCACGAGCATATCGACTGATATCACTATGAACATATGGACGGCCGTGATGATGGCGATCACTGAAAGTTTCTGAAAACGTGGCGGGGCGACTTCCATTTTCGTCGTGTCCAGGAGAATCAGCAACACGATACTGAACGATGACGTCAGTCCGGGGATCCCTATCGACCAGATCACGTGTGATACCATAAAAGGAACGCTGAGTTCCGAGGAGTAGGGATCGAGAAAAAGTGTCACGGATCTGGTAATGGCGAAGAAAGTTATCATGGAGTTTAATGCGATTGTTGTTTTGTTGACGGGGGTTCCCGATCTGTTAAACACGATTGTTATAATCAGAAAGATACCAAATAAGGCGATGGCTAAATAAGCGAGGGCAAACAGGTAAACGTGGATTGGCCAAGCTTCTCCCCACTCTGTGTAAGATGCAGTCCAATTGGGACCTGGTTCTGGCCAGAGTTCGGCAACTGTTTCCGGTTCACCATATCCATGTTCTACTTCCGGTTCACCATATCCATGTTCTACTTCCGGTTCAACATATCCGTGTTCTACTTCCGGTTCAGCATGTCCGTGTTCTACTTCCGGTTCAGCATGTCCGTGTTCTACTTCCGGTTCAACATATCCGTGTTCTACTTCCGGTTCAACATATCCGTGTTCAACTTCCGGTTCTACTGTAACTTCTGGTTTTGGTTCTCTCTCTGGTTCGGGTTCAACGCTTGGTTCAGTCGAGTCCCATGTTTCTGCTTGGCCTAACGGTGACATCTTTGAATTATCACCTGAAAGGAGAGTAGACCAATCTGATCAAAACACAAATCCTATTTCATTTCGTTTTTATAGTTCAAAATTTAGTTTTACTTATCTTTACTACACTTGGATCTGGGAGAGTTGTTATCATTACCCCGCCCTTATCATCTCGGTTACCCCAACTACTGCACTACCACGACTAATACCTCACACTCTAATTTCCCAAACCGTACGGACCTACCGTACCCTTGCCGTCTCATTTTTTTTTAAAGCGGCTTGAGGCGGGTAAATGAAATACTCCGATCTGGGCTAATTAAGACAGTATAATATGAGTGAACTTTTGTCCTGACAGCGGCACTACGGCTTACTCTTATATCGAATACCAACTGTCAAGAGATCTTTTACGTGCACGCCAATGTATACACGGGGCCGTCCTGTATCACTGGCAAGGGAGAATCACGATAGAAAAACTTTCTCGGCCATTGCAGAGATCCAAAACCCGACCTCCATGTTAGTGAGCTAGCGAGCCAACGTCTTATTTTGCGAATCTTGAAAAACGAAACTTTACAAACAAAAGTATTTTAGAATTAGAAACAATGGATCTAAAAACAATCAAAGATCAAACTAAAATCTTTTATGAAGTAAAAAAAATTCTATCAAAATTTGTCTGAAAATAAAATTATGACTAAAGATAATAAAAATCTATCAGAGATATTAAATGACTGCTCATTCAGAAAACTAACAGACTCAGAAAAAGAAAGTATTGATGGTCAAATTACCTAAGACTAAATCCTTGCGGCGCTAAAGCAAACAAAAAGTCCAGGCTTAGATGGATATTGTATTCTATTGATTTTTTTTTTCTGATTTTTTTTGAAAGATATCGGAAGTAAGTAATTACATGTCTACCGAAACCCGGTAAAGCGAGAAATCATGTCAGGAATTGGAGACCCATTTCATTACTTAAGCGTTCCTTAAAAGCTTTTCTCAGCATGTATAGCAAACAGAATAAAATCAGTTCTAGATCACATAATTCATGAGGACCAAGCTTTATCTCAGGGCGATTTATAGACGAAAACACAAGACTGATATTTGATACTATGTTAGAGGCTCAAATCCAAAAAAAACAAAACAGGAATGCTCTTAATGATGAATGAATGAATGAAATGGGGTTAAACGTCCTACTATTATGCACCTTACCCGGGATAATGACAGACGGGGCTCATAATGATTTATTTTGAAAAGGCATTTGACTCTATATCATGGAAATTTATCAAAGAAACCCTCCAAGTATTCAATTTTGGCGAGTCAATAAAACAGTGGATAAATGTATTTTATAATGATATCCAATCATGTGTAACACAAGATAGAAATCTATCAGCCTGATTTAATCTAGTGGTCTAGAGTGTCGCGCTTCAACCTCTAGCTGACCGACTACCTCTGGCTTGCGGCTGTGGTATCGAGCCCTGCTGTGAGCGTATGTGGGTTTCCTCCCACTGCTAAAGACCCCTACGCGCAAGCGAATTATTGAAATAGAACTAAACCATGTTAATCCCGAAATGACCTAGTTGTGTTGAGTGGACGTTAAACCCATCTCTCTCTCTCTCTCTCTCTCTCTCGCTTTAATCTTGGAAGAGGCTGTCGATGGGGCGATCCCCTATTCCCATATCTTTTTTCTGCTCAGCGCAGAGGTACTAGGCATTCTCGTGAGAAACAAAAAACTCCATCAAGGGTGTAACTTTATTCAAGAAAGAAATAAAAATTTCACAATATGCTGACGACACCGCTCTTCTTTTAGATGGCTCAGAAAGATCTATAAGATCAGCACTAAGAATCATAGATACTTTTTTCAGTCTTTCAGGACTAAAAATTAAAATTAAAAAAACAAAAGCAGTGTTGAATGACCCGAAAGCAAAAACCTTCGAAAAAATATGTTTGGATATTGAATTAGATTGGACCGATACCTTTACTTACTTAGGCATCAAATACAGTTTATCACCCAATAATACATTTGCCAGTAGATATCGCTTGTGTGTTAAATGTGATATATGGTGATATCACTTTACATAAATTTGATTGATCAATCAAAAAGGAACTACTTTCTTTTATTTTAAAGAAACCACTTAGTTTAAGTAAAGAGTGACTTTTAAAAAAAAAAGAAACTTCTTTTATTACATTGACCTTGAAGGAAACAACTGAGTCAGTATACAGGGCTATACAATAGCTAAACTGCTGTCAAAAAATGATGTATCACTACGCTGTAATGTAATTCGGTTCAGTAAAAGTGAAATCTATACCAAAGAATTATATTTATTTATTTGTGCATGTAAGAAAGGATTCGGTGATAAATAGAATCTCCAACTCGTGTTTTTTGATACCAAAAAACACTCGTAGGAGATTCTCTATATAACAGTTATCAACATTGATAGCAAAATAATTGAAATAAAGAAACTTCTCAATATATGGATACATATATCATTTACAATCATAGGAAAAATATGTGTCTTAAAAACTTTAGTAATCCCCAAGTTAAACCATTTTCTAATGTCATTGCCAAATCCTATAACAGATAAATACTTCAAAGAAATTGAAAGATTAAGGTTTAAATTCATTTGGGGTAAAAGCAATGATAAAATTAAAAGATACCAAATGGCCCAGGCATATGATATAGGTGGTCTAAAAATGACAAACATAAAAACATTTACTGAATGTTTCACACTAAGCTGGATACGGCGCTGGAGGAGCTCGAATAACTCTTGGACAATATTCGCAGACAAATATTTTGGAGGTGTCGGGAATATCTTTAAAGTAGGCCCAAAATATATGGTAGAATTGGCATCATCAATAGATAACCCATTCTGGAAAGACGTCATTTGGGCATACTATGATATCCTGAAAGGTTTACTTTACGACGGGGATCACGGGGGCTAAGTGGATAAGGCACTGGTTCGCTAGCCTGGAGGTCGAGAGTTCATCTCGATTTTTCGACGTGATTTCCCCTTGTCAGTGATACAGAAGGAGGGCCTGACAAGGACAGCTGCCTAGTTGTTCGGATGGGACGAAAACCCGAGGTCCCGTGTACACATTGGAGTGCACTAAAAGATCCCTTGGCAGTTGGAATTCGATATAAGAGTAGGCTGTAGTGCCACTGCCCAGGCAAAATTTCCCTCATAGCACACTGTATGGCGTTTGCCCGTCTTCAATTAGCTCAGTTTAAGTGCATAACAGTAGGACGTTAAACTCTATTTCATTCATTCATTCATTACTTTACGACAATAATACTGATATCAGTGAGCAACCATTATGGTATACCTATAATACGAAACTTGACCATATTCAAAATTGGCATAATAATGGTGTGAGTTAAATCTCAGATTTGATATCACCAGAAGGAAAGTTTTATAAATGTCAATAATTGAAGGATATTTACAAAATTAAAGGTACATTCCTTGACTGCTATAGGGTAATGGCAGCAATACCAAAATCATGGAAGAAAGATCCGTCCGAGCCAACAATAATAGGGCCAATAAAACCTTTAATTCTTGAGACTTTAACGAAGGCTAAAGAGGGCTGTTAAGCTTTCAAAAAGCTATTTGAATCTAAAATTGAATATAATGAAAAAAAGAAAGTTAAATAAAAAATAGATATTGGTCATGAGATTAAAGATGAAACTTGGAAGAAAATATTTATGATTCCATGGAAATGTACTACAGAGACAAAACTTATAGAATTCCAATTCAAAATTGTTAACAGAATTCTAACCACCAAAACATTCTTGTTCAAAATCAAAATAACAGAATATAATGTATGTTCATTTTGTGAACAAGTACCGGAAACATTAGAACATTTGTTTTATTCTTGTTCCATCTCATGAAAACTGTGGACGGATGCCAAAGAGTTTTTACAAATATTGCAAGATAAGGACTACTCTAAAGCTAACGTTTTATTTGGAAATCCTTATGCATTCTTTCTATTGAATCATGTTATTTTAATAACAAAATATTATTTATACAGATGTTCTAAAAATGATTCAAGACCATCATTCAAAGTTCTCTTAATAAATATTAAAGAATATTACAAACTAAAAAGTCATTCAACATGATTCAAGGCCATCAATCAAAGTTCTCTTAATAAACATTAAAGAAAATTAAAAAACTGAAAGGTTTATTTTCCAGAAAAATAACAAAATAACAAAATTCCAACAAAAATGGGGCCCTTTAATAAAAGATATTAACCTAATAATATAGGGCTTGCCTACAGTTCATATGAGAGTATTAGAGATATTTCTTCGCCAATTTTTGGGAGCCTTCTCAACCTCGTGGGTTTCCTCCAGGCACTCCGGTTTCCTCCCACTGCTAAAGACCTATACGCGCAAGCGAATTGTTGGAATAAAATTAAAACCATATGTTAGTCCCGATATGACCTAGTTGGGTTGAGTGCACACAGCTACTGTAATAAACCATTCAGTGAGTTGTCAAAACGCTATAAATGTTTATTACAATATTTATAACACGAGGAAAAAAATACCGAGTGAGTTGTCAAAACGCTATAAACGTGTATTAGGATATTCAGAATACGAGACAAAAATTAACAATGCATTATGACGTCATGAAAGTGTATAAGGATATTCAGAACACGAGACCCCCCCCCCCCAAAAAAAACAAAAAAAAACAAAAACAATGCATTATGACGTCATGCCGTTAAATCGTGATTAAGGGGACCCGAAATATAATGAAGAGATGTTATGGGGTTTAACGACACAAACTAGGTGATTTCACGACTAACACATGGTTCAATTTGTATTTCCTTAATCGGAGAGGGTGTAACGTCCATGCAACACAGACTATAAATGATTTCGGAACTAATGTAATATGTCAAAAGACAGTGAAAAGAGCCCCCCCCCCCATCCCCGGATACTCCCTGTCACGTACATACCAGGGGTCAAGACAGCAGTACATGACTCGGTGACACACCTCACAACCAGGGGCCGCGGAGGCAATAATTTGTAATAGTGAAAAATAAAATGTCGCCAAAAGCTCAAAAAAGCAAAAAAAGGTTGGGGGGGTATGGGTGTGGTGCCTAGTGGGGCGGCCACCTTGCGTGAGTTATTGTCAGTATTCCCCCCCCCCCCCGAAATCGCTCACAACGTAATGTTCACGTTATTCAAAGTACGGCCAAACTTTCGTATATTTTCCGAAACCGAGGTGCTGACCCTATGCAGTGTGTTAAGACGGAAAACTGCTAAATTTAAGGGCCTCGGTGTTTCGTCCCATCCCAAAGACTAACCCCATGCCTGACGTCTTGTACCACGCTGGAACTTTCTCGGTTAACAGCGGGTTCGCGGTCTAGACGTCCTTGTTAGTGAGATAGACCCCGAGCCCCAGAGCCACCGAGCCACACGTTAGAACGAAGAAAAAAAGATATATCAAGCAGTAATATTTTGTGTGGAACAATCACATAAGGAAAGACTTTCAATCGGATACCTACGTCAATCACTGGCTTCAGTGCACCACTGACAAGGGGAAGCCACGTAAGATACACCTAAATTACAGCGTGTGGAACAATCAGTAAAAGAATGACTTTCAATCTGAATTACAAACCCGCTGCTGGCATAAATCCACCACGTTACAGCATATCCTTTTATTATACAGGGTTTTCATACTTGGTATATCCCAGATAATGTTAAAGACCTATGCCACTGACTGACCACAGTATTAAATAATCGATTTATCGCAAGAAATTTATCGCAATATTCAAAGAAAGAAACTATAGATATAGATAAAATATAAATAATTTATAGCTCCACCAGGTCATTAGCCAGTCTCATTGTTTCATCGGTTTCCCTAAACAAAAGGCGATTTACATTTATACCTTCCTTCCAATCGATAGGATTTGAATTTTTTTTCTTCGGTACGTTTTCAAAAACAAAAGAAGATTCACATTAATCCGTCGCCTAATCGATAGGAATTTGAAAAAAAGATTTTTTTACGTCGTAATGATAAGTAAACAGATTTAAAAAAAAACATTTTTACGTCGTAATGATAAGTAAACAGATTTTTTTTTTGTGATAAGATTTAAAAAAACAAAAAACGATTCACATCAATCCGTCCCCTAATCGATTTGATTTTAAAAAAAAAAAATATTTACGTCGTAATGATAAGTATACAAAATATCATTTTGTGATAAGATTTCAAAAACCAAAGACAGTTCGCATCAATCCAATCCGTCGGCTACCCGATATGATTATTAAAAAAATAAAACAATTTTTATTACCTCGAAACGAGATAAGATTCACAAGCATAAGAAGGTTCGATGATGTTTGTTGACTCGCGAGCTGTCAGTCAAATCGTCCAATAATACAAACGTTTGTTATATGGCCAACGACAATCTGATCTGCGTAACGTCTAATGGGCGAGTGATCGCATCTACAAGTTAATGGTTTATGTTATGTGACGAAGTTGATAGATCGAATCAGGCGTGGCATCGATCCGTTGAATGGTGAACTCATCACAACACGACTATCTCATTTGTTAAATCCAATAGTTACACATCATCACGGGGAGTTGAGAGAGAGAGAGAGAGAGAGAGAGAGAGAGAGAGAGAGAGAGAGAGAGGTGAAGTTTAACGTACACTCCACACAAACTAGGTCATTTCGGGACTAACACATGGTTTAATTTTATTTCAATACTTCGCTTGCGCGTAGGGGTATTTAGCAGTTGGGGGGGGGGGGGAACCGGAGGACCCAGAAAAAACACGTACGTGCACGCCAATGTGTAAACGGGACCTCGGTTTTCGTACCATCCGAACGACTAGACAGCTGTCCTGGTCAGACCATCCGTTCTGCATCACTAACAAGGGAAAACCAAGTCGGTTTCTCGGCTAATGCAGGGATCGAACACCCAACCTCCGACTAGGGAGCCAGGGCCTTACCAACTAAGCCACCGTGATCCCCTCAAAAAGAAGACAAAGCAAAAGTTGTATAATCAAATACTCACTTGAAACACCAACTCTGGGTGGTTAATCTAATACCTGACGTCATACAACCAATGAACCATGACACGCACCCTCCACTACACTATCCGATATCATTATTTATAAGGAAAACACATGTTTTAACTGTCTGCACTCATTCACATAACATCATATTCGTCATTTGAATATATTGACTGTGTTGTCGGCTCTTCAAGCTCAGCGTTTCGCTTTGTTGTTTTATACAGACCCCCTGACAATGGAGCTGGGTCAAAGTTTATCGATGAATTTTCTGATTTGATCTATCGACTGGCAAAATGTAGCTTGGAATTGGTTATACTGGGAGATTTTAATTGTCACGTGGACAACATTAATGACAAGTTCGCCATTCAGTTTCTACATGTCAATACCCCTACACACAATCGAGGACATACTTTTGATCTTGTGATAACCCGACAAAAACATTCAATAAATAATTTATCTGTTACAGATAAACTTATATCGGACCATTTCCCTATAATCCTGAATCTAAAAATAAGGAAAGAAGAATTTGAAACAAAGCAAATTTCTTTTCGAAAACCCAAATCGCTAAACGATGCTGAACTGGGTTCTTCTCTGTTTGCTTCAAAACTGAATATCATACACCAAATCAATGACGTCAATTCGAAAGCAGCATACTTTAATAATCTCGTCATTTTACAAGGGTAGCACATTAGGCCTGAGGCCTGTTTTCAATTACGCCCTTGGCACATATCGTGCGAATGGTTTCGATCATTACTGCAGAAAGAAACCGAAGAACTCGGGGAAACCTGCCTGATCGCACGGGAGACCGAATATCCCTCTTACTAACAACGACAAAGTTCTTGCCCTGAGCTGGGATTGAACCCTCGATGCATTGGTGAGAAGCCGCCTCTCTATCGCCACGGGTATCCGACCAGCTAAATAACAAATGCGTTCAAAATATAATTGATGATCTTGCACCAATCCAAACGAAAACTTTTTGACTTCGACCTGGTGCGCCATGGATAAACGATGACATTCATGAAGCCAATATTCGCACTAAAGCCGAGTGAACATGGAGGAATTCTGGACTGACGGTTCACAGAGATATATACAAGAGTACCAAACTAAACGTTACTCGTCTAATTGAAAGTTCTAAAAATGAGTTATATGTGAATAAAATCGAGAAGAGTGAAAATAACCAAAAATAATTGTATAAAGTGGTAAATACCCTGTTAAAATAATAACCATGGTGTAAAGATTTTACCTACAGTTGACAATGATGATCTACCAACGCGTTTCTCGGACTACTTTGAGTCTAAAATTGTTAAAATCAGAAATAACATGGTGACTAACCCGAATTACATTAACCCTGCCAGTATTGACAACACAGCTTGTGTCTTGAACTGTTTTAAACCGCTTCCTGTTTCTGAAATAACCACAATAATACGTACCATGGCAACTAAATCATGTTCACTTGATGTTATTCCAACATGGCTTATTAAAAACACTTGACTGAATTACTACCTGCAATCTGTGACATTATTAATACCTCCATTACTACCAGTGCCGGACTGGTGGGCCGAAGGCCCACTTGCCATACCGGTGACAGGGCCCACGAGCAAATGGTGGGACAAGCCCGCCTACGGGCGCCACAGGCGCTCGAGGGGGGTTGGGGGGGGCTCCCTCCTCCAGAAAAATTTGGAAAAATAGTCAGCCGCAAACCCATTTTCCAAGCACCTCGGGCCAGAGCAGCGGATGGAGATTAAACTCATGAATTTATGCATAATTTCACCAGGTGGTAGAATTTGTTTCTCCAAACGAAATCTATCTTTCTGCTTTTCTTTCCTTCCCTTTCCCTGTTTCCTTTCCTCCCCTCTTTTACTACCTTTTCTTTTTATTGCTTTTTTCTTTTTTTCTTTGAGGCTTAGGCCCATATTTTTTTTCGGCTTAGGCCCACTTGCCATAATGGCAAGAGGGCAAGTGGGCCCAGTCCGGCACTGATTACTACTGGGTGTTTTCCGGATATCTATAAACATGCCCTTGTTCCCCCCTCATAAAGAAGTCTTCCCTGAACCGAATATAGACAAAAATGTTAGACCTGTGTCTAATTGAAGTTTCATCTCAAAAGTTATCGATTATTTGTCTGTTAATAATCTCTTAAGTACTTACCAAAGCGCATATCATAATTATACCATAGCACAGAAACAACACTTCTTAACGTTCAAAACGATATTTTAGTGTTTATTGATCAACAAAATTGCATTCTTTTAATACTTTTAGACCTGTCTGCCGCATTTGATACCATCGACCACACTGTTTTATTTAACCTTCTATCCACTGATTTTAAGATTACTGATCTAGCTTTAGATTTATTAAAATCATATTTAACAAATAGGCCACAATCCTTCGTCGTAGATAATGAAACAACATCTCAAAAAGGTCTTCGGTATGGAGATGGAGTGCCGCAGGGGTCAGTGTTAGGTCCAATTCTATTTAGCATTTATACCACTCCGTTATCCCAAATCGTTCGCAGGCATGGTCTTAAAATCCACTTATAAGCAGACGACACTCAACTTTACTTGTCTTTTAAACCCACTGTAAATAATAGTTTTAATTTCAGTAAGGCCAAACTCGAATGTTGTGTTGAAGAAATTCGGTGTTGGATGAGTAATAATTTTCTTAAATTGAATGAAGATAAAAGTGAATATATTCTGTTGGGTTCAAATAATCTTATTAGCAAAGTCAATTATAATGTATCTGTATCTATAGGTCCCCATGTAACATCACCAGTCCGGCTGCTAGAAATATTGGAGTTATATTTGATAAATATGTAACCATGGAGCCTCATGTAAATATTACTTGTAAATTATGTTATGTTAATCTCCGCCAAATAGCCCGCATCCGGAAAAATCTGCCTACTTCATCTGTTAAAATTCTTGTTCATTCTCTCATCACCTCTCGTCTAGATCAAGGTAACTCTTTACTGATAATTCCTTTACGCATCACTAACAAATTACAAATAGTTCAAAATTCAGCAGCAAGGCTCATCACCGGAAGTAAAAATGATGACAACATTACTCCTATTCTACTGATACTCCATTAGTTACCGATTATTTTTAGAGTTGAATTTAAAATCCTCCTTTTAAATGTATAAATGATATGTCACCACCTTAATTGTCTTCACTTTTAGAAATTTTCACACCCAGTAGCACTCTGCGCTCTTCATCTGATCATTTTTTACTTGTAAATAAATCAGCAAGACTTTTATCTTTTAGAGATCGATCTTTTACCGTCCAGGCACCCAAATTATGGAATTCTTTACCTTTTAATATAAGATGCTGCACAAATTTATTGTCTTTTACGTCACTTCTTAAAACGTTTTTGTTTAAGAAATCTTTTAACTTATAATTCTTTTAAAACCCATTTGTGATATCAGATTTTATTTTAAGCTACCATTTTATGTTTTACTACTATAGCTTTATTTAGTTTTACTATATGTATATTTATTTTTATTACATATTTTATTGAATTGTATTGTACAGCGCATCTGAAGACATTTTGTGGAAGATAGCGCTTTATAAATGTTAATAATAATAATAATAATAATAATAATAATGATATTGCGAATAGATGGTATCCATAAACATCCCTACCATGTTAAAGAATAATCCTGTTAATCCAATAATTCACTATTGCCAGCTGAGAAATTGGTAAATATATCATTTTCAATTTCAAATTCCAACGTTGGGAGATGTTTGTTCAATGTTGTCTGTAGGAAAACAAGGGAGGTAATTGTGTTGTTATTTCCTGTGTCAATGATTTATAAGGGTGGGAAATAATGCCCATGATCATGCTCGTATAATAGTGAGTTGATAACCTCTTGAGCAAAAGTCACAGAAATAATTATGTTTTGACATTTTCATAAAAGTTAGCAGACGACTACCGTCTGAGGCAGTATACATTTCCTTTGCTTCTTTGTATTCGGTTTGGTTCATGCGTTTTCGTTTGTGCGTTTTTCGTGTGACCGGTGGAATATGTTCCCTCAACACATTTACTATACGGTACATCTATTTATTTGAATATTTAAAGGGGCTAAATCGGTAACATTTGGGACCTAGAAATTGTCAAAAGTGGGTCGCAACGCATATAATACTATAATATGAATGTATATAAACTGATTTACATTCAATGGTTTCCGTTTTTTCCCAATTTCAAATCAGTTACGTTCGGCGAAATAAGCCATGTAGTCTCAATGTAGTGCAAATTTTTATAGCGACTGGTTATTCCAGTCAACATACACCGTATGGTATGTTGCAATATGTCTAGCCTCGCTCCTCAAGTCTCTTATTAAAACTGGGGCCGAAGCACACTATGGTACACGACTCGTGTACCAATGTTAAAAAAAATATTTTATCTAAAACATCGGATATCAGAAGCTTATCTTTTCCCGGTAAGTTTACATCATCAATGTTGATTTAAAATGTCCAAAAATTCGCGTTTTCGATGTTAAAGATTTTAGAGGATTTTGAGTTACGGACTAAGGTCCTTTAATGTTTTTTAGACTACCTTTTTTATACATTTCGCCGATGTGGTTACTTGTATAGTTGGGATGATTTTTTACTACAGTGTGCTTGCATTCGTATTTCTTGTAGCATATGTCAAACCATGACTCACATCATAATGTTTTCTTTATCTTTTTTAATTTTGAGTGAAGTCTGTGTTGCTTCAGCCCCGGGACTGTACAGCGCAGTGGACGCTTACGGCTAGCCCCCGGATCCATTCACTTGTTGTTTGTTGTTTCGAAGTATGTCTTGTCGTTATATTTGTCTTTTATGTAAATCATATGTGGCGCAGGCCCCCTGCACTTACTATTAGAAAATATGAAATTCTCGCTTTAACCAGGCGTAGATCCAGGGGGGGGGGGGGGCGTGACCCCCCATCCCCAGCCCCAGTGAGACTGATCATCACTATTCAGACCAGCACCTGCAGCCAGCAACGTATACAATTGCTTTCGGAATGAGGCCGCGAAGAAGTGTCTGGGGACTACACCAAACCACTAATGCATGGTCAGTCCGATGATAACCCTTTGCTCCAATGTATGTCCCCCACCCACCCACTTCGACAAAATCCTGGACCCCGATGCTTTGACAACCTTTTCCCTTGTTTTCGCAATAAAAGCCTCTCCCGGCGACGGGAAATGATATCGGAGCCAGCCAGGATCGCAATAAACGTGACCAACGTGCAGTGAAAACGCCAGATATCGCGCGTCGGTCTCCATGGATGCCAATGATTGCTGAGTCACGGCGTTTGTTTTGATCATGATTAAAACAAAAGTCAAGGTTCTGTGATCCGACCTGGAAAGCTGTGATAAATCGATTTTTTTTTTCAAGTTTGTAATTTTAAAAGACATTTTCTCACGTTTTGTGCACGTTTATCGACGATCTTGTGCAGTAGCTTATTTAAGGGCGCATGACAAAGCACTAACGCAAACGTTAAATTAGCAGAAACAATATTTGGTAAAGTGGATTTCTGTTTATTATTTAAAAAAACTAATATTTATGATGACTAATGGAAAAGCACTGATTTTATTTTGCAAAATAACCTTGTCAAAATATTTTCAGAAACAAAAGGTGGTATACTCCCATGCTGATGAACAATATAATTATAATTTCACGAATTGGGTATACCTCTTTATTTTCTGTTGTACGTTGTTATGCAGAAATAAAACCATCTGTATTTTAATCAGATTGCAAACGAAGAGAGAGAGAGAGAGAGAGAGAGAGAGAGAGAGAGAGAGAGAGGAGAGAGAGAGAGAAATGGGGTGGCCGAATAGATCATAATACAGATATTCTGAAAATCATTTCGTCAGCTCTTAAAGGCCCGATACCACTCTTGTTGTAACTGAAAAATATGCCCCAATCATTATTCTGGTCAACAAATTGTACTTGTTTTTACAATATTCCAATTAATTGATGATACAAATTTGATCTTAACACAACTAAGTTAAAAAAATGGAAAAATTCAACTACACGGTTTGAAAATCTTTACTTAAACACTTTCATTTGCAACTTGGAATTAAACATATTTTCGAACCCTCTAGCAAGTAAAATAGGATGTAATGGATAATTTACACAAAATGTAGGACACTTAAACATCTAGTAGTTAGAATAAGGCTATTTTTTTCTGGACCTGTCAAACCAGCATGAGTGCTTTTGTTATTTTAAAAACGTATTTTATCAATTGATTTTGCTGATGAAGGGTTTCTTAGTTTCTTTTCTTCTCCAACAAATTAGCTGTAACTATGTGCATTAGTGACAATAAATAAAAACATTCATTTGGTAGGTTTTTTTTATAATTTACACGAAATCCTAATGTAGCTGATTCCGTTCTTGAAATGAAATGAAATTGGGTTTAACGTCCTACTATTATGCACCTAAAACCTGGGCTAATGGAAGACGGGCATACGCCATACAGGCAGCGGCGCTACGGCCTACTCGTATATCGAATTCCAACTGCCAAGGGATTAATCCGTTCTTGAACAGGGGCCGATAAAAAACAGCGGCGATAGAGACACAAGCTAGGTCATTTCGGGACTAACATATGGTTTATTTGTTTTTTCAATAATTCGCTTGCGCGTAGGGTTCTTTAGCAGTGGGAGGAAACCGGAGGACCCGACGAAAATCCGCGAGGTTGGACAGGCGACACTCCTCCCTGCCACGTACAACCGGAGATTCGAAACCACCTGTGGAAGTATAACGTTGTCAATATTGTTCCAATGTTCTCGCTGCAAAATACATACACATGTCAACAGTCCACAAAACCATTGTCACGGTGCTGAAATACAGAAGGGGCTACATGCGGAGACGCGGGCCTGTAGCCAGCTCATAAAATTTGGTGGCGCTACAGAAACTACTGGAGGAGCAGGGGATGTGGCCGACTAAGAACGCTCATAAGAAATCATTATTGTTGGCGAAATATTGGGGGGGGGGGGCTAATTCGACGTTTATCAACGTTTCTTACTCTCTTAGTTTTTAAGGGGGCATGTTTATTTATTATTGGAGTAATAATTGAATACCAGACAGATAAAGCTAAATTTGGATCAGAATAATCATAAATATAGCCAAAGGGAGCTGTATGCAATTCATATAAAAAGTCATCTTTATTAAAGTTTTTAAAAGACCTATATTTAATTGTCACATGTTTTTTTTATTGAAAGAAGCACCCTTTTTCTGCCAGGTAAAACATACTGGGTAATGGTCAGAGGCAGCATAACAAGGAATTTTGACATGATCTGAAACAATGAGATGGTCTATTAATGTTTTCGTTTTATCAGTCACTCTTGTAGGTGATTTAATAATTTGACTGAGGCCAAAAGTTTGTAACAAATCGGTCCAATTTTTATTTTGATTTTCGAAAGCAGCCGAGATCTTTTGGGGATAAACCTATATTTCAAGTTTCGTCAAAATCCGACAAGAATTGTGACCTGTAGAGAGTCCACAAACAATTGTGGACGGACGGACGGACGGACGGACAGACGGACAGGGGCGACGACATAATACGTCCACATGAAAATGTGGGCGTATAAAAATATTGAACATTTAGATGACCTACATGTAAACCTTTTTTACTTAAAACTGAGTTTATCTATTATATAATTGTAATAAATGATGAAAGGAATAAACTAGGTATCTTTGTAATAACAAAGTAAGAATTTATTATAACAAATAATAATAATGTGAATATTTATAATGCGCTATATCCACAAACTAAGTTTATGCTCAAAGCGCGACACAATAATAACACTGTTAATGTTAAAACGGTTACACCACTATATTATAATGGTGTAGTGTGGATAGAAAAACAAGTGCAAGTAAGCTCTCTTTGTGAGGGAGGTGTTTGCAAACCACAGTATGACAGGAAATGTAAATTTCGGGAAAATAATGATACCGGGTATCCTAATTTGGCATGCTTGGGGAGATAATATGCTTCCTAATTAATTTGCTTAAACAGGTATAACCATAAGAATTAAGATGTACAGAATCATGATATAAATTCTGTCTGATTTTACTTAGGTGATAATTATAAAATACCTTTCCATGATCAATAGGTATGTCAATTCCACAATCCTCACATACATCATATAGTATGTCATTGATTCGATTTATAATGATATTTGAAGAGCGAGAAATCCTTGGCAATAATCTAATGAATTTAACAGATGCCTAAGGGAATTTAGAGAAACACAATTCTATTAAAGTTTTATAATAATTACGAATATAGTCTACAAACGGGCCATATTTTGAGTCATTAGATCCAATTAGAAATATTATATTGTGGACATTATTTGATGAGGTACAATTATCAACATAAGTGATGACATCTTGTATGGTCGCCCCTGGCAGAGTTCTCACTTCTGTGGATTTGGTTTTATCCAATCCGTTTGGTTTGATACCTTTAAGTATAAATGATCATATAGCAATGTTAAATTTATATTCAGTTTTTTCACATTAGAGAATTTTTTTACGAATTGGGCCTAAGTTACATGTATGGTCTTCTGTAACAAGTGGTTTAAATGATTCCTGACTGTTTACATTTTTCAGCAATGTAGTAATAGATTCAATTTCAGAGTCAAGCTTCTTTATTTTGTCTGTCAAAAGTAACACATCACAATTTAGTTTTTCAATAGAGCCTTTATTTTTATCATTGTTGTCATTAGGATCCCTAGCGAAAAATAGTTCTTTGGCTATGGTTTGATAATTATCAGAGGAATCATTATTTGTGTTTTTGATATTACGGCCAGTACCAAAAGATGTATCTAAAAAAGGCCTAGAATGAATGGCGTCCACCTGGATATTCACAGGTGTAAGGTAAACTACAGGTAGATGGGTTTCACATTCAGACAGAGTTAACATCATACTGCTATTATGAGAGTGGTAGGGGGTACTGCAATTTCTTGGAGTCAGAGTGGTTTTAATACTTTGATTAGGCGAGAGAGGTTGCAATAGCGGAACTGAATAATCTTCTTTGGCGTTACTTCTTACAGCGCTTTTGAATTATTCGCGGACATGAATGTTGAGTTCGCTAGCCTCCTCGCAGTTTATCAGGTTCAACGTCAACTCGACACAAACTAGGTCATTTCCGGACTAACATGGTTTATTTTTATTTCAATAATTCGCTTGTGCGTAGGCGTCTTAAGCAGTGAGGGAAAACCGGAGTACCTGGAGAAAACCCACGAAGTTGGACAGGCGCCCCTTATCCTTGTCACGTAGAACAGGTAATTCGAAACCACGCCAATTGACACAATGAAAGGCTTTATGATACAGCACGTACGTGCTAACCATTCGACCCCTCCCCCTTCCCAGACCAGTAGGACGTTAAACTCCATTTCATTTCATTTCATGTCAAGCGCTATACAGAAATCCGAAAATCCGGCGACAACTGTGCTCTTTTTTCCCGCCTTCAACACCCAAGTCCACACTGATCAGCGACTTAATGAATCCCTAATATTAACTTTTTTTCCTCTAATAAATTAAATTCTAAAACATATTTTGTATATATTAGAAAAATAAATAAAGATGTTTGAATTATTTGTAGGTAAAAATGATTTTCTTTTTTAGTGGGGCGGTTATGTCAAATGGGCGTGCACTTCCGGAAAGAAGCATGCAAATTTGGCCTACGGGGCTTATGGGTATGCTTATTTTAAAAATGGCGGGAAACCACGACTCCCCTCCAGTCGTTCCCGCCAAAAATCGAGAAATTCAAAATGGTCACATTAAAACACGCTATCGTCCATAAAATGTCTACGTGCGTCGATTTCACTGATCTTGATGTCTATACCTATGTTTCGGAGGTCACGAACAGATGTAGGTTATTATTTGTAATTTCCCCTTTGCTAAACGGATATCAAGAATTCAATATGTCCCATTTCAGCTATTACTGATCAAACACAGTCCACATTTCATGTGTGTGAAATAATTTACAGAAGACATTTAATGGACGATAACGTGTTTGATTGCCGCCATTTTGAATTTCTTGATTTTCGGCGGGAACGACTGGAGTGACGTCGTGGTTTTTGATATAAGCATACCCATAAACCCCTAAGGCCAAATTTGCATGCTTCTTTCCGGAAGTGCACAACTCGACCAAAAAATGTTTCTTATCCGCCCCACTATTTAGTGTAAATGGATATTAAAATAAGTAAAATGTACCATTCCGCCCGAACAAGCTTTGTCTTACGTGAACAATTCACATCTCATTGAGCCAATGAATGACGCCGCGTGCTGTGACAGCAAGTTATGAATGAATAAAATTGTGTTTAACGTCCTACGCTTCTGCACATAACCTGGGCTAATTGATTACCGGCACGTGTTGAAGACAGTATTATTTAATGGTAATTATCTTTGAAGACAGGTTGACCCAAGCCATGCGTTATGCAATTATATCTGTAGAGATACCAGCGTTCCCCAGGAAGTTTTCCTCGTTGAGTATTATTAATTACTGGTGACAATATCGATTCTCAAGTAAACTTCCTCGCTCCACAAATATGTCATTAGAGATAAAACATGCTCACAATTATATAGTTTGTTGACCCAAGGCGAACTCGAATTCTTTCTTTCTAGATCGATGTTTCAATAATTATACTTGTTTTATGACATCCGCGTCTTTCGGAGGGTCACACCCAGAGAGAGAGAGAGAGAGGGGGAGAGAGAGAGAGAGAGAGAAAGAGAGAGAGAGAGAGAAAGAGAGAGAGAAATGGGGTTTAACGTCGATTCGATACACACTGGGTCATTTCTGGGCTTACATCGATTGCAGGACAGTGTATAGTCACAAAGAGAGAGAGAGAGAGAGAGAGAGAGAGAGAGAGAAGGGGGGGGGGGGCAGAAATGGGGTTTAACGTCAACTTGATTCAAACTAGGTCATTTCGGGTCGAAAATATGGTTTAATTTTATTTCAATTTTTCGCTTGCGCGAAGGGGTCTTTAGCAGTCGGAAGAAACCGGATGACCCGGAGAAAACTCACGAGGTTAGACAGGCGACCTTAATCCTTGTCACGTACAACCGGGGATGGATTTGAAACCATGCCAGTTGACTCAATGACAGGCTTAATGATACAGCGCGCACGGGCTAACCATTCGATCCTCCACCCCTCGTCTTGAATTAGCGATGTTATTTTGGAATAAATGAGTGTAATCGGAAAAATCTGACCAATTCATCAAAATCAATATATAAAACGGGGACTGGCGGAAAAAACAAGGGCCCCGGAACTACTTGGCACCAATTAACGTTTTAAGGGTCTTGCCCATCACAAAATTTCACATCTGGGTTATTTTGAAATCAACATTCAATTATGCATTCGCACGATCTTTTGGAAAAAAGGCCTTAGGCATAATTTGCTACATTTGTAAAATGACGAGATTATTATTATTATTATTATTATGTCAAATGCGTTACATTCCTGCAGCTTTCAGAAGCAACGGCTACTCAATGAGTTGTTTCGACGGGACGAACAACCGAGGACCCTAGTTACTATCTTGTATCGTTAAACTGTCTGTTTAACGTTACAAGTGATACAGTCTAAGGCCTTTGACGCAAGCTTAAATAGGTTCAAACGCACAATTGTAAACATATACCATTACAGTGTGTATCGAAATAAGTAATTGTATCACCAATAGTGAAGACCGGACGACTAAAATAGTTACCGAGCAGTTTTTCTTTGTGGTTATGCGTTCTACATTTCCCAGGCGGTAATTCTTAAAATGTGTGAGCCTCCATGACACTACCGGATCAAACCTCGCCAAATATCGCGACACGTTAACTCCGCCCATCACTTTCCATATAAGGCATTGCTACTACGACTGACTATAGCCAAATACTATCACGCTACAGTCATGCTGAGTCATTTGCTTATAATTAAGGTCATAAAACCATATATGAAAAGTGACGTATGATCACTAGAGACGGAGAGCGCATGCGCTTTCCCAATCTCCCAAACAGAGTTGTCTTCCGTTGCACTCCACACTAAACTCTGCTGTCATACAGATATTACAGGGAACTCTTTTGCGTAAGATTACGGGTGAAATGGTTGGAAATACGAACTGCGCATGTCGCTGTGCTACTTTTAGAATATAATAATATTTAATACACGTGGGTTTGTTTATCAGTACTACGCGATCGACAGGCCCAACAATTAATTTAGAAATGTCTAGTTAATCCAAATCAAAGAATTCTCGATATATGTTTGAAATATAATATAATAAAAATCGCTTTGCGGGATAAACATTTCGAATTCACTAACAAATTATAAAATGTTTATAACGCCAAACATTTCCATGACAGGCGCCATTTTTGACCAAGTAGTAAATCACGTGATCAATGACCTCCGGGTCAAACCTTATAGTACGCGAGGCGACGGCAGAGTCAAATGCTGGATAGCAAGACTTGCGTGGAAAATGGCGCTTTCCCACGGTCTTCCATTACAATTCGAACTAGGCGGGAAAATTAGCGTAGCGACTCGATTTCATTAAATCATATAATTATGCGGTAAGAATTCACCTTTAATTCATTGGGAATTGTTTTGTTTTATGTTAAGCTATGTGCAGTGCTGCTTTGGGTCAGTTTATCTGTAAATTAAGGGAGCTTTAGGCCACGAAACTTTTTTTTCTTTCTTTTTTTTATAAGCAATATTTTAATCAGATTTGTACCTGAATAGGGATTGGGGAACAGGCATAGCCTATATTAAACCCCCCTCCCTGTCAGATATAGATACATGCATTTACATTTTAGAAATTAATAATCAATGTACACGTGCAAGTATGATTTTAGTGAAAATATATTTACAATGGGTGTTTATAGTTGTCCCTGGAAACGTCTGGTGATTTCGAAGAACGAATGGACTGTTTTAAAAATGTTGAGTGAGTCTTCCACATGGTCAATTCCGTACATTTGACTAAAACATTTGCGCAAAGGAACTCTGTTAGTCAAATCACTACTGAGTCTGGAGTGGGCGGAAGACATCAGTAGTGGAATCATTTCTAGAGGTCCCATCATTAACGTCCACTTAAAAGTACCCTTAGTGGGTGTAATTCCAAATATGAGTAGGCCGTATAGTCACTGCATTCTCCTGCCTATCATCGTGTGTTTCTCCGAGTCTTCCGGTTTCTTCCCACTGCCAAAGAACCTTACAAGCACGCAAATAAAATTGTGTTAAATTAGTCACCAGATTTCATGTTGTTTCGAGCGGACGTTCACATTCGCTCGTTTCTGGGTAGGATAAGGATTAGGACAAAGAGTCAGGAAGAAGGACAAGGAATAGGGCATGAGTAAGAAAATGAGCAAAACAAGGAACATGTCAAGGAATAGGGCAAGGAATAGGATAAGAAGTAAGACAACGAGTAGGGCAATGAGTAGGGTAAGGAGAAGGGAAGGGCTAGGATTAGGGTGTGGTAAGGAGTAAGACGGAGAGTAGGGCAATGAGTAGGGTAAGGAGAAGGACTAGGACTAGGGCATGGTAAGGAGTAAGACGAGGATGGGGGCAATGAGTAGGGTAAGGAGAAGGACTAGGATTAGGGTATGGTAAGGAGTAAGACGAGGAGTGGGGCAATGAGTAGGGTAAGGAGAAGGACTAGGATTAGTGTATGGTAAGGAGTAAGACGAGGAGTGGGGCAATGAGTAGGGTAAGGAGAAGGACTAGGATTAGGGTATGGTAAGGAGTAGGACGGGGAGTGGGCCAAGGAGTAGGGCAAAGAGTAGGACAAGAAGTAATACAAGGAGCAGGGCTGGGCTAATGAAGACGGATAGTCGCCATTATTCGCCATACAATTGGATATTTGGGCAATTTCACCTGGACAGCAGCGCTACGGCCTACTCTTTTGTGCTAAGGGGTCTGTTGCGATCCCTGACAGGCCCTTCTTCCTTTTAATAAAATTGTACTACGATGTTACTCCCTAGATGTCATAGTTAAAACCCGTTTGGCCGGCAAGAGTAAGATATTACATGTTTCGTTATTCTGGAATATTCCAACCGGGAACTTGTATTTACCGCGATATGTTGGCCGATAAAGTTTAGTTGTTATGTGTAATTATATTCAGCTTGGTTTGCCCCTAAGATGTGTTATCTCCCCTTAAGGAGGTTAGAGTCTTGACTTTTTTGGCAACGTGTATGGTGCATATAAAGGGAATAATTTAAGCTTTTAAGCGGTAGAATAAAGTACTGATCCTATGGGTTTTCCGGTGCTGTTCCCATTGTCAGTGGTACAGTGCGTAGGAGATGGCATGGAGAGTATCTAGTCGATTAGAGGGAACAAAAACCGCGGTCCCGTGCACCTAAAAGAACCCCTGGCAGTAGGAATAAGGGCAGACCGTATGACACACGCTGGACAGAAGGGCGTTTCTCCGAGTCTTCCGGTTTCTTCCCACTGCCAAAGAACCTTACAAGCACGCAAATAAAATTGTGTTAAATTAGTCACCAGATTTCATGTTGTTTCGAGCGGACGTTCACATTCGCTCGTTTCTGGGTAGGATAAGGATTAGGACAAAGAGTCAGGAAGAAGGACAAGGAATAGGGCATGAGTAAGAAAATGAGCAAAACAAGGAACATGTCAAGGAATAGGGCAAGGAATAGGATAAGAAGTAAGACAACGAGTAGGGCAATGAGTAGGGTAAGGAGAAGGGAAGGGCTAGGATTAGGGTGTGGTAAGGAGTAAGACGGAGAGTAGGGCAATGAGTAGGGTAAGGAGAAGGACTAGGACTAGGGCATGGTAAGGAGTAAGACGAGGATGGGGGCAATGAGTAGGGTAAGGAGAAGGACTAGGATTAGGGTATGGTAAGGAGTAAGACGAGGAGTGGGGCAATGAGTAGGGTAAGGAGAAGGACTAGGATTAGTGTATGGTAAGGAGTAAGACGAGGAGTGGGGCAATGAGTAGGGTAAGGAGAAGGACTAGGATTAGGGTATGGTAAGGAGTAGGACGGGAGTGGGGCAAGGAGTAGGGCAAAGAGTAGGACAAGAAGTAATACAAGGAGCAGGGCTGTGCTAATGAAGACGGATAGTCGCCATTATTCGCCATACAATTGGATATTTGGGCAATTTCACCTGGACAGCAGCGCTACGGCCTACTCTTTTATGCTAAGGGGTCTGTTGCGATCCCTGACAGGCCCTTCTTCCTTTTAATAAAATTGTACTACGATGTTACTCCCTAGATGTCATAGTTAAAACCCGTTTGGCCGGCAAGAGTAAGATATTACATGTTTCGTTATTCTGGAATATTCCAACCGGGAACTTGTATTTACCGCGATATGTTGGCCGATAAAGTTTAGTTGTTATGTGTAATTATATTCAGCTTGGTTTGCCCCTAAGATGTGTTATCTCCCCTTAAGGAGGTTAGAGTCTTGACTTTTTTGGCAACGTGTATGGTGCATATAAAGGGAATAATTTAAGCTTTTAAGCGGTAGAATAAAGTACTGATCCTATGGGTTTTCCGGTTCTGTTCCCATTGTCAGTGGTACAGTGCGTAGGAGATGGCACGGAGAGTATCTAGTCGCTTAGAGGGAACAAAAAACCGCGGTCCCGTGCACGTAAAAGAACCCTTGGCAGTAGGAATAAGGGCAGACCGTATTGGACAGAAGGACGTTAAACCCAATTTCATTTCATTTCCATATAAACGGAAAATAACTATAACTTCACCATAAGTGAAAAACTAATAACACCCAATCAAGCCGGGTTCCAACCAAATAACTCCGCGTCTTACCAACTGTTACAATTATACGATCATATATGTAAGGCCTTAGACAGAGGTAACGAGGTAAAATCAATATATTTTGACATTAGTAAAGCTTTTGATCGCCTCTGGCCCACTGGACTAATTCATAAATTACAACCAATTGGAATCAGAAATAAAGAATTAAAACTTTTGGAAAATTATCTATCAAAACGAGAACAAAGAGTAGTAATGAACGGTATTAGTTCTTTCCCGAAAGAAAACAAAGTAGGAGTTCCTTAGGGCTCAATTTTAGGTCCTCTGTTGTTTTTAATCTTTATCAACGACATAGTTGATAATACTGATTCTTACATACGTCTTTTCGCAGACGATACATCTATATTTCTAATTATTGATAATCCTCAACTGGCACAACATACTTTAAGTAAAGACATACAGAAAATCTACGAATGGTCGAAAGCCTGGAACATTGAATTTAACCCAGCTAAAACCATTAGTCTAACATTCTCCCGGAAAATGTCTTCGTCAAACTTTAAGCTCACATTTAACACATTGGAAATATCGGACCATCTGTCACATAAACATTTGGGCATATTCCTTAATAATAAGTGCACGTGGGAAACTCATATTGATTACCTTGTAGCAAAAACCAGTAACTTGATTAATTGTATGCGATCTTTTAAATATAGATTAAATAGGAAAACTCTGAGCAGTATTTACAAGTCCTTCATTTTAACGATTTTTGACTATGGTGATTGCGTTTAGATAAACTCTACGAAATATGACTCGTTTTAAATAATTGTGATAAACTCGTATGTCATTCAATAAACACCTACTGAGGAATAAAGAAAGAAAGAAAGAAATGGGGTTTAACGTCCTCTCAACTTACCGAGGAATAAGAAATTACTATTATAACAAATCACTGAATAATGTGTCTTTATCAATAAGGCTTTAAACACGCAATAATATATTAAATTGAGACCTTCCGGACATTGGTAACTGATGAATGATTCAAAGTTGGAATCACGAAATGAAATGATCGTGTTACACCTCTAAAATAATCATTTCCATCTTCAGTGTTTCCAACTTTAAACTTATTTTATCCACACCTTTGGTTTAAATCACACAATCCTACAGATATATATCTTTGTAGTCGTCATGTATATATATAATGATAATAATTATGGAAACAGATTTATATAAGCATCCTATTCGCTTATATTCTCTTAAATGATAAACTGTAAATACTAATGTTCTCCGGAATAAAATACTGTTTAAACCAACGGAAACACAAATCGATCTGATTAGAGGTCAATACGCGCGGCTTTTGACCCCGTGACAGAAGCTTGCCGTAACATACCGTTTCATTGGCTAATCTCTTACACCATCCATACCGTGGGCTATATAACAACTCTTCCAGATCCTAGTGTAGCAAGACGACTAAAACTAAATTTTGAACTATAAAAACCGCAACGGTTTTAATCAGACTGTAGCATAAATCTAGTATGGACTAATTGAAGATTGCCATGGCGCTGTTTTTATAAGAGAGAGAGAGAGAGAGAGAGAGAGAGAGAGAGAGAGTGAGATGGGTTTTAAGGTTTTAAGGTCCACTAAAAACACCTAGGTCATTTCGGGACTAACATATGGTTTATAATTTTATTTCAATAATTCGCTTGCGCGTATGAGTCTTTAGCAGTGGGAGGAAAGGGGAGTGTCCGGAGGAAACCCACGAGGTTGAGAAGGCGCCCCTATCTCCATGCCACATACGGTCACACCAGGGCTCGAAACCACAGCCGCAAGTCAGAGATCGAAGCACGGCACTCTAGACCACAAGCCCCCCCCCTCCCAGCTACATTATAAAATGTCACGGTGTTTACACTGAAGTCCGCACTATTTCAAACAATTTTATTATCAAGTAACGTTATATAATATCACACAGTGCTTACACCGACGTCCCCTATTATAAATCTGAAGAGTTTTCTCAACAGTGCTTCTAGAAAATTATGTAACATAACAGCCGATTGATCAAATTCATATGACTTTATCCGATTTTTGTTTACACACAATAGCTGCATTAAAGCGGAAATTTCAAATCTTTAAGTCATATTTTTTGTAAAACGTTGGAAAATGGCCGTCCATGTTGTCTATAGGAAAACTAGGGAGGTAATTGTGTTGTTATTTCCCGTGTAACTGATTTATTTTTGAGGGTGGGAAATAATGCCCATGGTCGTTGACAACCTATTGAGCAAAAGGCATAGAAATAATTATGTTTTAACTTTCTAAGAAAATATGAAATTCTCGCATTAAACAATAAAGCATTCTGAACTATTCGCACAATAGTTTCATACGATAATAATAGAGTCCAGGTTAGCTTTACAAAAAGTAACAGACATGCATACAATATCGACATTCAAGCAAATTAGCATAGAGGATTTCTAAAAGTAACGATTAACTAATTGGTTGTTATTATAAACAGAGTATCCTCGTCGAAACGTCGCTTAGTATCAAACTCAGTAACTGTGTATCCATAAAGGGAGTTGGGATGGCCTAGTTGTTTAGAGTGCCGCGGTTCGACCCCTCGCGGGCCGGTCACCTCTGGCTTTCGGCTGTGGTTTTGAGCCCTGGTGTGAGCGTATGTGGCATGGAGATAGGGGCGCCTTCTCAACCTCGTGGGTTTCCTCCTGGCACTCCGGTTTCCTCTCACTTCTAAAGACCCCTTGAAATAAAATTAAACTATATGTCTGTCCCGAAATGACCTAGTTGTGCTCTCTCTCTCTCTCTGTATCCATAAAATTATATCTTTCGCTATAAACAGACGAGTTTAGAATTTAGATTTAAAATCTTAGATATTTGTTTTGGCCTCAAATGTTCTATAAATTATTATAAAGACATAAAAAACTCTCTAGTAGATAGGATGGTGAGATTTAAATGGGTTAAGAGAGAGAGAGAGAGAGTGAGGGAGAGAGAGAGAAAGAGAGAGAGAGACGGGGGTGTTAACGTCCACACGACACAAAACTATTTGGGGACTAACTTATGATTCAATTTTTTTTTCAGTAATTCGATAGTGCGTAGGGTCTTTAGCAATGAAGGAAACTGGAGGAACCCGAGAAAACCAACGAGGTTGGACAGGCAACCCTACTCCTTGTCACGTACAAATGAGAAATCGACATCACGCCCGTTGCAAGACCAAATCATCAAACGCGCACGTGTAAATCATTCATCAAAATTGGACATTCATAATAACAGAACGTTGGTCTTGTGCTTTTACGTTGCCTATCTTGATTGGCTGTTGTACACGACATATATGTAGCCCCACCTTCATGGCGTTTAGACGTGAGACCTCTCCCGTTTTAAAATGTCAGTAAAAAAGCCAGTTATTTTCTCTTCGATTTAAAAGAAATGCTTAATTGCCGTTGGGTGTGGTAGTAATATAAGAAATAACAATAATCATTCGGTGTTTTGAAGAAACAAATGACAGTTTTGCTTTTTGAAGTAGGCCTACTATCTGATTAGTGAGGTACATCCAACTACATGTAAACATAAAATAAAAACCAAGTACGAACAATCCAAACCGTAAGACGAAATTCGAAGTCCTAAAAAACGTTATAGGCAAAATAGTATATTCAAGCAAAATAGTGTAATCAGCAAATGGACTGCTCCCCGTGTACAAAATACACGACAAACAGTGGTAACAGGTGTCCGGAAGAGTAAGCTTACCTAATCCTTCCCGAAACGGCTATAAATCATCGTATTTAAATTGTATGTCGGATAAAAACAACGCTTCATTAATTTAAACGCAAATATTTGGAGTAAGGCGATATGTGCCACTACATTGGCATACGTGACTTTAATTGGTCATAATAGTATATACTTATCTTTTTTTAAAAACATGTTACGTGCAATAATAAAGAAACTGAGTTTGCCACTAGGAACTAAAGGCATCCAGTCGTAGCTAAAAACAAACACATCAGCATCTCTCAACGTTTGTAGCTATGTTCTCGTGGCACCTATCTGATTAGCATCATATTTTGCTAGGTGGAACTTTGCAAGTTCCATCTCTTATCTCGAGACACGCAGGGTCAAATGGTGTGGTTTCTTGATCAGACAGCGGCCCTACAGCCTACTCTTATATCCTACTGCCAAGAGATCTTTTACATGCACACCAATGTGTACACGGGATCTCGGTTTTTCGTCCCACCCGAACGACTAGATACGTTGTCCCTTGCCTGGCCCCCTATCCCCGATCTAGTCCCACTGACCAGGAGAAATCATGTCGACGAACTTTCTCCGCAGGAATATAGCGCCATCAGGTACCGGAGGTGTGGTTTATTAACTATTTGATAATTACTACATTGATAATTCTTACCTCGAATTCCAACTGTACTACTTTCTAAATCATCGTGAATTTTGTTTAATAGAAAAATCTATACATCAACAGAGGATTGCGAAAGTCTTCTAATATCTCTTTAAAAGATGGCTGCCTTCAACACGTGCATATAGCACCAGATAACAGACTATCAGCATAGTGTATATAAGACCTTTATTTAGAAAATGAAAAAAACATACGTCAGCTAGAAGCTCTATCTAAAGACTGATTTAATCTCAGTGAACTCCTGCTTATAAAGCCTTCAACAATTAGCTGAGATGATAATCATATATGATATTGTTTATTATTAAATTATGGTGTTTGTAATTACACTGCATATTTCTCTGAATGTCACTGCCGGGTCATGGTATACAATAACATATTCTCTTTGAATTTATATCTAGTGTTCATATGTAGCTTATTAATGATAATTGGATAATTAGAGGTTTATCAAAATCGTGTCTTCATGGGAGTTATAAAGAGTTTATACGTCAACATCACGGTTTAATGCCAGTAGGCGTTATAACAAAACCTAAATAATAAGTCTCAGTTTGGAGAAAACTACATTTCTTTAACTTCAATTTGAGATTATGAACACGAATCCTATCAAAAACTAAATAAATGTGTTTAAAATGTTCCTCTAATGACGATGAGAATATTAAAATGTCATCTAAGTATGCAATAGCAAATGTTTGCATATCACGAAGAACAATAGCCATTAATCCCTGAAATAATCCTGGGGCGTTAGTGATCCCAAAAGGCATAGTATTGAATTCGTAAAGCCCGCAGTGACATGCAGGTGCTGTTTTTTCTCGGTCAGTTTGGTCCATTAATACCTGCCAATAACCCGATTTCATATCAAAGTTTGAAAAATACTGTTTGTTAAGCAATTCAGCTGAAATGTCATTGATTAATGGGAGGTGATATGTCGAGAATTTGGTGATTTTATTAAGTTTCAGGAAATCGACACAGAAACGTTTTGAACCATCTCTGTCAACGATTACTACTATGGGAAATGACCAAGGGGAACACAAAGGCCGATTAATATTTGCCTGAAGCATATCATAAATTGCTTTATCAACTACATGGCGCTTATTTAGAGGTGTCCTATACGGTGGAAGTTTAATTGGAGTGTGTGTACCGGTATTAATCGACATTTTAACTGTGTCAGTTTGACTAAGTTCTGAAAATGTGGCTGCAAAGATGTCATTATTACTGGAGATAAGATTATGTAATATGTCTTTAAATTGTGATGGTACATCAACATCATCGAATTGAACCACCGGAGGGGTTTGAACCGTGTTTGGTTGAGAAATTTCAGTGAAAGCTATTAGTATGCCCGAGGGAATATTTTCAATCTTACCAACAATACATCCCAGTTTACAGGAGCTAAATCGCTAACATTTGGGATCTAGAAATTGACAAAAGTGGGTTCCAACGCATATAATACTGTAATATGAATGTTTATAAACTGATTTACATTAAAAAGTTTCCGTTTTTACTCCAATTTCAAACCAGTTATGTTCGGCAAAATAAGCCATTCAGTCCCAATCCAGTGAAAATTTTTAGCGCCTGGTTATTCCAGTCTACATATGCCCTGTGATACAGTGCAATGTGTCTAGCCTCGTCCCTCGAGTCGCTCAATACAACTAGGGCTGAAGTGCATTATGGTACACGATTCGTGTACCAATGCTAGACAAATTATTTTATCTTATATATCGGATATTAGAAGCTCATCGTTTCCAGGTAAGTTTACATCATCAATGTTGATTTTAATTGAGCAATAATTCGTGTTTTCGATGTCGAAGATTTAGGAGGATTTTGAGTTACGGACTTTGGTCCTTTAAGTTTAAACGTACGATTAGTGCTGTTCGTTATCATAAGGGGAAATCTACGGCGTTTAGTCGCATTACTGACACCATTACTAATTAACAGCCCGGGGTGATTACTAATGAAGCCAAAATCCACAGGAGAAATGATTGGTAAGCCACCTATTTAACCTTATCTGTAGCAATTTCAGCCAAAAAGGAATATTTTTCGATACTTTTGATCCAGGGTTCAAAAGTTTTATGTTCCCCCGAAAAAGATTCCAATAAATTAGAAATTCCGTGATGTTTCAAAGTTGTAGACGGTCCACTTAATTTCCCAGTGAAATTCTGAAATAATATTGCAACCTCAGGTTGTTTAGCCATGATCGAAAAATGAACAAAGACAAAAGCTAACGTACCTTTTCAAAGTAGATTTTTTAACTGGAGAATTCTGGCGTCTAACAATTAGCTGGCGGCTACATAGGACTAGATTCACGCTGTGTCTGGTTCACTGGTTAAACACGGCATCCATTACTGATATCTGTAGCACTATCTTACAGATAACCGACTATCAGCATAGTGTATATAAGACCTTTATTTAGAACATGAAATAAGACATACGTCAGCTAGAAGCTCTATCTAAAGACTGATTTAATCTCAGTGAACTCCTGCTTATAAAGCCTTCAACAATTAGCTGAGATGATAATCATAAAAGATATTGTTTATTATTAAATTATGGTGTTTGTAATTACGCGGTATATCTCTCTGAATGTCACTGTCGGGTCATGGTATACACCAACACATTCTCTTTGATTGAAGTTGTATCTTGTGTTCATATGTAGCTTATTAATAATTATTGAATAATTAGAAGTTTATCAAAATCGTGTCTTCATAGGAACTATCAAGAGATAATACGTCAACATCACTTAACTTCACTTTGTCATACATCTCGTGGCGTCAATCATTGGCTCAATTGCACGCGCATTGTTTATATACGGCGTTACTGATTCGGGCAGAATGGCGCCTTTTACTCATTTTAACACCCAACTACACCTTTTACCTACAAATACTTTAAACGTCTTTATTTGTTTGTCTAATATATACAAACCCCCAAACATTTACAGTTCAATTTGTCGGAGGGAAAGAGTTAATATTGGGAACACATTAAGTCGCATCGATGTCAGTGGGGGGTTGGGATGGTCTTATGGTCTAGAGTGCCGCGCTTCGACCTCTAGCTGGCCGGCCACCTCTGACTTGCGGCTGTGGTTTCGACCCTGGTGTGAGCGTATTTTGCAATGGGTATAGGAGCGCCTTCTCAACCTCGTGGGTTTCCTCCGGGCACTCCGGTTTCCTCCCACTGCTAAAGACCCCTACGCGCAAGCAAATTATTGAAATAAAATAAAACCATATGTTAGTCCCGAAATGACCTAGTTGTGTTGAGTGGACGTTAAACCCCATCTCTCTCTCTCCCCCTCTCTCTCTCTCTCTCTCTCTCTCTCCCTCTCTCTTGCATTGATGTCATCCTTATCAGTGGCTGTAGTGGCCCATACATGTGTGTCTATACATGCCTCAGTTTTTAATTAGAATTAAATCTATACAAACCTGCCTGATTGGGGTAAAATTATACATACCAGATGATTGATTGGGGTACAATCCATACATGCGAACGCAGCTGACAAGGGATTTATAACTCTGTGTAGTTAATCAAATGGTAAGTGTGACTGGTATTAGTCTAAATTGATTCTGATAATACGGAATTAATCCACAAGGGAAATATCATAAAGTGTGTAATCCTGTTCCTTAATCCCGTTCAGATATCCTGAATGACAGTCATGTTTATAAACAATAATTACTAAATGACAGTCAAAGTTCAAAGTTGTTTATTCCTTTAGTCGTACGACTCATCAGAGGGGGGGGGGGGGTGAGGTGGCCTAGTGGTCTAGAGTGCCGCGCTTCGACCTCTAACCGAATTATTGAAATAAAAATTGAAAACCATACGTTAGTCCCAAAATGATCTAGTTTGTGTCAAATGGACGTTAAACCCCATTTCTCCCCCTCTCTCTCTCTCTCTCTCTCTCTCTCTCTCTCTCTCTCTCGTACGACTCATCAGATACAATTATACAAATACTTACAAGATTATTTACAATATACAAATAATTAAATTTGTACAACGGAGAGAGATGACCAATCTGGGATAAATAAAGCCGATTATTCAATTCTGTAAATGTTTGGATCTTTTGTAAAAGATAAATGTAAAAATAGACAAAGGTTACACAATTCTTTGAAATTATTGACTATTAAAAACTGGATCAGTTTATATACACTTGCATTTGTAAAATAATTAGATTTTATATAGCGTTTTCGAATATCGTCAAAAAGGGGCACACTAGGATATGATGCGTTTCTTCATGTTTATACAAATTAATAACAATTGAGTACATGAGGACCGCATCAGACATTCCAGGAGGCACCATGTGGAAAAGAGACAAGGAAAGCTGTCTAGTCGTTCGTATGGGACCAAAAATCGAGGTCCCGTGTATGTGACGTCGATAATATAAGAGTAGGCCATTTTAGGAGCAGAACAGTAGTACGTTAAACCCAATTTCATTTTCGACACAGGTTTCACTCAAGGGGAAAGTCAGAGAAATGGGGTTTAACGTCAACTTGACACAAACTATGTCATTTCGGGACTAACACATGGTTTAATTTTATTGCAATTATTCGCTTGCGCGTAGAGTCACATACACCTGGAGAATCGAAACCACGCCAGTTGACCCAATGACAGACTTTATGATTCAGCGCGAACGCGTTAATAATTTTGTCCATCCTCGGGGATGCTCCATTGTCCCTATTTTGTGTTATTGAGAGAATTTCACTCTAGAACGTTCAGTCAAGAACCTCGTTATGAACAACAAGGGAAGTAATCTATTTGAGTAAACGTATGGAATGAATGAATGTAATGGGGTTTAACGTCCTACGCATCTGCATCTAACCCGGGCTATGAGACTACAAGTTTGTGTTTTTTATTAGTTTTCTGCCACTATGAGTAATGAAATGATATGGGGTTTAACGTCCTGTGCCTTTGCACCTAACCTGGGCTAATTGAAGACGGGCATACGCCATAATTCTTCCCGGGCAGCAACTGAATTCCAACTGCCAAGGGATCTTTTACGTGCACGCCAATGTGAGTTCATGTATAGATGGTTTATACTTACAGTATGCAAGAAGAGCTAAATCTGTCTATTGTAGATCTTTCTTTAGGCCTGAAATGTTATCTAAATTATTAAATAAATATTAATTAACTAACCTAGACCATAATCAACTCTCGATGGCATCGAATACCAGATTAGAACGGTTCGCCATTTAAAAATGTAATTTAAAAATGGGAAACCGAGGCTAAATCTCCAACATACTAGTCAAATATCACAATGCACACATCTTGTCAAAACTACAAACGGTGATAACTTGGCTCAAAATGAAGTTATTTGGATGAAATTTTAAAACATTTTCATTTTACATTATATTTTTTTTGAGCTATTGAGAATGGTGAGCTCTTTATCTATATCTTACATAATGTATTTTTTTAAAGGCTCAATACTACTTTTGAAACATTTTAACTAGTGATTTTATTTTCGAACCCTCTGGACAAGTAAAATAGAATGTAATAGATAATTTACACAACACGTATTTAAAATGAGGTTATTATTTAGTTTCTGGAGTTGTCAAGCCAGAAAGAGTGTTATTGTCCCTTTAAGAAGCGAAAAAATAATTTTTTTCTAAAAAGCAAAATGATGGTCAGTCACTCAGTGGCTTTTAGTTTGATATTGATTAAACATATTGGGCGTTGTCCGGTAAACAAATTATTTTTGGCGGCCATATTCAATCGTTGAACACTCCTCTGCTATTATGGCTCTACGTCAATACTGGTCAATCCGAAATGCGTATAATTTTATAGAATGTCTTATCATGCCCAACGTGCTTCTGATGACTGTGATTATCTGCCCCTATTATCTATAATTATATTAATAATACTGATTATGTCCCCTTGGTGTCTTGTTGATATGAGTCGATTATTATTAAACCACACTTATCTTTTTCTTTTATCTGCATAATGGTTACCACTTATCATATACGAATTTGATCTTGTATATAATTGTGGTCTGTGGCTTACAACATATGGTTTCTACTTATTATCTTTTTCTTTCAGCTGCTAAAATGGTTTCTACTTATCATATTATGTATTTCATGTCGTATATTATTGAGGTCTATGGCTTACCCGAAACATGGTTTCTACTTATTATCTATTTGTTCGAGCTGGTTATTTATCGGTTATCATGGTCTTTGGAGTATCTGCAAAATGGTTCCAATTGTTATCTTTGATCTGGTTAATTAATTGTTGTTATTGTGTTATCTGCTAAAATAATTACTTTATTGAATTGTCAGATATCCTCTTACGGTCCCATATAACAATTGTTGGTCTTCGAAGGAATTATTTTTACTTTCTTTACTTTACTTTTACTTTAATTTATTTTATTTTATTTTATTTTTATTTATTACCTTTAATTTATTTAACTAATAAATTTTAATTAATTCATTTTACTTTATCTTTACTTTTCTTTTATTTTAATTTACTTTATTTTATTACCTTTAATTTATTTGACTACAGCTTTATTATACTCTCTTTATTTATTTAATTTTATATTACCGAAGTTTAATTTACTACTAACATCTACTAAACTGGCGGGATAGTAGAGTAAGAGGGAGTCATGATCAGACGGGCTCGGCATCTAAACACTATTCTGCCAAAACAAATACCAGTGGGATAGTGGAGTAAGGGGAGACTACGAGAAGACAGGTCTGGCACCTAAAAACACAAATCCCACAAAGAAGACATCTACCAATCCAGAAACAGAAGAGATCATCTACCAACGATGTGTTTTTATTAAATAAAGGGAAGAACTTCCCACTAAAACCTAATCCATGGCCTAAGGCCAAAATGGAAAGATTGCAAAATCATATTCTAAAAATCAGGAAGCAGCTTCGGCTTTCCTATGTCTTGTCTGTGATATCACTTAAGTGGAAGCATACGTTAAACACCAAAAGAAGAAGAAGAAGAAGAAGAAGGAATTATTAGTGAGCAGAAATTTAGCTAAATGCATACTAAACTTAGGATGTCTGTCTGCAGTTAGCTGCGCTTGAAAACATACACTAAGCTTGTTGATCGACATTTTAAGTCCTAGATGGACGAATGTAGTCGAACGAAAACACTAAATATACTTCGAGAATTTTGTTAATCATTACTACAACCAAACTTCATGATCATATATCACCAATTCTTAGGGAACTTCATTGGCTACCTGTGAGAGAATATAGAATTTAAGCTTTTACTGTTGACATACAAGTGTCTTTATGCCACAGGTCTCCAGGAGCTAATTCAAATAAAATCCCATCAAAGAACAACCAGGTCGTCAAATAAACAACAACTTGATATCCCAAGAACAAATCTGGTATCGTGTGTTGATATGGCCTTAATCTGTAGCAGCACCAGTCCTGTTGAACAAACTACCACAACATGTGGAAGAAGAAGGAACTATTGCAGGATTCAAAAAGAGACTAAAGACTCATATCTTAACTTCAAAATAACACCATTCATGTGACAGACAACTCAGCTCCATTGAAAAGTTTACTAGATAATAGGCGCTATATAAATACATTACTCTTCCGGACACCTGTTTCCACTGTTCGTCGTGTATTTTGTACACGGGGAGCAGTCCATTTGCTGATTACACTATTTTGCTTGAATATACTATTTTGCCTATAACGTTTTTTAGGCTTCGAATTCCGTCTTACGGTTTGGATTGTTTTGTTCGTACTTGGTTTTTATTTTATTGTTATTATCATTATTATACTGCTTCCATTTAATAAAATTGAAAAGGTTTATTTAGTCTTTGTGTGTATGAAATACATGTAACGGAGTAAAACCGCATTACAAAACAGTATAGTAATTTTTGGATATGGCGGTCATATAGGACAGAGATCGATTCTCGAAGTATGAAGTAGATTGATCTTTGTGTGCAGAATGACTCATACGTTGACAAAGCATCCAGACTAAATGTTCGTAGAATATTTTCTGGGTGAAAGAGACTAAACATTAATTGTATATTCATTTATGATTACCTTCAGAAGTGGTGTCTTCGATCCCTGTACTGGCCGAGAAAGTTCACCCGACTGTTCAACAGTGCAGGTCGGAGGGTCTGGCAAGGACAGTTGTCCAGTCGTTCGGATGGGACCAAAAACCGAGGCCCCGTGGATACATCGGCGTGCACGTAAAATACCAGTTGACAGTTGGAATCTGATATAAGAATAGGCACGGGGCAAAATGTCCTTCATGGAGTATCCCCGTCTTCATTAGCCCAACCGAAGCAGAACAGTAGGACGTTAAACCCCATTTTATTTCATTTCATAATTATAACCATGTGTTTAGAAAGAGGCAGTAATTTTTTAAATACCTGATTATCCAATTCACAATTATCTTGTTAAGAGATTTTCGTATTATCTATTGATATATTTATTGGTCCTTTCAACACCTGCTATAACCATGGTGATTGTCATTAAGATTTATGGATCTGTGCGAACCACGCCCACATTCTTAATTACTGCTGTGTGTAGATTTGCTTTGTCACGGCAATTAATGGGTTGATTAAAGAACGCCCCAAGCAGGAAATGTTTGAATCATCTTAATTAGTTATTTTAAGACGGCATCTCATTTCAACAAGAGAGTTAAGTTTGATTGGGTCATGACATGAAATGGAATTCAACGTCCTACTGTTCTGCTAATTGACATACGCCATACAATGTGCTATAGGGGAATTTTTGCTCGGATAAAAAGGAAAACATTGTTAAAACAACCCATCAAAATATATACGAATTACATACCCATTGAGTTATTGTCATACTTGTTTGGCTTCTAAAAGCTGCCCTATACTGAAATCATTGACAATCAATAGGATTCTTCATCTCACGACCATAATTGTTTAGCCTCCAGAGCGTGGACATCGGACGGGAGCGACGACAATATACGACATGTGGATGTAGGCCTATAAAAAAGTGCTGATGACCTGAAATCAGCTAATAGGCCAGAATGGGCTTAAAATACATTGATCAATAAACCAATCCAAATTCCTTAAAATTCTATTTCAAAATCCTGACTTTGGAAAGATCTGATTTGTATGCATCGTAAATAAACAGGTATACACTGTATTAGTAAATACAGGAGGACTGCACTACACGCAAAACAAACAAACAAAAAATCTACAAGATAAACCTGCGGACAAGACAGAAAATAGACATTGCAAAAACTAAACAATTATCAAATCAAGTGAATGGATCCGGGGGCCAGCCGTAAGCGTCCACTGCGCTGTACAGTCCCGGGCCTGTCTCGGTACAGGCTTCACTAAAATGATTTACATAAAAAAAGTAAAAAAAAAAAATAAATAAATAAAAAAAAGATAAAAAAAAAATGCGACCGATCTTGTAAGTGGTCGTCTCTTCAATGGCGATAGCCAGCCAATTGACGTCAGGTGTTAGAAAGTCAAATAATTTTAACAATAAGAGCGATAATCCGGACAGAAACTCGGAAAACGCTAAAAAAATAAATGTAGTGAGCTAACAGTGAGACACGCTACCTGCGGATAAGTTATCTCAGAGGACAGTCAATCGACATGTTTTTATATGACGTGGTCTATATATACGTCGCGGGTCATGAGGTCAACGCACTAACAATAACAATCATGGCTTCACTCTTCCTTGTACTTCTTTTGTAATATCCATGGGAGAATTTGAAAAATCAGGCTCTTTCCATAACCTGTCGGTAACACAGCTACACAGCCGTAACCTTCATAGCAAGCATGTAATACCTCCACATGTTTTTCCTTCAAATTTAAGTTTGTAACTCCTAACTTCGACTGTGAAAATTTATAGCGTGCCGAAACTTTTCGCTCATGGGCGCTGACATCTTGGAACTTTTTTGTGCTTCGGTAGGGTCTTTTTCAGATATACACAATCAATTATTTTAATGTTTTTAGCGTGGGGATTGACTAATAGTTAATTTATTTCAGTTCTAAACAAAACTTTAAATCCTTATGGCAATTTTTACAAAATAGCCAAATTCTGGCTGGGATTACTGCGCAAAATGGCCATTCACTGTGTACGTGCGGAAGCCACCTACTGTCTCATGCAGTCTTTAACCCTTACAGAATAACCTTGTACAAGCTAGGGTGTTTATGTAACTTGAACCCCTCTGTCTCAGTCTATAATATATGACGGTCAAATAAATGTATTGGAAACTGTTATAGAAGAATAGGTAAAATTGTTTTGTGTGATTAAAGGCCTGTCTAAGTAAAAAACCCTTACAGAAGAACCAATAGAAGCAAGTGTAAAAGGTTGAAAGGGGCCAATAGAAAGCAGGGTACCATGTTTACAAAATCCAATGTATACCAGGGGCCTGTTTCACGAAATTTTAACTAAAATAAATTCCAAATTTTAGTAATTTAATTGGATAATATAAAATTGATTTTAGTGCTTAGCCAATCAAAATTGGAGTATCTACTAAAATTTGGATTTTATCTTCAGCTACAATTTCGAGAAACAGGGCCCAGGGTAACAGGTTTACCAGCAACATTAAACCGACGTAACATGTTTAGAAGGGCCAATAGAAACAAGTTTAACATGTCTACAAGGAACAAAAGATAATGTTTCGAAGGGCCAATAGAAACAAGTGTAATGTTATTGTGTTGTATTCCCCAATAACCATGGCCGAATGGTTAAGAACGTGCGCGCTGTATCATAAAGCCTGTCATTGAGTCAACTGGCGTGGTTTCGAATCCCCGGTTTTACGTGACAAAAAAGGAGTAAGGTCGCCTGTCCAACCTCGTGGTGTTTCTCCGTGTCCTCTGGTTTCCTCCCACTGCTAAAGGCCCCTACGCACAAGCGAACTATTGAAATAAAATTAAAACCATATGTTAACCCCGAAAGGTCCTAGTTTGTGTCGAGTGGACGTTAAACCCCATCTATCTCTCTCTCTCGCTCTCTCTCTCTGTCTGTCTGTCTCTAACCCCCTCTCTTAACAATCTCCCAGATATATAATTTTTCATTTCTAGGCTTCATTGTTTCCGTTATCGATCGTTATCGATGTAACGCCAATAAGGCTAGAAGCCATTATTGTGTTGTAGAAATAGTTTTCTAACATCTTCTCCTATTACATCAATAGTCCACGGGATTAATCTAGTTGAGGTTATTTTAATCTAAAACTAAATGATAAACAGCTCAAATTAAAGTAGGTTTAGAATGCCCTTAGGGAAAGGAAGACAAGTATACGTCATGCGGAGGAGTGTTGCCAAAACAGCAGCCCTATACGAATTAATCTTTTATATCGAATACCAACTTTAAAGGGTGCATTTGCGCTCAAAACAACGTGCACACTGGAATAGCAATCTATCAACACACTTAATACAACCAAGGAAGGCCCACCTTCAAAATTCAAAGAGACGAAGGGCCATTATATTTATATTTTGTGAAACTGTCATGACATTGAGATCAGAAAGTGAATTTATATTAGCAATTCCAGAAAGTAAGAAAAAGGAAATAACAATTAAGAACATTACAAATTATCGTATCTTAATTCGTGAATTCACGACCATAAACTTTAAAACACGTTTCTTCATGTTTTATCGTTAAAAAGGAGTTATTAAAACATGCCATTTCTTTTAAACCTTGTTAACTACTGTTGTGATCTGAATGTATGTTAATTTGCCATGTTTAAAATTAGTGAGAGGGGGAAAGATAGAGAGAGAGAGAGAGAGATGGGGTTAAACGTCCACTCGACACAAACTAGGTCATTTCGGGACTAACATATGCATTAATTGTATTTCAATCATTCGCTTGCGCGTAGGGGTCTTTAGCAGTGGGAGGAAACCGGAGGAGCCATAGGCGACCCTACTCCTTGCCACGCACAACCGATGATTCGATACCGTGCCAGTTGGCTCAATGACAGATTTTATGATACAACGCGCGCACGCTAACCATTCACCCCCCCTCCTTGAAAATTAGAACCCATATTATGTACTAAATATGTTCCTTCTGACGTGGTTATCGAGCCAACTCCTTTGCGTGTAGTGCAGTCCTCCTGCATTTACTATTAGAGTAGAGTTTTAGCCCTTCGTACTGCAGAATGTTCTCGTTGTCGGGCTTTGCTCCTGTTAGCTCACTACATTTATTTTTTCTTAGCGTTTTCCGAGTTTCTGTCCGGATTGTCGCCCTTATTGTTAAAGTTATTTGACGTTCTAACACCTGACGTCAGTTGGCTGGCTGTCGCCGTTGAAGAGACGACCACTTACAAGATCGGTCGCATTTTTTTTTTTGTTACGTCTTTTATGTAAATCATTTTAGTGAAGCCTGTACCAAGACAGGCCCGGGACTGTACAGCGCAGTGGACGCTTACGGCTGGCCCCCGGATCCATTCACTTGGTTTGATGATTGTTTAGTTCTTGCAATGTCTATTTTCTGTCTTGTCCGTGGGTTTGTCTTGTGGGTTTTTTTTGTTTTGTTTGTTTTGCGTGTAGTGCAGTCCTCCTGCATTTACTATTAGTCACAGTGGATACACGAGGGAGAAATGGGGTTTAAAGTCCACTCGACACAAACTAGGTCATTTCGGGATTAACATATTGTTTAATTTTATTTCAATAATTCGCTTGCGCGTAGGGGTCTTTAGCAGTTGGAGGAAACCGGAGGATTGGAGAAACCCACGAGGTTGGACAGAGGATACATGATACATAACCAGCTCTGACATAACCAGCACCAGTTGATAACTATAACTTATCCGGTCCAACAGCCCCCTGCCCCCTGCGCCCCTCCCTCCGGATCCGCGCCTGGTGATTATAAGCATCAGGCGCGCAGATGCACAGACGAGCAACCACAAATTGCTAAACTCCGATACTCATCGTAATGGAATTGGAATAGCATAATATAATTGTGTGCTGTCAAAAATATTTATTTCCCAGGGGGTATCGCCAATTAAGTACTGTTTCGGGGAAAATAATATATATTGCTATCACTTTGAAATTTGTTGTATTGTTAAAATCCCATTTAAAGGGACAATAACACTCTTGCTGGCTTGACAGGTCCAGAAAAAAAAATCAGCCTTATTCTAACTACTAGATGTTTAAGTGTCCTACCGGTTATGTAAATTATCCATCACAACCTATCTTGCCTGTCCAGAGGGTTCGAAAATATGTTTAAATCCAAGTTGCATTTGGAAGTGCTTACGTAAGGCTTTCCAAACCATGTTACGGCATGTAGTTGACCTTTTCCAATTTTTAAAATTAGGTGGGTTAGGATGAAATTTGTATCATTTATTAATTGGAATATTGTAAAATAGTACAATTTGATGACCAGAATAAAGATTGGGACATATTATTCAGTTACAACAAGAGTGTTATTGTCCCTTTAATTATGACCACATAAATAAAGTAGAGTAAGAAATCGGTTTAATAGTCCCCGAGGTCCCGCCAACGATGTGTCGTTCTTCGAAATGAAATGAAAACAAAGTTATTTATTATATGACTTTTCAACATAAAACCAAACTGGGAGAAATTTAAAAGCTTGTCATTGCTTGGCGGAGTATAAATTTCGGAATTATTAAAAGAAATAATTATTCTATTTTATTGGGATTTAACGTCCATTCGGCACAAACTAGGTCATTGCGGGTTCAATTTAATTTCAATAATTCGCTTGCGCTTATGGGTCTGTAGCAGTGGGGGGAAACCGGAGGACCCAGGGAAACCTACTCCATGTCACATACAACCTTGGAGTCGCAGCCACGCCAGTTGACTTGAATATTTGCTACTACCATCAAGATCGGCACCCGCGGCCGCTACACCCAGACTCGAGTCTAAGGAAAATCGAGATGAACTTTCTCGGCCAATGCAGGGATCGAACACCCGACCTCCGGGCTAGCGAGTCAGCACCTTACCCACTTAGCCACGTGGTCCCTGTTATTGAAATGCCAAGAGGCAGAGAGACAAATGGGGTTTAACGTCCACTCGACACAAACTAGGTCATTTCAGGAACAACTTATGGTTTAATTTTATTTCAGTAATTCGTTGGCGCGTAGGGGTCTTTAGCAGTAGGAGGAACCCGGAGGACCCGGAGAAAAATCACGAAAAGTTAGACAGGCCCGAAATGCCAAAACTGTTTCACTACGTCAATGTTATTATTTGATATTTCATATTTTTTGATAAAAGTAGATACAGAAATCACCCCAGAAATATGCAAACAAGCAATGTATTTGACGTTATTTAGTGTAAAAAAAGCAAACAATTAAACTAAAGGGATACCATAATATGTTAGTCCTGAAATGAGGAGCCACTAAACTGCCCCTTAAATGGAATTAATTTCAAATACGCGACCTAGATAAAACGTTACCGACCGCACCCCCCCCCCCGTACTCCGCCGGGATATCTGTATTATTGTGTGCGTCGGTGTGTACGTGCCTCAGAACGGGTTTGTTCATCAGGTCAAATGGAATACTAGTGGCTACGCTTAATCGAACGACCCTATTTTGTTCAGTCAAATTTGTCTACCGATTACTTTTTTTTGTTATTACTTTGTCACTCGCCAAACATCTGTCTCGCCTGTATGACGAATTCCGCCATTATAACGACTTTCAACTTTCCGGATTACCAACGGCGTTGCCCATGATGACGCCTTTAAAGAATGTTTTATCATACAAAGATTTCAATGTCTGAAGCTGTTTTTCTTTCATGCTCATCTGATTTTCTTTAGATAGGGACAAGTTTGCACTTACAATTCTATAATTTTCGAACGATGCATTTGTTAGAACATCTTTCTAAAAGCGATCAATTATTCGCACGTCAGGGTATTCCAGACATACTCAAAACAGATAATGGTCCGCCCTTCAATAGTCATAATTTTAGAAATTTCGCGAATACATTTGGTTTTCAACATAGAAAAATAACACGTCTTCATCCAGAGAGAGGGAGAGAAATGGGGTTTAACGTCCACTCAACACAACTAGGTCATTTCGGGACTTAAGCAGTGGGAGAAAACCGGAGTGCCACAGGGCTGAGAAGGCGCCCCTATCTCCATGCCACATACACTCACACCAGGGCTCGAAACCACAGCCACAAGCCAGAGGTGGCCGGCCAGCTGGAGGTCGAAGCGTGGCACTCTACACCACTAGGCCATCCCAACTCCCCTCTTCATCCAGAAGCAAATGGAAAAGTAGAACTATTTATGAGAACACTGAACAAAGCTAAATTATCAATTGCAGAAGGTACCAACTGGAAAGGAATCTTCAAAACTGTTTAATACAGTATAGATCAACTAAACATTCAACAACTGGTGTGACGCCGTTTGAAGCCTCAACTGGTAGACAAATAAAAACTATACTACCAGTAATAAACAAAATCTTATCAACAAAATGGTCCTAATCAACAGATGCGTATACAAGATGATACGATGAAAGTTACTGTCTGTTCCAGACGACACTACGACTCGAAATGTGCTTACTATTTCTTCAATTTTTAATTAAAATGGTTAAAACTTAACGACCTACCTGAAATTGCCATCCCTTTACTTTCTACCTCACATTAACTAATTTCAGATCAAGCTAAATATCATTTCTCTCGTGAAAAATCGTGTTTTGTTAACTTCGCGGTATTGAAGACAGCCATGCTTGACCTAGTTATTTGGAATATACGATATGTAACAGGGGTGATAATTTGGCTTGGGGTCGTTTCGTCATAATTGCAATTTTAAATAGTTGTTTCGACCTAGTAAGATCAAATCTTATGCCGATAGGCAGAGACACACGAAAGAAAGCAATATTCAGATAGGAGATACAGTATTAATCAGAAAAAAAAGACGCAACAAGTTCACGACCCCTTTTAATGCACGGTCATATAAAGTTATTCAAAGAAAAGGAACAATGATAACAGCGAGGAGCGGAAATCATATAATTACCAGAAATAATACCCTTTTTTTAAAAGTCATACCACACCGAGATGTACAATTTAATGATTGAGAAGAAAGGGATGATTATGAAGAGCACAGAGACAATAATGACAATCATCCTGAAAATCCAGTTCCACAAAATACAGAAATCAATATTCGTAGATCAATGCGAAAAATATTTAGTTCATTCTAGTAAAAACTCATCTTCGGTTACCCAGTGTACTCATCCCGTTCTACTCCACTATACCATGGTTTATATATGGGGAGACACGTTTTCAAGTTATCTACTATTGATGCTTGTGCTATTTTTATCGACCAATCCCATAAACTGTTATTTGAAAACCGGTGCCGCATTGCATTTGCATAGGCGTAGGTACGTATCACTTACCGTCATACAGCCGAGGCTAGATGTACAGGCGTAACCGTGAACTATATATCGAAGGGCCGCAAATGAAGTTATGTAAAATGTTGATAATCTGTGACGCCGGAGGCACCAGGGAGAGTGTTGGAGGGTCACCCTCTCACTGGGTGGGGGGGGGACCCCATAACATTTTCTAAAGTTTCAGTCTTCTACAAACACTGTTTTGGAATATTTTACGGGGTTAAACTAAAACACCACACCAATACAATGTTTATGATGTTTAAGTCACGGGGTGCCGTATTCATACTATTTTTTCAGGACTTTTGCCTATTGAATGTTACGAAGAAGAGGGTTTTGTGGGGGATTTTTTTATGAGGAGGATCAAAATAAAACAAAACTTGATCACATAACTTAGTTTATGAAGATGCATATTTGACAATCACCTTGTTAACTACAATACTATATAAATATACACATTGATATTTACAAGGAAGGTGTATAGATATTTACTACATGTTCACTTATTATTTTAGTGTTTTCCGATAATCTGTTCGGATTGTGGCCCTTATTGCTAAAATTCTTTACATTCTAACACCTGATATCAACCGACAGACTATTGCCATTGAAGAGACGACGACCACTGTCGAGATTGGTCGTATTTTTGTTACGTCTTTTTTGTAAATCATTTTAGTGAAGCCTGTACCATAAAAGGTCCGGGACCGTACAGCGCAGTGGACGCTTACGGCTGACCCCCGGATCCATATTCACTTGATTTGATAATTGTTTATTTTTGCAATGTCTATTTTCTGTTTTGTCTGCAGGTGTTTCTTGTAGATTTTTGTTTTGCGTGTGGTGTGGTCCTCCTGTACTTACTATTAAAGTATTTTGTACATTTTGTGTTTTATAAATGGATTTCAAGCGTTTAAAAAAAAAAAAAAATTATTTGGGGGTGGGGGTGGGACGGGAGCAAGTATATTCAGCCCCCCTCCCCCCATGTGTGACGGCTGATAGGTAGGTAGATCTGACAAATATGATTTCTCATTTTGTCATTTAATTTCGTTTACGCATATGTAGGGTACCGGAATCTGTCGATATTTCCCCGATCGTTATATTTAAGTTTCCGGTGGCAAGTGGTTATTTCCGGTCAGTTTCACGCTTTATTAAGCTCTGGTTGTCCACTGGAAATCTCTTCTGATGTTCGATCAATTAGTCCTTTTGTCCTAGTGATGGATAATTATGTGAATATTTGCAGTAATCCGAAGAGTCATGCAATGAGGTCATGAGGATCACGGTGGCTAAGTGGATAAGGCGCTCGAACGCTTTTTTCTCGAAGGGCGAAAAGCTTGAAAGTTTCGAGACAATGAGGTATTCCGAAAAGTGTAAGCAATTTAATCCTGATAGTCTCCCTTTTCATACAAATCAAAGACACTAGAGTAACTGCGATCGGTTGAATGGTTTTGAACGCTCGCAGAATCGTCGTCAATACCGGCTCTCTATGAATCATGGCATAATAATATGCCTGACATTGTTGACGTGTACCTGAGATGACGTCACACCATGCTAGTAGGCTCGTTCATTTTGTTTCCGTGAGTGTCGAGAAAATTGAAATTGAAATTCGTATTGTGTCTAAACCGCTGGGCAAATCACATTGAAATTTTAAATTCAGCATATTTGAGGATTAAACTACACATATTTGGTGAAAAAATGGTTTAATGGATTTATATTCAGTTATATCTTTAAACAAGATCATGGTTAAAGGGACAATCCCGATAAGAACCGAGTCTAAAAATTAAAGTCTGAGTATTTGTGAAATTTATGGACCAAAATATAAAAGCATGGTGTATTTACATTGTATGAAAATTTCAGCTGAAAATATTGAGTCGTTTGGACGTGAACGTCAACACTGCTTATCCGGACACGTAACCCTTTCAAGATTTCGGGTCATTTTTTTCATTGGATGACCTGATAATCGATTTCCGTTTCTTGAGAGGTCTATACAGTGAATGACCCATGTACTGTACTTGATAACAAAAGGTAAATTTCACCTACATATTATTTTCATAGAAAAAAAGTCTGGTTTTATCCAGGTACTGTATAATACAAAGGTCTCCATTTCCAGATGCAGACTGTCAGGTTTAAGTTATTTACAAGCGTATCACAAAAATCGGGTTAGTTGATCGGCCTTATATGGGTTTTAAATGATTTTAACACAAAATTAAGTAGTTTTATCCCCCAAAAAGTTAACGGGATTGGCCCTTTAATAGTAGTTACTTCAAGTAACGTAAATTGTATCGGCTATGCAAAGCCGATACAATTTACGTTATTGAAATAACTAGGTTAATAGATATCAGTTAGTACACAGTTATTGTGCCGTCCAATTCATAGCTTATATATAAAGATGGTCTAATGAAAGTTTGAGTAAAATGTAGCCGATTTATCTTACAATATTTACATACAATATACAACGTGTGTTTAAATACATTTTGGAACAGTTTAACAATATCAACTCCTACATTACTATAAAGAGGCGGATCCAGGGGGAGGGCCCTAGGTGCCCCCCCCCCCCCAGGATTTCCTGGGTCCGCCTCTGTTACTATAGTCAGTTTGCAAATTGCAAACGCTCCTCTTATTCTTTGTTGTTAGAAACGCTACTACAAGTCTGAATTCCAAAGAAATGGTACTTTTTTTTTTTTTTTTTATTTTTTTTACTTTAATATGTACATAAACCCTTACCACTGCTTTTAACCTATCTTATTAATTGTACCATTCATAGCCCATAATTTGTATATAAATGCAATGTATTATATTTCATGAATAAACATTTATATATACTATTCAAAAACAAAAGTAGGGGATATTTGATTTTGGGAGCATAATACTAAAATATGCAAATAACTACGAAAAAAGTCACTATAGAACCTAACAGAAGAAACATTTCCAGTTACATGTGACGCCCAAACGCACCAATAGCTACCGCATGGAATGCAGGTGATGCTTGGGATCATCATGGGGGTCCAACCCAAGATTTGCGCGACTCTGACTTTGAATGTTACAGTCATTGAGCCATTGAATTCCAGGGTGGAAACATCAGTTTAATTGTTTTAGTGACCAGAAAATAAATATTGATATGCGTCGTCTTACCCAAATTGAAAGGTTACGTGTCCTTGGCATGCTACATATCGGCACAACACACGTGGTTGTGGCGCGGACGATGAATAAGCAGGCTATGGTCCAGATACCGTGATACACAATCTGTATAGGACAGACCACGCTAATGTCGACCAAGGGCGACAACTCAAGCCCAGGATGGATTTATCCGTACCTTGGCCTTGAGAAATCGTGTCATCACAGCAAATGAGATCAGCGCTTGTCTTTAAACAGACACTGGTGTGAGAGTGAGTGGCCAGACCTTTCGGAATCGACTGCATAGGGGTCACCTTCGCGCCCGACGTCCTCGTGTGATCCCTTGTTTGAGAGATCATCATATTCAGGCAAGACGTCGTTGGTGTAGGGATCGTCAACACTGGGATAATCGACGCTGGAGCAATGAGTCAAGGTTCACTGTTGATATTTTGGACAGACGTAGGAGGGTGTGGCGTCGTCGAAACGAGCGCTTCCAAGACGTAAACGTCATCAGACATGATTGATTTGGGGGTGGTTCTGTTATGGTGTGGGGAGGCATCACTGTTGCTGGATGAACGGTTTTACACGTTGTTGCAGGGCGTGTTACAGGCCAGTACTACCGAGACAACATCTTGACAGTCCGTGTTGTGCCGTTCGCACGACGTCATGGCCGCCGTTTCATCTCCCAGGTTGACAACGCAAGATGTCACAGGCCCAGGATCGTTACAGGTTACCTCCAACAACAGAACATCACCACATTACCTTGGTCAGCACTGAGTCCCGACCTCTTCCCCAACGAGCATGCCTGGGACATGCATGGACAGAGGTTACATCAACGTCAACAACGTCCTGCCAATGTCCAGAAACTTGCCCCTGCGTTGCAACAGGAATGGGACAATCTGGACCAAAATGACCTTAGACGTCTCATTAGGAGTATGCCACGTCGGATCAATGATTGTTTGGCAAACAGAGGAGGATTTACCCGTTACTGACTTTGTTGTGATGCTGTGGTAACTTTTGCTGTTTGACCCCGGGTATCATTTTACCCTTATAATGGCCAGTCTGTGCCTTACTTAGTCTAACGATCATTTGAAATAAATCGATGAATGTTAACGTCATTTCATTTTGTCCTTCTTTTCTTCGTCAGTTTCATATGGTGACTTTAATACACTTAAAAATCAAATATCCCCTACTTTTTTTGAATAGTATATACCGTCATACTCGTTATTTTAAGGGATTTTCCCCACAATATAAGTTTTCGTATACATGTAGGTTACGTCTATAGTAAGTGTGCCCTGTGATATTTGTATCAGTTTTGTTTTATAGACATGGTAACCTCACTTTTTTCCAGAATTACTCACAAGTGGTTAGTTGTGCGAGGTCTCCATAGTTACTCACGTGTGGTCTGAATGGTTACTCACATAATCTCCATAGTTACATGTAGTCTCCTTAGTTGCCCACGTGTGCTCTCCATAGTTACACACGTGGTTTCCATAGATACTCATTTGAGGTTCCCATAGTTACTGTTACAGGGTTACCATAGTTTCATTTTTTTGGTAAAATATTAGTAGTCAATACGCAAATTTAATATTAACACCGTTTCCGTTGCCTCAATTTTTTTCAATACTGAAAGTTGACTATCTAGGTCTATGTGAACATGTATTTTTATGAATTTATATTAGTGTTTATATATTTTTTTTTTATTTAAAACTGTACAATAATAAATCTCAATACAAAAAAATAAGATTTCCAGGATTTACCGGCGTGGTTCCCCCTTATAGGTATATCGTTGTTCAGGGGACAAAAAAGGGTCCACTTACAGGAATCCCTGCTGGTTGGAATTCGAAATAAGAATGGTCGTAGCGCTGCTGTGCCGGTAAACTTTTCCTCAAGGCACATTGCCTAATGTATGCTCATGACGCTTATCTTCTTTAATCTGGATGCAACCGAAAAATACGTTGTTAAACCTTATTTTATTTCTTCATTTATCAAATCCCTGCAGAAAATATGACGGAAGGGGGGGGGGGAGACCCCATTTCATTTTATTCATATCTTCATTATCCCGACCGATCGATCCAGAAAAGTAGGACGTTAGCCACATTTTATTTGCACTAGAAATTATTTGTATGTGTTTTTGACTTGACCTTGCTTGCACTATCATAATTTAATAAATAAAGTCACGTGATCAGTGTTAGTATCCGATGAGGTTACATCTAAAGTCTGTTTCACTAAAACCTTTTTCATTGTACACACATCACTGTCCATCAGACACGTGAACAACTGAAATAGCACCGTTATAGTCTGTTTCTCATTATTGTCTCCTTTCTCTATTTTTACTTTAGTAATAGTCTGTTTCTGGTTTCCCAATAACTTTCCTTTCAAGCCACCAAAAAACTGTAAGCCAGGATTTCCTTCTGCAATGAAATAAAATACGAAAATAAAATAATATGAAGGGGCAAGGGATAGATAAAGGGGGGAAGGAATAGATGTAGGGGAAAGGAATAGATGGGGTAAGGGGCAAGGGATAGATGAAGGGGGAAGGGATAGATGAAGGGGAAAGGGTTAGATGAAGGGGGAAGGGATAGATGAAGGGGCAAGGGATAGATGAAGGGACAAGGGATAGATGAAGGGGGAAGGAACAGATGAAGGGGCAAGAAATAGATGTAGGAAGGGGTAAGGGGCAAGGGATAGATGAAGGGGCAAGGGATAGATGAAGGGGGAAGGAATAGATGAAGGGTCAAGGGATAGATGAAGGGGCAAGAGATAGATGAAGGGGGAAGGGATAGATGAAGGGACAAGGGATAGATGAAGGGGGAAGGAACAGATGAAGGGGCAAGGAATAGATGTAGGAAGGGGTAAGGGGCAAGGGATAGATGAAGGGGGAGGAATAGATGAAGGGGCAAGGGATAGATGAAGGGACAAGGGATAGATGAAGGGGGAAGGAATAGATGAAGGGACAAGGAATAGATGAAGGGGCAAGGGATAGATGAAGGGGGAAGGGATAGATGAAGGGGCAAGGGATAGATGAAGGGGAAAGGAATAGATGAAGGGACAAGGAATAGACGAAGGGGCAAGGGATAGATGAAAGGGAAAGGAATAGATGAAGGGGAAAGGGATAGATGAAGGGGGAAGGAATAGATGTAGGAAGGGGTAAGGAATAGATGAAGGGGGAAGGAATAGATGAAGGGGCAAGGGATAGATGAAGGGGGAAGGAATAGATGAAGGGGGAAGGAATAGATGAAGGGGCAAGGGATAGATGAAAGGGATAGATGAAGGGGGAAGGAATAGATGAAGGCGCAAGGAATAGATGAAGGCGCAAGGGAATATATGAAGGGGGAAGGAATAGATGAAGGGGCAAGGGATAGATGGAAGGGATAGATGAAGGGGCAAGGGATAGATGAAAGGGATAGATGAAGGGGGAAGGAATAGATGAAGGGACAAGGGATAGGTGGAGGGGCACGGGATAGATGAAGGGGCAAGGGATAGATGAAGGGCAAGGGATAGATGAAGGGGGAAGGAATAGATGAAGGGGCAAGGGATAGATGAAGGGGAAAGGGATAGATAAAGGGGCAAGGGATAGATGAAGGGGGAAGGGATAGATGAAGGGACAAGGGATAGATGAAGGGGGAAGGGATAGATGAAGGGGGAAGGGATAGATGAAGGGACAAGGGATATATGAAGGGGGAAGGGATAGATGAAGGGGCAAGGGATAGATGAAGGGGGAAGGGATAGATGAAGGGGGAAGGGATAGATGAAGGGGCAAGGGATAGATGAAGGGGGAAGGAATAGATGAAGGGACAAGGAATAGACGAAGGGGCAAGGGATAGATGAAAGGGAAAGGAATAGATGAAGGGGAAAGGGATAGATGAAGGGGGAAGGAATAGATGTAGGAAGGGGTAAGGAATAGATGAAGGGGGAAGGAATAGATGAAGGGGCAAGGGATAGATGAAGGGGGAAGGAATAGATGAAGGGGGAAGGAATAGATGAAGGCGCAAGGAAATAGATGAAGGCGCAAGGAAATAGATGAAGGGGCAAGGAATAGATGAAAGGGATAGATGAAGGGGCAAGGGATAGATGAAAGGGATAGATGAAGGGGCAAGGGATAGATGAAGGGGCAAGGAATAGATGAAGGGGGAAAGGAGTGCAGAACTGGGGAGTTCTTCCACCTTGAAGCCTGCTGTTCTTATGCTTATTATAACATGAAGGGGTGACTGATTGTCCAAGGGGGATGGGTGGAAGGGTGCAGTGTCAGGGGTGTTCTTCCCCATGGCTTCTGCTGTTCATGTGGCTTGTTAGTAAAATAGAGGCTAAATAATCCACACATCTTTCCTAACTCATATGGTTTTGTCTATATCTTGAGTTATTGCCCATTGATGGCATCCTGACAAAATTTTGTTAACAATAATCAGGGTTGATACACGTGGTGTGTATAGCTGACGATCAGTGTTCTGTTGGACCTTTGTATCGCCTTCACTCTCTATCTGGTGAAATGTTTTAATTTATTGTAACAGGGAAGCTTTATAAAAGAAGGGCAAGCGGGAAAGTTTTATAAAAGACAGGAAATCTTTCAATATAATCCGATTATAGATTAAATGGTTGCACATCATTTCTAATTTATTTTAAAATTAAAAGGAAATAAATTCACTCAGTAGTTGTTGCCAAGTTTAGAGAGAGAGAGGGGAGAGAGAGAGCGGAGAAAGATTCTGTGATTTGTTACCGAACCTTGTTAGCACATAAGTGGTAGCTTTAATTAAATTTACGGTGTTTTTAGGTCCTTACCGTTTAGACACCTTGATCGCTAGTGGCTTGTGGACAAAGACTCACTGATAAAGGTAACCAGCAGACCTCACTTTGATCTTGGTATTGACTGGGAAAGGTAGTCAGGCTTTGTCAGTGTGGTTTGTGTGTGTCAGTGTTGCAGACGGAGGGTCTGGCAAAACAACAGTGCCTCAGTGTCATTGGATGGAATGAAAAATCTCAGATCCTGAGAGACAGCGACAGAGAGACGGGGTTAAATGTCCACTCTATACAAGCTAGATCATATTGAGACCAACATATGGTTCAATTTTATTTCAATAATTAGCTTGTGCATAGGTGTCTTTAGCAGTGTGAGGAAACTGGAGGACCCAGAGAAAACCCATGAGGTTGGACAGGCGACCCTACTCCATGTCATGTCGAGTGGACAACACCCCCCCCCCTTTTTATAAATGGCCTGGATATTTGTAAAAGTAAGTAAGTTTATTGCATAAAAACGCCCACGGGGAGCAGCATACAATTACAAATTGAAAGAAACATCACATTAGAACAGAGATATATTTATATATAGATAAACACTGCCTTGTTCACTATTTTATTAAAGCCGGTGTGTTAAAATGCCTTAATCGAACACAATACCTAAGTCAATCCTACAATGTAATTTTGTTAAAAGGACGCTCAAAACAGTAAGAAAGAAAATAAACATGACTAGAATATATACGAATACATGTAGAATATATACGAATATAGAATATATTAGAACATATAAATCTACCCACCAGTATTTAAAACTTTCCAACTTTGTGGAGCCTCTTCATTCAATTTTTCTCTTTCATTTAAAACCAGCTCCACCTGTATAGCCACTGTACTGTCCTGGTCAACAGAGACTACAGGTTGTTCTATTGTAACATCAGCTTCAATACTAGGTTGACTGGATAATCTAGAATCAGGTCCATCTCGACATATAATCGGTAGCTGGAAAATATAAACACCACTGATGCATCATTTCTATTTATAGCGCAGTAGCTGAGAGAGTTCATCTCGATTTTCCGGCGTGGTTTTCTCTTGTCAGTGATGCAGAGCGGATGGTCTGACAAGGACAGCTGCCTAGTCGTTCAGAGTGGATGAAAAACTGAGGTCCCGTGTACACATTGGCATGCACATAAGATCCCTTGACAGTTGGAATACGATATAAGAGTAGGCGGGCAAAAAATTTCCCTCATAGAGTTGGGATGGCCTAGTGCTCTTGAGTGCGCCCTTCGACCTCTAGCTGGCCAGTCACCTCTGGCTTGCAGCTGTGGTTTCGAGCCCTGGTGTTAGCATATGTGGCATGGCATAAAGATAGGGGCGCCTTCTCAACTTCGTGGGTTTCCTCCAGACACTCCGGTTTCCTAAAGACCCCTAAGCGCAGGCGAATTATTGAAATAAAATTAAAACCATATGTTAGTCCCGAAATGACCTAGTCGTGTTGAGTGGACTTTAAAGCCCATTTCTCTCTTTCTCTCTATTTATGCGCAGATTGCAATTCATAAATTAAAGTTACACTCTAAACCACTAGGCCATCCCAACCCCCTTAATAGTGGGAATTCAAAATAAGAGTAGGTTTTAGTGCCACTCTCAGGGCAAAATTAACCTAATAGCACACTGTATGGTGCATGCCCGTCTTCATTAGCCCTGTCGAAGAAGAACAGTAGGACGTTAAATCTGACTTCATAGTTTGGTTTTTCCTACTTACCTTTGATAATTTTGTTGTTTTCACATCCAGTATTTTAATTTCACTGTTATTAGTATCGGCTATATAAACTATTTCTTTCTTTCCATCAACACACAGGCCTCCTGGTTCATTTAAAACACTAGTAGAGTTATCTCCCTGGTTACCATGACTACCATTACCTAATATAGTCGTACACATCTTCGTCTTCAAGTCAACACTCTTTATCTAAAATGGAGTGAAAAAGAAAAAGTAGCAGAAGAAATCTGAAATAAACTTAAACATACTAAATCTGCCTTTTTTTAAGGCCTGGGAGCCATAGTGGCTAAGTGGGTAAGATGCTGGTTCGCTAGCCTGGAGGTCGGGTGTTCAATCCCTGCATTGGCCGAGACAGTTCATACAGATTTGCCGACGTGGTTTCCCCTTGTCAGTGCTCAGCTGTCTAGTCGGATGGATGGGTCAAAAAATGGTATGCCAACTAAAGTTCCCTTGGCAGTTGGAATTCAATATAAGAGTAGGCCATAGTGCTGCTGCTCGCTCAAAATTTCCCTCATAGCACACTGTATGGCGTATTCCTGTCTTCATAAGCCCAGTAAAGGGGCAGAACAGTAGGACATTCCATTTTTTTGAGGCCTGAAATGTTATATACATTAATTAGATATTAATAAACTTATCAAGACCATAATCAAGTCTCAATGCCATCAGATGGCTCGGATATGAGTGGATTTGAAAAAGGAGACTTGCTTCTTACCTTATGATTATAGGAGTCCGCTATCAATAGTTGCTGTTTATTGTGTAATAAAGCGACACCTAGTGGATGTTGTAACTTTGCTTCAACTCCTTTACCATCAACATCACCAAACGCAAACAGATTCTAGAATATATATATATATATATATATATATAAATAATCAGTGAGATGGAGGGAGGGGGGATAGAGGGAGGGACAAACAGATTCTATAATATATACAAATAATCAGTGAGATGGAGGTAGGGAGGGGAAACAGATTCTATAATATATATACAAATAATTAGTGAGATGGAGGGAGGAAGGGGGGACAAACATATAATCAGTGAGATTGGGAGATGGAGGGAGGGACAAACAAATAATCAGTGAGATGGAGGGAGGGGGGATAGAGGGAGGGTCAAACAGATTCTATAAGATACAAATAATCAGTGAGATATAGAGAGATGAAGGGAGGGAGGGACAGGCCCAGCGAGAAATAACAGGGGGACCCAGAGAAAACTCACAATGTTGGCCAGACGACACTACTCTTGTTGAGAAAGAGAGAGAGAGAGAGAAAGAGAGAGAGAGAGAGGGGGGAAAGACTACTAGATCATATTGGGGCTAAAATATGGTAATGTTTTATTTTGTTCTGCAGTATGAGAAAATCAAGAAACCTAGCTAGAGACAACCCTATTGTCTGTACCAAGGGAGTTAACTCTTTCATCCATCCTCTATTATAGAAATCAAAACAGAACTATGTTAAAACCACATTTCATTTGATTTTCATATCTTTGTAAAAATTGAATGGAAACAAAAAATTTTGGACCTTGAAGGAATCCAAACGCGATACTCTAAATCACTGGGCCATCCCTTGAGTCAACTAGCGTGGTTTCATTTCCCCTGTTGTCCAATCTCGTGAGTTTTCTCCGCCTCTTCCCATTTCCTCCCACTTCTAAAGACCCCTACGCACAAGCGATTTATTGAAATAAAATTGAACATCGTGTTAGTCCCAAACTGACCTGGTTTGTGTCGAATGGACGTTAAACCCCATTTCCCTCTCCTGTTGCCAGTCTCGGCACCATCCCAACCTGCCAGTTCAAGGTGACTCAATAAAAACTGAATTATTCTTACGTTTGGATCTCGTTCTCCTCCGACCAGGTTCTTAACAGCGCCATCTTTTAAACTGACCGTTCTAATGGTGGAACTCTCGCTATCGGCAATAAAAAGACTGTTTACTTCCTCGTCATGTGATATCACTACGCCGGATGGTTGAGCCAGGCCAGCTTTCTGGGGGTAACTATTGTTCCGGTTTTCTTCCGCTCCGCTACCAATAAATCTAAAGCAGGTGAAAGCTGGGTATTTCCTGTCAATAAAACATAAGATAGGTTGCCAGTCAATAAAACATATGATAGTTGTCCGTCAAAAAAACAATAAACATAAGATAGGTTGCCAGTCAATAAAATCATAAAATATAAGATAGGTTGCCAGTCAATTAAACATAAGATAGGTTGCCAGTCAATAAAACATGATAGGTTGTCAGTCAAAAAAACATAAGATAAGTTGCCAGTCAATAAAACATAAGGTAGGTTGCCAGTCAATATAACATAAGAAAGGTTGCCAGTCAAAAAAACATAAGATAGGTTGCCAGTCAGTAAAACATAAGATAGGTTGCCAGTCAATAAAACATAAGATAGGTTGCCAGTCAATACAATATAAATATATGATAGGTTGCCAGTCAATTAAACATAAGATAGGTTGCCAGTCAATAAAACATAAGAAAGGTTGCCAGTCAATAAAACATAAGATAGGTTGCCAGTCAATAAAACATAAGATAGGTTGCCAGTCAATACAATATAAATATATGATAGGTTGCCAGTCAATTAAACATAAGATAGGTTGCCAGTCAATAAAACATATAATAGGTTGTTAGTCAAAAAAACAATAAACATTATGTATACAAAATGACAACTTCGGTCTGTTTGTGCTCAATCTGATTAAGAAGCAGATCTATATTTCATTTTGTTTTTATGATACTATCGACAACCTCCACTATATCAAGATCTGAACATTTGTAGTGGAAGGTCACATCAGGGGTCATATGAGCAGCTTTTGACCCTATGACATCAGACAATCATTGATTTGATGTTTCTAGTGGGATACCTACAGTTCTGTGCACCTCACGCCAAGAACTCACCATAACAGATCTTTTCATTGGCTAGTGCGTCAAATTAACCATAATGGAGGTTATAAAACAACTCTTTCATATCCTAGTGTTGTGAAGACAAGTAAAACGAAATTTTGAACTATAAAAAAACAAAACGAAATAGGATCTATGTTTTAATCGGATTGGTTTGTGCAATATATTTTCATTTAAATAAAGAAATTTAGTCATGGGAATATAATGTCTACTTTTCAATTACAGGAAATGGGGTTTAACTTCCTATTTTTCTGCTCATCAACTGGGTTAATGAAAAAGGACAAAGGCCATAGAGTGTGCTATAAGGGGAATTTTTCATGGGCAGCGGCACTATGGCCTACTCTTATATCAAATTCAAACAACCAAGGGATCTTGTAAGTGCAAGCCAATGTGTGCATGAGACCCCGGCTTTCCATCCCATATGAATATCCAGATAGCTGTTCTTGCCAGACCCCCCATCCTGCACCACTGACAAGGGGAAACCATGATAAAGTTTCCTGCCAAATGAAGGGATCGAACACACGACCTCCAGGCTATCGATCCAAATTATTACCCACTTCAAAAATAGGAAGCAAAATTCCCCAGAAATATTAACTTACAGTCCTTTATACCAGGTTATATCTTGTAAACAATAAATCCAGATCTGATGAGTTCCCGCCATCGCGATATATAATACATCTTCTACTGTAGACCCTGTAATAAATATAGGTTGCCATGCAATGAAACATGGTCATATATTAAACATCTACCGCAGACCCTGTTATAAATATAGGTTGCCAGACAATGAAACATGGTCATATATTAAACATCTACCGCAGAGCTTGTTTTAAATATAGGTTGCCATGCAATGAAACATGGTCATATATATTAAACATCTACCGCAGAGCTTGTTATAAATAAAGGTTGCCAGTCAACTAAACAGCAGATAAGTCATGTGGGTGGTCCATAAATTTAAAGGACCTAGGTCCGTAACTAAAAATCATCAACATCAAAATAACGAATTATTGGTCAATTTAAATCAACATTGATGATATTGATGAGCTTCTGATATCAGATATTTTAGATAAAATAATTCTTTTAACATTGGTACATGAATCGTGTACCATAGTGCGCTTCAGCCCCAGTTGTGAAGAAAGACTTGAGGGGCGAGGCTAGGCACATTGCACCAAATCAAACTGTGTATGTAGACTGGAATAACCAGCTGCTAGAAATTTGCACTCAATTGAGATTGCAGGCTTATTTGTCGAACATAACTGATTTGAAATTGGAGTAAAAACAGAAACCATGGAATGGAAATCAGTTTATATACATTCATATTACAGTATCATATGTGTTGAGACCCACTTTTGTCAATTTCATGATCCTAAATGTTAGCGATTTAGCTCCTTGAAAGTTTATACTTTTGTAGGTATAACAAGGTGCTAAAATCTGAGCATGGGCAACAACTCCTTCAAAGTAATTATCAGAAATGATTAAAATTTGATTGGCTATTAAAACCAACATAAACAAACCATGCACTGATAATCAGATAATAACTCTGGCTATTCTATTTATCATCAAGGGCCATAACTCTGACATTATTAGGCTTCCTCAACTCAGTTCAATATCAATGATAATAATCCTAATTAAATATCCTAAGGCCTCTCATGATAATGATAACATGAAATGAAATGGGGTTTAACGTCCTACTGTTTTGCCCCGACTAGGTTAATGGAGACAGGCATACGCCATACAGTGTGCTATAAGGGAATGTGTCTTATATTGAATTCCAATTGCCAATGTTTACACGGGACCTCAGTTTGCCGTCCCATCCGAACAACTATGTTATCCCTTGCAAGGTTCTCTGTCCTGCACCACTGAGCCAGAAGCGAGAGAGAGAAAAATGGGTTTTAACGTTCACTGGACACAACTAGGTCATTTCGGGACTAACATATGGTTTAACTTTATTTCAATAATTAGCTTGCGTGTAGGGGTCTTTAGCAGTGGGAGGAGCCGGAGAAAACCTTCAAGGTTGGACAGACGACCCTCTCTCCTCCACGTACAACCAGGGATTTGAAACCATGCCAGTTGACTCAATGACAGTCTTTATGATACTGCTAACCATGAAGAGTTACCTGGTGATTTTCCAAGTGTGAGATCCCAAGGCGAGGAGATAATCTGCTGGGTGCCAATCTTACCGCCTACTTTATCATCTCCTTGTTGTCCGGTACCTATCACCGTAGTTACACACCTTGATATAAGATCTACCTGTAGACAAACATAAGCAAATATTAGACAGGGAATGAAACAGGGTTTAACAACCTACGAGTCAGAGATACATTATGGAAGATTAGATAAAATAAAGAACTGGCAGATCTAACTATAATAGATAAAAACTAGATCATGAAAAGGCAATTTGCTGAAAATTTCAGTCAAATTGATCCAACTTTCAACCAAGAATTTAGCCGCTGACCTTTCAGCCTAGCCTCGATCATCATAACTAAAGTCAGTACAATAAAATACATAGTCTCGATTATCAATTTGATGATTTAATCATGAATGAAAGTTGAGCAGCGAGTCTGATCCTAATCCAGTAAATATCGCATGCTAGGGATAAAAAATGTTGGAACATGCCAGGAACAGTACCGAAAATGGTATAGTTAATATTTATGTAATGTTCATGTAGCCTAAACATAACTGTGCCATGATAATAATTGTGCCAAAGTGGACCATTGAAACGAGGTGGTCACAGCACAGCTTTTAGTATGGCGTGGATAAATTTTAAGCCTAAAAGCTATGCATGCTCTGTACGGATTTCTGTAGTTTGACCGTTTAATTCTTTTCCCTGTTACTGAAATTCAATTTTCTGTGAAAAGTTTAACATTTAGTGTGACACGCACGGGGCCGATTGTGATACGTTTATTGCTGCAAAATGTAAATGATTCAACAAGAATGAGATGGGTTTCCGAGTTGGAAGAAATCTGAATTAAAAAAAACACCTTTCGAACAGTATGGTTATCGGTATCAGCTACATATATCACATTATCTTTAACTACGGCCGTTCCTTGTGGTGACGAGAAACTCGCTGTATTAAAATCACCATCTTTAAAACCACGACTTCCACTTCCTATTACTTCCTGTAAATATAGTTAACAAACATAGTTAACAAACATAGAGAGAGAGAAATGGGGGTTTAATGTCCACTCAACACAAGCTACATGCAGGTCAATTTGGAACTAACTAATTAACACATGGTTCAATTTTATTTCAATAATTTGCTTGCATGTAGGGGTCTTTAGCAAAACCGGAGGACTTGGAGAAAATCCACAAGATTGGACATGCGAGTGCGACCCTAACAACAGTTAAGAAACATAATTTATACCAAATATAGTAAACCAAGATAGATTGCCAGGCATCAAAACATATCCCACACAGCAGCTAAGATGTCCAGACAATGAAACATACCCTACAGCAGCTATATGTTAGTCAATCGAGAGAGAGAGAAAGAGATGGGGTTTAACGTCCACTCAACACAATCTAGGTCATTTCAGGACTAATACATGGTTGAATTTTGTTTCAATAATTTGCTTGCACGTAGGAGTCTTTGTCTTTAGCAGTGGGAGAAAACCAGAGGACACAGAGACATGGGACCCTAATCCTTGTCACGTTCAACCAGGGAGTTAAAACCACGGCAGTTGTCTCATAACAAACCTTATATGATACAGTGCACACGTGCTAACCATTCGGTCATCCAACACTCCCGTTGTTGTAAAATATTTAGGATGTTAAACTTGATATCAATTATATGTGTAAGCCAAGTTGTAATTTTACCTGAACAACGCCGTTTAAATCTGTGATCAGGAGCCGATGATTTCCAGAGTCGCTGATGATCAGGCCATCTCCATTAAATTCAATTTTACCCGGAAACTTAAGCGGTGAATCAGGAAGCCGACTTTTTTCCAGAGAAATCGGCAAATCGTGGGATTTTATTTCTCTGACAGTTTTAAAATAATCTACAGCTACGTCTACGAATTCAAATAACTGCTCTCTGTGGCCTTCACCTACAAGGTTGTAGAGATACTGACCTTGAGGACCGACAATTACAAATGTTGGCCAGCACATGATTTGTAATTTGTGCCATAGCGAGGCTTCAGAATCGTTGACGACTGGATGTGTGATGTCATAGCGTAAAACGGCACTCAGGATATTGGCCGTTAATTTCTCATTTAAAAACTTGGCTGAATGTACTCCAAGAACCACAACTCCATCCGTTATTGTGAATTTGCTTTCTAGTTCGTGAAGATCTGGTAAGACATGCATACAGTTTATACAGCAATACGTGAAGAAATCCAGCACCAAAACTTTTCCTTTCAACTGATTGGACAATACCAGGGGTTCGGACACATTTAACCATTCAAAATCTGCAAAGATAGAAAAAAAATTCTGGATTTAGTTTCTTCCACTAGCCTATATGTTATTTTAAAAATCATCGCAGTTGAAATGTCATTGAGTTTTTAACGTCCAACTTTTTGGAACCAACTGGGCTAATAAAGACGGCCAAGAGCTATGGTCTATTCCTTTTTGGAATTGCAACTGTAATCGGTCGTTATACTAGGCCTAACGACTAACACTAGTGACAAGGGGGAACCATAACAGGAGACCCCGATAAATTTGGCGTTCCAAGGCCTTACCCACCAAGCTACAGCGGGCCCCGCGGCTATAGAGGGTCAGTCCGGAACATCCCGATACTCATCAAGCTACAACGGGCCCCACGGCTATAGAGGGTCAGTCCGGAACATCCCGATACTCATCAAGCTATAACGGGCCCTACAGCTATAGATAAATTTGGCGTTCCAAGGCCTTACTCACCAAGCTATAACGGGCCCCGCGGCTATAGAGTGTCAGTCCGAAATATCTCGATACTAATCAAGCTACAACGGGCCCCGCGTCTATAGAGTGTCAGTCCGGAACATCCCGATACTCATCAAGCTATAACGGGGCCCACAGCTATAGATAAATTTGGCGTTCCAAGGCCTTACTCACCAAGCTACAACGGTCACCGCGGCTATAGAGTGTCAGTCCGGAACATCCTGATACTCACCATGCTACAACGGGCCCCGCGGCTATAGAGTGTCAGCCTGGAACATCTCGATACTCATCAAGCTACAACAAGCCCCACAGCTGTAGAGTGTCAGTCCGGAACATCCCGGTTTGATGGAACTGTAATGATACAGGTCTGCCAGTCCCAAAAACAAATGTGGTGTAGGCAGAATAATGACGTTAAAAAAACCCCTAAAAACCCTATCTCGGCTGTACGTGTTGATTGATAATATCATACGGTAGTGATTACATGTCATTTTGGTCCTGTATCATTTCAGACTTACAACATTTCAGACTCCCAAAACTATGCCCTCAACGTTTCGGACTCGGGTAGGTGATATTTCGCACTAGGGTAGGTGACGCTTTGGACTCAGGAATAAGTTGAAAGTAAAGGTTGAACACAACCGTCAACGTTTCGGACTCGGGTAGGTGACATTTCGCACTAGGTTAGGTGACGCTTTGGACTCAGGAATAAGTTGAAAGTAAGGTTGAACACAACCGTCAAATCAATTTATAATAAGCCAAAAAAGATTTTTTAAAATAAAACGTCAAATCAGAGTCTGAACCGTCGTACTGAATCCGAAAGCGGAATGACGTGCTTCCACGATGGTCAGTTGGCAGAACTTGTTTTTAAGGCTTTATCTTTGGAGAAATTTCAGAAACTGTCTACCATCTTGACCTTTGATTAAACAAAATTTTATACACAATTTAGAATTATAGATCTAATAACCATACATGGGGATCATGTGGCTAAGTGGGTGAGGTGCTGGCTCACTATCCCGGAGGTCGGGCGTTCGATCTCTGCATTGAACAAGAGAGTTCATCTTGATTTTTCCGGTGTGGTTTCCTCATGTAAGTGATTCAGACGGAGGGCCTAGTCGTTCGGATGGGACGAAAAATCGAGTTCCCTTGTACACATTGGCTTGCACGTAATGTCGTAAAAGAAAAGATCCCTTGGCAGTTGGAATTCAGTTGCTGCCCGGGCAAAAATTTCCCTCATAGCACACTGTATGGCATATGCCCGTCTTCAATTAGCCCAGGTATGGTGCAGAAGCGTAGGACGTTAAAACCCATTTCATTCACTCATAAGGACGAAAAACAGAGGTCCCGTGTACAAATTGGAGTGCATGTAAAAAGATCCCTTGGCAGTTGGAATTCGATATAAGAAGAGTAGGCCGTAGTGCAGCTGCCCGGGCAAAATTTCCCTTATAGCACACTGTATGGTTTATGCCTTATGCCTGTCTTCTAGTAGCCCAGGTATGGTGCAGAACAGTAGGACGTTAAACCCCATTTATTTCATTCAAAAACCATTAATTTTAATGAGTCATGATGAAACTGTAAAATTGAAAGTAAACAAACACTGCTAATGAATTCAAATTGTCAAATATCATATTACCCTTCGAAAATTCAGGAATTTGATAACATCGTCTATTGGACAGCTTTTCTATGTGTTTCTTGATTAATGTTTTACGTTCATCCGTCCCACTCAAACTTGATAAACTTTCATCCAAGTCGGCACAATCGGCCAAAACTTCATCGATAGCCGCCATCTTTAAAGTTAGAAATTTCACTTCCGGTAATTTTAAGCGACCCGCCCTATGACTCAGTATGACGGGTACGGAAGACCAATTGGGTCAAAATTTGTTTTTTGTCTTTGGTGGAATTTTTTTGACGATATATTTACGGTTTCATTTGTTTTATTTTAGCAGTCTTACACCATGCATCAACAAGGGGGACGCACGCCAGAAAAACCCGATGAATTTTTTCAATCAATTTCAACGCAGGGATCGAACACCGTACCCCAAGGTTTAAGGTTAGCGCGCCATATCCTACACACGGGTCGTTCCACCATGGCTCCCAACATGGAGCCTAATAGACTAGGACCGGTTTCACGAAATATTTACTAAGATAAAATCCAATTTTTTGTAAATCGATTGGATAATATTAGATTGATTTCAGTACTTATCCAATCAAAATAGAGGTATCTACTAAAATTTGGATTTTATCTTTCGTTAAAAAAAAGTGAAACAGGGCCCTGTCTTGTAAGATGAAAGTATAATTATTATTATTATTACTATTATTATTACAAAACATTTGTTATAGCCCCTCTTTCACATACACGTGTTCAGAGGTGCTTTACAATGGTACAGATATAAGTAATTGCAATTTTAAACTCATAAGATTTACAATACAATACTAAGACAAAACAAGATATGTACATTTAAAACGCTTGAAGAAATAAATAGGTTTTTAGTTTTTTCTTAAAAGTATTAACATTATTACAGGACCTAATATCATATGGTAGCTTATTCCATAAAGCTGGAGCTTGAACACTAAAAGATCTTTGGCCAAAAGTTAACAGTTTTGAATATTTGGGCTTTAAAAGACAATAAAATTTTAAAATCAATTATATAAGAAATAGGTAACCAGTGTAAATTTTTTAAAATTGAGGTAATATGATCATATATTTTAATGCGTGTAATAAGACGTGCAGCTGTATTTTGGACTGGTTGAAGTTTATCTAAAAGTTTGGCTGGAAGACCAGCTAACATGAATTAAAATTGTCCAGTCTAGAAGTGATCAAAGCATTAACAAGTGTTTTTGTGGAGTCTAAGGAGATAAATTTACGTATTCTACCAATATTTCTTATATTACAAAAACACAATTTACATATCTAATTTACTTGAGCTTCCATACTCATATTCATATCAAATATTACACCAATATTACGTGCAGATGACGATGGATTAATTTCACTATTACCAAATAGGATGGGAGATTTGCAGCCAATTTTTGACAATTGTTTATTTGAGCCAATTAATAAATATTCAGTTTTATCGTCATTTAATTTTAGAAAGTTTTTTGACATCCACAATTTAATTTCAGATATACATTCTTCAATAACAACTTTTGAACTGACATAAGAATCTGGATTTTTAGGTGAAAAAGAAACATATAATTGGGTGTCATCTGCGTATAGATGAAATTGTAAATCATATTTTCTAACTATATCCCCAAGTGGTGAGGTGTATAACGTAAATAAAATAGGACCAAGGACAGAACCCTGGGGAACGCCAGATTTTAAAACACAATGAGAAGAATATTTACCATTTAAAACAACACATTGCTGCCTACCAATTAAATAACCTTCTAAAAGATTAAGAGCAGATTTATTAATACCAAATCTAAAACAAAGACGATTTAAAAGAATGCTGTGGTCGACTGTGTCAAAGGCAGCAGACAGGTCTAACAATAATAAAAGAATACATTTTTGGTTATCAAGGGATAAAAGAATATCATTTGAAACATGTGTTAAAGCAGTTTCAGTACTGTGGAATTTTTTATATGCGCTCTGTAGAGGCTCGTGAAGAGAATTATCTTCAATATGACACTTCAACTGACTGGCAATACATTTTTCAAAAATTTTAGAAATAAAACTTAAATTTGAGACCGGCCTGTAATTTTTCAAAACATTACAATCAAGGTTAGTCTTTTTAATTAAAGGGGTTACAAAGGCAAGTTTGAATACATCTGGAACGGTGCTAGTATTTATACAGGAATTAATAATATCCGTAATTACTGGAACTATTTCAGGTAAACAAGTCTTTAGGATATGTGTGGGAAGGAGATCAAGTGCACACGACTTTGGTGGCGAGGCATTTACTATATTCGAGACACTCGACTCAGTTACATTACTAAAATTTGAAAATGTCACAGATGAATTAGCTTTGTCATAGATATGAGGATCAAAATTAAAAATTAATGGAATCATTACTATTGCTGTCTAAAACAAATATAAATAGAGAGAGAGGGGAAGGAGAGAGACAAAGAGAAAGGGAGAGAAAGAGAGAGGGAGGGGGGTGTCAACATCCCCTTGACACAAACTTGGTAATTTCGGGACCAACATATCGTTCAATTTGGGCGCTTCCCTGCAACGACATTGTATCTTACCAAAATAAACTGGATCAAGCCTAGTTTGTGGCTTCCTCTGCCAAGTTTCTTGTATCGCCATTTAAGAGACGACCATTGTCAAGATTGGTCAAATGTTTCTGTTACATTGTTTTTTGTAAATCATTTTTAGTGAAGCCTGTGCCATATAAAACGAGCCGGGACTGTAAAGGACAGTGGACGCACACGGCTGGCCCCCGTATCCATTCACTTGATTTGATAATTGTTTATTTTTTGCAATGTCTATATTTTCTGTCTCGCCCGCAGGTTTATCTTACAGATTTTTGTGTTGTGTATAGATAGAGCGGTCCTCCTGTACTTACTATTAGGAAACACTTATTGTCGACGATATCTCCACTGGTGTAAGAGGACGTAAATCTCCAGGAACGAACGAACGTCTGTGCCAGAGGCGGACCCAGGGAATCCTGTTTGGCGGGGGGGGGGGGGTTGCGTGGGGGGCCCCGAGAATTTTTTGAAAAAATCGGGGTGTCAGTGGTGATTTGTGGCGCATGTCTATTTTTTATACTGTTATTTAGGGGGATCCGCCTCTGGTTTGTGCCATGCGCCCGGTATCTTTATGCTTCTTAGTATATACATGTCTTTGTATATAATTCTAATAGTAATATTTGCTCATTCGACCAGGGACAAAGATCTGTTATCCTTTAACGATTCGTTAACTTTAACGGAGAGAAAGATTGTTGCTGGAAATAAAAGCCCGAATATTCTGTGGTGCCAATTTTTCCTAGAGATTTATGCTAATATAAACAATAAAGTATTCTATAGTGTTTTCTGTAGTAAATTTAACGGAAAGTTAACAAACGACACGTTACCAAGATATGTTCGTTAGAGTTTAACGGATCGTTAAAATAAACTTAGTTTTGACCAACCGATCCCCTATCTTTACTTTTTTAGACTATCATTTGACGTCATATTATACACCATATCGTGTATAGCACGTGAAGCGAAGCCTGTATTAAAGGGACACAACTATTGGGGAAAAAAACATATTTAATAGTAAAAAATAATATACCTAAGCAGGCGTAACGCAGATCCAAGCGTGAATGGGCGGTATGGTACAGTTTTTTGAGACCCAAATTAGGGATATATAAGTTTCTAAATATGGTCATTTACTGAAAACTAAATTCTAGTGGTACATATAATTCTATTTATTTAAGTTAAATGTGCTGGGTTTATTTTCTGTCGTCCATGGTGTAATTTTCAAAATAAACTATCTTTAACAATTCCCTTTAAAGGACGAACCTTGTTGCTCGAGTGACCTTTGGCATTTGTTTTATAACGCTGACCTGACTGGAATCAGTATTGACGTCAATGTTACGTCATTAGTTTAGATATGAATGGGGGTCATTAGATTTTAACCATCAATATGTAAACAATGATGTTGATATAGGGCCTAGTTTTAACTAGGCTAGCAAAACAATACACATATTATTTGTTTTAATTCAAAAAATAATATAACCAACAATAAAAACACACCTCCAAATTAAAACTAACAAAACCAGAAGCGAGAGAGAGAAATTAGGTTTAGCGTTCACTCGACACAAACTAGGTCATATAAGTTCAATTTTTTACCTCAATAATTCGCTTGCGCGTAGGTTTGTTTTAGCAATGGGTGGAAACTGAAGAACCCAGAGAAGACCCACGAGGCTGGATAGGCGCCCCTATTCCTTGTCAAGTCCATCCGGGGAATCGAAACCACACCAGTTTTCCCAAGGACAGACCGTATGATACAGCGCGGACGTGCAATACAATTCGGCCAATAACTAAATAAATAACTAAATAAATAGAATGAATGAATGAATGAATGAAATGACGTAGAACATCCAGGAAAAATAATATACATGAACTATACAATAACAAATAAATTCAAATTCACGAAGAATAAAATAACAGAAAAAAATAAAATCCAGGAAAAAATACTACAATAACAGAAAGAAAGAAAAAATAATGAATAAATGGATTCATTACCCAGGGCAGTCGTTCGGGTGGTACAGAAACCTGGTGCCATTGATGTGCGCTTAAAACAACTATTGGCAGTTTGAATACAGGAGTAGTAAATCAGAATGTGCTTCCCCAAGATGGACTTGAATGTTCACCTAGCCGTGGGCATTGTCGAGGAGTGATAATAATAATAATAATAATAATAATAATCTCGTCATTTTACAAGGGTAGCAAATTAAGCCTGAGGCTTATTTTCAATTTGGCCCTTTGGCACATGGCCCTTGGCACAGATCGTGCGAATGATTTCCATCATTATTGCAGAAAGAAACCGAAGAACTCGGGGGAAACCTGCCTGATCGGACGGGAGACCGAATATCCCTCTCACTTACAACGCAGTTGTGCGAACTAAATGCCGATTGATTTTGAATCTGACGACAACATGGATGACCAGTGTAACAAGTTGTAAAGAGCAAGGGGTGGGTTGCTCAAAACTAAGTTATTTTAACGACCCGTCAAACTCTAACGGACATGTCTTGGTAACGTGTTGTTTGTGTTAAATATTCCACAGAAAACACTATAGAATACCTTATTTTTTATATAAGCATAAATCTGTAGGAAAAATTTGCACCACAGAATGTTCGGTGCCTTTATTTGTAGCAACAATCATTCTCTCCGTTAAAGTTAACAGATCGTTAAAAGATAAAAGAGCTTTGAGCAACCGGCCCCTGATCGGCAATCAATGTTCGCTAGCATCGATAAGTTTGTTGAAATTAGTAAATGAGGCGTGAATATTAACTTTTTTTTCGCTCCCGATAAAATTCCGTAACTAACCTTGAAATTATTTTTGAAAAAGTAATGAAACATTTCAAAGCAAATTTAATTGTTAACACCAAGCATAAAATGTGTAAAACGTGACAGTTCAGCTCAGATCAGTTCTGTGTTATGATACGCCTCTGTAAACACGCAAATTTATGATTTTTAACGGACGACTTTGTTTTTATTTGTGTTATAACCTAATGTAACCTACATTCATGGCCAATGTAGCTGGATATTTATAGTTAAAAATCACCTAAATAATTATAGTGATTTTATTTAATTCTGTTTTATGGTGTACAGTGAAAGGTCGTATTTTAACAGTGTTCAAAGAAACCTTTTGTGTCATCCATGTAGAACAGTATGTGTTCGTAAATAAAATAAAACCAAGTACGAACAATCCAAACCATTAGACAAAGTCCTAAAAACGGTATAGGCAAAATAGTGTAATCAGCATATGGACTGTTCACCGTGTACAAAATACACGACGAACAGTGGTAACAGGTGTCCGGAAGAGTAAGCTTACCCTGCCTGGGGGAAGAACGAGTACCCGATCCTTTTACATGCCGAAAGAAGGGGCCGCCATCTTGATTTTTGTTCGCCATCTTGAATCCGCCATCTTGAATATTGTTAAAAGAATATTCGGAATAAGTCATTCATCTGTTAAATAGGAAGTTAATATGTCTACATGTCATATGCGTGTGTATTTAATGTGAATGTGATGAGATGCAACTAAGTTATTCCAAGCCCTGAACTATGTATAATTATCTAAGTCTCTATTTTATTCATGATGTATCATAATATATGCTCTATATTTATGTAAATATGTATGTATGTATGTAAATATTTATAATGTGTACATGTACATGTATCTATATTAGAGAAAGGGGTTACACATAGGCATAGCCTGTTCCCCAATCCGAATTCAGATTTAATGAATAAAAATATTGTTTACAAAAAAAAAACGGTGACAAACCAATAAAAACAAGCCAAGACATACTCCACTTGGTACCTTCAATTTTCAAATTTTCGTTATCTATACTATTCTATACTTTTGATATATTAAACTGTGTACCTATATCTGTCAAAATCAGTTGGTATTACCTCTATTGAAATTTGTTTAGAGTTACTCAGTATCTGGGCTAGATTGACTGGAATATAGGCTGTATAGTGATTTATAATCAATCTTATATTTTTTTTTAAAAATTTGTAATTTCTAATTAATTATGTTCGGTGAAATACGTGAACAGTTTTCGTCCGTTCCAAACTTTTTTTTATTATTATTTTATCGTTTGTGTAGAATGAAATGAAATGGGGTTTAACGTCCTACTGTTCTGCTCCGACCGGGTTAATGAAGACTGATTTATCGGTTGTGAATCAGTTTTTACTATTTACTGTCTCATTGTAATTAAGGATATGTATTTCTTCGTTCTCTGATTTTGCGCTGTACCATAACACCTGTCATTGAGTCAACTGGCGTGCTTTCGAATCCCCGGTTGTACGTGGCAAAGAATATGATCGCCTGTCCAACCTCGTGGGTTTTCTCTAGGTCCCACGTTTTCCCCCCACTGCTAAATACCCCTACGCGCAAGCGAATTGTTGAGGTACAATTAACACCACATGTTAAAACCACATGTTACTCCCGAAATGACCTAGTTTATCTCGAGTTGACGTTAAACCCCATTTTCCCTCTCTAAATGAATAACTTGCGTACAAAGTAGAAATCGAGCGGTTGAGGTTTCCCGTTCCTTATTGCGAACGGAATGATTTTAGAGGGATGGACTGTCAGGGGTCGGTATGTCAAACTGAGATAAAAATGAAAGAGTTTGTTATTGGGGACAAAGAGACTGATGAAACCACGTGTTTTCTTACTGGTTGAATTAGTTCATGCTCAAGTGATCAAATACCGTTGTGTACACGGGACTTCGATTTTTCGTCCCATCCGAACGACTAATCAGCTGTCCTTGTCAGACCCCCCGTCCTTCAACACTGACAAGGGGGAACTTTCTTGACCAATGCAGGGATCGAACATACTAGCTAGCCACTGCTAAAGACCCTTACGCCAACGCATACGGGAGTTATTGAAATAATGACCTAATTTGAGTCCAACCTCATTTTTGATCTCTTGTTTTGATATTGCGAGTTTCAAACCTTCACATGATATAAACTAAATGGGCCGGGGAAGATAAAGATCAGAAGACAAATATATGATAACGATAACTAGATTGGTTAAGGCTGAGTCACACTAGTGGATTTTTCCTTTAAGACAAATCCTAGCGAACGTCTTAAAGGATAAATCCTCTGGGTTTTTATAATCATACATTAAGTAAAATCCTATAGGTTTTGGTCATGTGATCAGTAATACCAGAAATGTAAATATGAAGGAAACTACAAAGATTATCTTTTCTCTCGTTTATGGTGATCTTAGGACTGAATAGACCACAGCACGCTTTGGCGATTGAAAAAAAAACCCCTGTCTCGGCCCGGTTGAGTTAGACGTCTGCCATTTAGATTGATCAATCCACAGTACAAATCCTACGAAAAAAGGACTTGTTCTAAACCTAAGGATTTGTCCGAAGGTCAGAAAATCTATAGCCTATAGGACAAATTTTCCCGTTCACATGAAAGGATTTAGCTTATGGATATAAAACCTCAGGATAAATCCACTAGTGTGACTAAGCCTTTACCATACTAAACCTAAGCTGTCTCTCTACAGTTAGCTCAGTTTAAGAACAGACACTAAGCTAGGTGGCTGACATTTTAAGTCCTACATCGACGTGGTTTATCCTTGTCAGGGATGCTGGATGGAGGGCCTGACAAGGACAGCTGTCTAGTCATTCGGATGGCACGAACAACCGAGGTCCCGTGTACACACTGGCAATGGAATTCGATATAAGAGTATGGCGAATGCCCGTCTTCATTAGCTTAGTTCAGAGCAGAACAGCAGGACGTTAAACCCCATTTTATTCCATTTCATTTCCTAAATGGGATCACGGTGGCTAAGTGGATAAGGCGCTGGTTCGCTAGCCTGGAGGTCGGGTGTTCGATCCCTGCATTGGCTGAGAAAGTTCATCTCGATTTTCCGACGTGATTCCCTCTTGCCAGTGATGCAGAAGGAAGGCCTGACAAGGACAACTGCCTAGTCGTTCGGATGGGACGAAAAACCGAGGTCCCGTGTACGCATTGGAGTGCACGTACAAGATCCCTTGGCAGTTGGAATTCGATATAAAGTAGGCCGTAGCGCCACTGCCCGGGCGAAATTTCCCTCGTAGCACACTGTATGGCGTATGTCCGTCTTCAATTAGCTCTGGTTAAGTGAATAACAGTAGGACGTTAAACCCCATTTCATTCATTCATTCATTTCCTAAATCGACGGTTTTGGTCGAAAACACTAGGTATACTTTGAGAATTTTTGAATTTTTTGTGTATGGCAGATGCGAAACGGCGTATTACAAAACAGTATACTAATCTTTGGAAATGGCGGCCATTTTGGGCAGAGATCTATTCTGTATTCGTAGAATATTTTTTCTGAATGATAGAGACTAAGTATGTACTGGTCATCTGCCGCCATAGAATACAACGTAATGGATAATAGAACACAAACTAGGTTATTTCGGGACTAACACATGGTTTAATTTAATTTCATTTTCAATATAAACATGTAAAATGGTCAAAACTAGTAATTGCTATTTCATTTAAACCAGTAATTGCTATTCCATATAAAGTGTTCAGCGTGTTACTCTTCAAAAGAAAGATGCGGTTTAACGTCCATTCGCCCGAACTAGGTCATTTCGGGACTAACATATGGTTCACTTTTAATTCCGTTTTAGTTATAAAAGAGAGAGAGAGAGATGGAGAGAGAGAGTTTAACGTCAACTCGATACAGACTAGGTCATTTCGGGACTAACATGGTTTAATTTTATTTCAATAATTCGTTTGCGCGTAAGGGTCTTTATCAGTGGGAGGAAACCGGCGACTCGAAGAAAAGCTACGAGGCTGGACAGGTGACCCCACTCCTTGTCACGTACAGTTTTCATTATAAACGTAAATTGCAAAACTGATTAAACCAAAAATTGATATTCCGTATAAAAGAGAAAAACGGTTTAACATCCAAGCAACACAAACTAGGTCATTTCGGGACTGAAATATTTATCAGTTTATTTTCGGTTTTATTACAATAACTCGCTTGTGTGCATTGATCTTTAGTTTAGTTCTGGGAGAACCCGGAGAAACTTTCACCTGGGTGGACAGACGTTATAACTCCTTGTAACCGGGAATCGAAACCACGCCACTTTAAATTTAGCTGTTGTCGTTGGTTCGTGACTCAGCAATGGAGGACTAAGGGGAGATAATATAAGTGCAGTAAGGTCATGACCAAAATACAGATATCCTCATCCCCTCCCCTTCACCCAAATGATTTCATACATCGCAGGTAAGGGGGGGGGGTGCATGGTTAGCACGTGCACGCTGTATCGTGGGGTCTTTTAATGAGTCAGCTGTCGTGGTTTCTATTCCCCGGTTGTTAGTAGGGCCGCCTGTCGAATTTCGTGGGTTATCTTCGGGTCCCCTTCCCACCACAAAGACCCCAACGCGCCGACGTATTTTTGAAATAAAATAAAGCCATGTGTTAGTCCCGAAATGATACAGTTTGTATCAAGTGGACCTTTAAACCTCATTCCTCTATCTCGCTCTCTCTCTCCCCCCCTCTCTCTCTCTCTACCCAAATGACCTAGTTTGTGTCGAGTGGACGGTAAACACCATTTCTCTCTCTCTCTCTCTCTCTCTCTCTCTCTCTCTCTTCCTTCCCTCACTCTCCCCTTTCATATATCGTCACCCAGTTATCTGCCCATATAGATAAGAAAATGGTGACGAAGACGTCAAATTCCGCTTGATTTTAATGTTAATATATAATCTTTGATTGATATTATCTTCTGATTGATAACAACATCATATATAATTCAATACAATGTATCCGAAATTATATTATCGATATTAAATAGTTCAGTGATTTTGTACACGGTGAACAGTCCATGTGCTGATTACACTATTTTGCCACATTTCACTATTTTGCCTATACCGTTTTTTTAGGACTTCGAGTTTTGTCTAATGGTTTGGATTGTTCGTACTTGGTTTTATTTTATTATCTCTGTTCACTAGGATCTTGACAGTTTATTACTAATATTCAGAGGAATCTTTACAGTTTGTTACCAATATTCAGAGGGATAATAATTAACGATTTAATAACAGTGCTATCTAGCTAGTGAATTCCTTGTGAATATCCTGTGAATACATTAATGTTACAACTATTGCGATTTTAACATCAAGATATTTCCATAGCGATAAAACAGTTTCCAATGGTCTTCTAGATTAAAACACATAGTCGCTCCGATAAAACAGTTTTAATTGACAAAGCAGTCTAACATTTTTAAATTTATAGTAATTGCGATATAACAGTTCTAATTGGACAAAGTGTTTTAATAGATTTAAACTCATTGTTGCTCCGATAAAACAGTTTTAATTGGACGACGTGGTTTACCAGATTTAAACGCATAGTTATTCCGAAAAAACAGTTTTTAATCGGACAGAGTACTCTACCAGTTTTAAACACCCTGTCACTGAAATATATTTGTTGTGAAATAACAATTTAGTGAATATTCGTTGATTTCGGAATTCGTTGATTTCAGAATTCGTTGATTTCAGAATTCGTTGATTTCAGAATTCGTTGATTTCAGAATTCGTTGATTTCAGAATTCGTTGATTTCAGATTTCGTTGTTTTCTCTCTGGTAATTCGAAACAACTTGTAGTCACCGACATGATTGTTACATACGTTTTGTGTTTTATATTAAACGTCCTATTTGTCAGGTTCTATTTGTAAGTATTTCTCAAACTCGCCTTTGTTTTGAACAGGGAGCCCCGGTCGTTCAGTGAGTAAGATGCTAGGTCGCTTACTAAGAGGTGATGGGATCGATTCCGGTTTTGGCCGAGAATGTTCCTCGGGTTTTTTTTCCCGTGAAGTTTCCACTTGTCAGTGATGCAGGACATAGGGCGGTGCCGACTACGGGCAGAGTCTAGTCGGTGTACACGTACACGTAGAAGAGCCCTTGCCAGTCAGAATAAAACAAAAAGTGGCGGTGCCGATGTCCTGGCAAAATATCACTTGTAGTACACTGTACTCCGTAAGCCCGCCTTCGTTGCCTAAATCGGTACAGAAAAGTGGGACGTTTTTAAACCGCATTTTATTTCACGTCACGTGAACGATTTAAAGATGTATTACTTCGAGGATAATTAGATCATATTAAAATGCAATATGGCTATATAGGCCTAACACTTTCAAAACTATTTTCTTTCTCTTTCAAAAACAGAGAAAGGCGAAAAGGTCAAAAGATCTTCAAGGAGATGGGAATTCCAGGTCCGAGTCCCAACTTTCTATTTGGAAATTTGCTGTCGTTGTGGGGACAAACGGTAATATAATTTATCAATAATTTTACTTGGTGACATAGTTACTTTGCAGGGATGACCATTCGTCTTCTAATGGGCGACGCCATTCGTAATGCGGGAACTTGAAAGTAGTTCCAATGGCCGGAATTTGTCATACAGCCGAGCTTTTATGTAGGGTTCTCCGGGTCCCCCGGTTTACTTCCACTTAAGACCCCTACGCGCAAGCGAATTATTGAAATAAAATTAAATCATATATTAGTCCCGAAATAACATAGTTTGTGTCGAGTGGACGTTAAACACCCCCCCCCCCTCTCTCTCTCTCTCTCTCTCTCCCTCTCTCCCCCTTCTCTCTCTCTTTATGTAGGATACTGCTGAGTGAGCGCGTACACTGTAATTAATTTTAGTCTGTGTCGAGTGGACGTTAAACACCATCTCTCTCTCTCTCTTTCTCTCCCTCTCTTTCTCTCTCTCTCTTTCTCTCTCTCTCTCTCTTACCCCTCCCCCTTCTCTCTCTCTCTTTATGTATGATACTGCCGAGTGAACGTACAATGTCATTAATTTCAAGCATCGTGATTTTAAAGTACGATGTAGTAAATAAGAGTATATCTCCTCGATGTTTTTTTTTTAATTTGATGAAATTGTAATCTGTATTATCATCAATGACATGGTGTACCACCCTGACATAATGTAATCATATCTTTAAATTGGGATAAAAATCGTGTCTCGTCAAGGGTCGAATGATAAAACCGCTTACTATGTATGCGGGATTTTACAGTTCTAAATACACATAATGGACATGCAGGGTAAGCTTACTCTTCCGGACACCTGTTACCACTGCTTGTCGTGTATTTTGTACACGAGTAGCAGTCTATTTGCTGATTACACTATTTTGTTTTGAATACACTATTTTGCCTATAACGTTTTAGAACTTCGAATTCTGTCTTCTGGTTAGGATTGTTTGTACTTGGTCTTTATATTACGGTATTTTATTAAATACACAATTTAAAAACACTTAACCAGCAATGTTTTTGGTATTAATTAAACGAAAATTGCCTTTGAAAAAAGAAACGAAAATAATTGTATCGCTTTTTTTCATTCAGGGATTTCATTGTATGTACCAAATATGGACGAAGCTTTATGGACGCACATTTGGGTAGGTACAAGATGATAATTAAATGATTTTTATTTTGTTTATCTGATTATTATTCAATCTGATTAAAACACAGGTCCTATTTCGTTTCGTTTTTATAGTTCAAAATTTCGTTGAACTTGTCTTTACTACATTGCGGCTGTGGTTTCGAGCCCTGGTGTAAGCGGATGCGGCATGGTATGGGCGCCTTTTCAACCTCGTGTGTTTCCTCCGGACACCCTGGTTTCCTCCCACTGCTAAAGACCCCTACGCGCAATCGAAATGTTGAAATAAAAAATTAAAAAAAAACATATGTTAGTCCAGAAATGACCTTTTTGTGTTGAGTGGACGTTGAACCCCATTTCTCTCTCTCTCATTCAAGGATAATAGCAATAAATGTGTTTATTATTATTGATTCATGCTTACTAGCCAGTAAAGGGAGGCAATTGCGATCTTGTCATCAGGTGTCAGACTAGTAATTAATTGCCCACCACAGGCTGTAGCTTTTTGCTCAACATTCCGTTGGTTCCAATTTATAGGCACTGTGCGGACCACATTTGGCAATCTGCTCATGATAATTGTGTAGAAGATTGGCAGTTTAGATTTTTTGCTTGGAGGATTTGATATTGACTGGAGTCAAAAATTCATTCCAATGTAATGATTGCTCTACACAAAGGCACTTTACATCCCCTCCCTATACGTCCGTTATAATATCATCGGTATAACACAAAACAAAAATTGCAAATTTGATCACCTTTTCTAATTCTAGACCAAACAATCAACCAAAAAATGCAGAATGGAAGGAGGAACAAAATAATGGAGAAACTTGTTTTTTTTAGAACTGAAACTAAATGAAATAAAGGGAAATAATTACTAGTCTTAATCCATCTGGAATTAGACCACCATTTCGATACACTGTGATATTATATAGCTGAAATCAGATTATAAATTTGTTTGTAATATTATATTCTAAGTAAATATTCGATTTTATAATCAGTCTATTTGAAACGAGTGCATATCGCAATTATAGAGTTAAATACAAGAGTCTATGGAATGTATTATTGTTTTAGGTATTTTGAAGGCCCGTCTCCTGTATTGGTTACATCGGATCCAGATATTCTTCAAGAAGTTTTTGTCAAACAATTTCATAATTTCTACGCTAGAAAGGTGGGTATTTCTAAAGATTATTTATGCTTGGGGTGGGGGAGGGCAACTGGTTAGCGACTGCTAGAATATGAACGCGGCACTCAAGACCACGCGGCCATACTACCCCTCAAGACACCACTAGGGATTGAAATCACAGCCGCAATCAAGAGTTGACCGGCCAGCTACTGCTAGAAGTTGAACGCGGCACTCTATAGTAGACCACGCCGCAATCCCAACCCTCAGAACACCAACTGCCGTATACCCGTCTTATTTATCCCAGTCAAAGCAGGAAAGTAGGGCGTTAAACCCCATTTCAGGTCATTTCATTTCAATTGGATGCTGCATATTCATTATGATGGCCGTGACCGGAGTATTGCGATTGAATTTGAATTTAAAGTCCGTTTCTAATATCATCTCAGGTTTGGCCAGTACAAGTGGATCCCGAAACAGACGAGAGAGTTCACATGTTTTTCGCCATGGGTGATCGATGGAGACGACTTCGATCTGTTGTCAGTCCAGCTTTTAGTTCCAGTAAAATGAGACAGGTTCGTGTTCTCATTTTATTTTTTTTATTAAATAAGAAAGGAAAAAAAGGGAGAAGCTTCATATTTTTTGTAAATATTGCAAGTAATTACGTCCTGTCAATGTAACCTGCCACAGGTAAATTTCAACGTTGCCCTAGCCCCCCCCCCCCCATTGTTAGTATATGACAGGCCCGTAGCCAGGAAGTTGTTTTTTTTTGGGGGGGGGGGGGCAAAGATGTTTTCGGGAGGGCCAACTAGCATGGGCATCTGCATGAATTTTGCGGTAAATGCCAATTGTCTTGATATATTGGGGGGGGGGGCAAGACTCAGTATTGGAAGGGCAGTTGCCCCCCCCCCCTGGCTACGGGCCTGGTATATGAGTATGGAGGGCTAAAATAAGTCTAGTTTCTCGGATGATTAGAAAAACGGAGGATCACCCGTGTGTGCCTGTTTTAATTTAGCATGTTTATTGTTTATCTGTTTATTACTAGATGTGTCTGGCCTGTCCAACCTCGTAGGTTTTCTCCGGGTCCTCCAGTTTTCCCCCATTCTAAAGACCCCTATGCACAAGCGAATTATTGAAAAAAAATGAAACCATATGTTAGTCCTAAAATGACCTAATTTGTTTCTAGTGGACGTTAAACCCCATTCCACTCTCTCTCTCTCTTTCACTAGATGTGTCCTGAAGTTAGAAAAAGCATAACCTCAGTAATAAATAACATTATAGAGAAGCAAGGCAAGGTCATGGACGTTTTAAGGTAAGATACTTTAATAAATTAGACACTTTAGTTTCAACATTATTTTGATCATTCCAACGCTTTCAGAAGAGAACCTTGTGGGTTTTCTCCGGGTCCTCCGGTTTCCTCCCACTGCTAAAGACCCATACGCGCAATTGCATTATTGAATCTTACATGATGCATCTTTAATATAGCTATTATAGCAAGAACGTCCAGCTCTTTAATATAACTATTATAGAAAGAGCGTCTATCTGTTTTTAATTCTTGCAGAATGGATCTTTAACGTGAGTATTTTAATGATAGTTATGTCTTTATTTCAGGTTGTTTCAGTGCCTAACACTGGATACTATAGTCCACTGTGCTTTCAACGCCGACTGTCAATCAGTAGGTGATGAAACTGAGCCGTTTTTAACCCACTGCCGCGGAGTCATTGAAGATACGACTAAACAGCCGTTGCTATATCTGTGTGGATGTAAGTTTATTTATTGTGCATCTGTGCGGATCATTATCTCTAAGTATATATGTAGCTTTATTCTCCGCAACAGAGTGTAGATGGATGGAGGACGCCACATCCGAGATGTTTTAGCACATGTGGATTGTGGGCCAGGGTTAGGGTTAGGGTCTCCGATGTAGCGTTCTTCGTAGATTAATGCTGCACTAATACTACTTTCGACCAATACATTAATACTTTAAACTTTTCATTAAAACTTTAGATAATTACAATATCACTGTAGACCATTACAATATTACTTTAGATAATAACAATATCACTGTAGACCATTACATTTTTAGACCTTTGCATTAATACTTCCGACGATTATTACTTTAGGCCATTACATAAGTACCTTAGACCATTACATTTTAATACTTTAGACCATTACATTTATAATTTAGACCATTACAATGTTACTTTAGACCGTAACAGTTTTACTTTACTTAGATACTATTATTTATTTACTAGTTATATTTCCTGCACTACAGAGTATGTGGATTGCTATTTATCATTTTCTTCACCATATAAAGTTTAATCCCGTATTCTGGCTGGAGGAAAGATTAAGTTTACTCATAGAGAATAGAAAACAGGATCAAAAGGTCAGTCATTTTTAATACAATACAACGCTGCGCCAGGCAGAGTAAACTTACTCCCCCGGACACCGGTTACCACTGTTTTTCGTGTATTTTGCCTATACCGTTTTTTTTAGGACTTCGAAGTTTGTCTAACGGTTTGAATTGTTCGTACTTTGTTTTATTATTTTATTCAATAATCATGCCTGACACTCCCGGGAAACCTTCGAGACCAACGCCGGAATCGAGTCAACGCGGCTCTCATTGCTTGGTTGTACGGTTGATAAGAAACGAACATTTTTTTTAATCTTTAAGTTGCATTTAGTAACTGGATGGAGCAGTAAACTATAACACATGCTTATGGAAAAATAATTGGGCGATGTTTCGAAGAGTATTCGCTCAAGGTTATCAAGCTAATACAGTAATACAAAATTGTGAAGTCAATATATACAGAAAAACAGTAACAACAATTCACGAACCCATACAGGACAACAACAAGATCAAAGGACAATATATATATGTGATAGAACTATAAGTGAGCAGAAATTCGACCGTGTATCTGTTATCACCCGTCAGTTATATAGAGGGATAACTCGTGTGTATTACTCATCTATCGTAGCAATGATATCTGTGTTAAAATTCTATGTGATAATGACTGACACCAATATTGTCCTTTAAAGGATGTGATATTCTACAAAAACTAATTAAAAAAATTAAATAATTTGTTTAATTCTTATTTTTTGTTTTTCAGCCTCATAAATCAGATTTGCTACAACTGTTGATAGACGCCCGGATGGACGGAGCCACGGCTTCAACTTTTACAAATGTCAGTACAGCAGAAAGCAAGGGTCATATTCCTAAGAAATTATCCAACGAGGTAACGTACTAAACTTACGCTATCTTTCTACAAGTTAACCAGCTCATCCTGTGAACAGTCACTAAGTTAGTTGACCGACATTTTATTTCCCACATCGATTTTACTCGAAAACATTAAGGTGTATTTAGATTTTGTGTGCATGACAGATGCGAAACGGGGTAGAACCGCTTTACAATATAGTAATAAATAGTCCATATACTAATTGTAGTATATGGTGGCCACTTAGGGCAGATATCGAATCTTGAAGTAGGTAGTTCTCTGTTTGCGTAATGATTGACTTTATAAACCCATTTTTTATTGCTCATATAAAACTCGAATCTAAAAGTTACATTATTCAAGATATAGATTAGAACTAGCCATTCTTGCTATAATAGTTCGAAAGTAGGTGATGTAAAATGAATATTTTGAAAATTTCATTCAAATTACTATATTGTAAGCGACGATATTGGCATTTGAAGACTTGGCCGACGTGTGCAATAATTTCAACCACGGTCCTGGTTGATCAAAGCTAAGACTCGAAGCGCCTGGTCCCGCCATATTTGATTTATCACTGAAACGTTTTAATCTGTTTAATATCGGAGCAATCTGATGCCATCCAAAGTTGATTAAGGCCTGGATCAGTTAATTAATGTCTAATTAATACTTTAGAAAACATTTCATGCCCAAATAAAGACCTGCACTAGGCAGATTTAGTGTTAATCTAAATTGATGAACGGGTTTTTTGCGTGTCACCCTGTGCATAATGGGAGCATCTGAGAAAAACGCTCATTCACCCGTCTTTTGTAGGAATGTATCTTTAACACTGAGAAAACCGATCGCTCACCGCCCTTTGAAGTTGATGGAGGTTATCATTACTGGATTTCTATCAGATTATATTAATTGACCGTGACCGTCTTTCGACAATCAAGAAATGTGGATATAATAAACCGTGATACACTGGCTAAATTTAGAACATTTGAACCCTTAAGTTAACATTTTTGATAACTCGTTTCTAAATTAAGAACTTTTGATAACCTTTGGCTAAATTTAATTTTTTTTGATAAACTTTGGCTCGATTTGGAATTTGTCTGACCTCTTGGCTAAATTTAGTAATTTTGGGTGACCTCTGACTATATTTAGAAACTTTTGATATCTTGTTTCTAAATCTGTTATTTTTTGATAACTCGTTGCTATATTTAGAATTTTTGATAAACTTAGACTAAATTTAGAATTCTTGGTGACCCCTGACTTAATTTAGAAATGTTTGATTAACTTTAAAGTAAAAAGAAATGATAACGTTTGACCGAATAACCCATTAAGAATCCCAAAATCAGAACTGTGGTTAAGTCAACAGTAAAGATATGTTAAAGTCAGTAGTCGTCATCTGCATGTTAAGGACACACATTGATAACTTCTCACCCAGAATAAAATATTTTGAATACCATTTTCAATACATTAATATACCTTTTTTTTTGGACCCTAACTACTTATCTAAATCTTACACAATGTATCTTTAATTATTTCACTTCAAATAGAAAAAATGAAATAAAAATATCGACGCTTATGGTCCGTCAAACTATTTCAGCGAAGATTATAGCATTTTCGGTACATCAGTGGTCTGATACCGTTCCATCCCACAATGCAAGGGGTTCATCCATGGGGTATTCACGTATTCAAACTATCTGCCGTTGGCCGTAGTGTGATTATACGAACCAATACAAAAACAGCCCACAAACAAGTCTTAGTCGCGTTGTTTACGTTCACAACGAAATGGCGGCTTGTTCACTCGATTATAGGAAAGTTTGCAAGAACGTTTATATTAAAGCAGGTGACATGTACACAAAAATATGTCCTAAAACACTTTTTGTTGGAAAGATGTTTTCGTGTCGGTCAAACATAACTGATTAGAAATTACAGTAAAAAAAGGAAACCATTGAATGTTAACCAGTTTATATGCATCCAGAATACATTATAATTATATGAGGGTTTTTTGGACAAATTTGTTTTTTTTTCAGGAAATTGTTCAACAAGCTCTGCTATTTCTATTGGCTGGTTATGAGACAACAAGTACAACACTTTCCTACGTTTTTCACGAATTGGCCACCAACCTCGACATACAGGACAAACTACGAGATGAAATAAACACGTATTATCCTAACCAGGTATGTCGAATTTTAGTGTAATGAATTTTAGTAATACGAATTTTGGCATAACGAATTTTAGTACAACGAATTTTAGTAATACAAATTTTAGTAAAACGAATTTTAGTATTACGAATTTTAGCATAACGAATTTTAGTATAACGAATTTTAATGTAACGAATTTTAATGTAACGAATTTAAGTATAACGAATTTTAATATAGCGAATTTTAGTATAACGAATTTTAGTTTAACGAATTTTAGTATAACGAATTTTATATATTCGGGATTCTCAACCAGGTATGTCGACTTTTAGTATAGCAAATTTTATATATTCGAGGTAGTCGCGCTTTTTTCTATGGGGGTTTGGATGGCCTAGTGGTCTAGAGTGCCGCGCTTCGACCTCTAGCTGGCCGGTCACCTCTGGCTTGCGGCTGTGGTTTCGAGCCCTGGTGTGAGCGTTTGTGGCATGGAGAAAGGGGCGCCTTCTCAACCTCGTGTGTTTCGTCTGGGCATTCCGGTTTCTTCCCACTGCTTAAGACCCATACGCGCAAGCGAATTATTGAAATGAAGTTAAAAAACATATTATGTTAGTCCCGAAATAACCTAGTTGTGTTGAGTGGACGTTAAACCCCATTTCTCTCTCTCTCTGGCTTTTTTCTATATATGATATATTTTCGAGCTAGATGGATTGAGATTCGTAACCAGGTATGTCGAATATTAGTATAACGAATTTTATAGATTCGAGGTTGGCGAATTTGATTCATTCACGCAAAATAAACATATTATCCTATCCAGGATAACAAATTATATATATTCGTGTTGGGCGGGGTTCGATCCGTATTCAGGCTATGTCGAATTCCAGAATAGCAAATTTTACATATTCGTCGTAGGTTAGATTCGTTTACGAAAGATACACCGATTCAATCGTAATCAAATGGGTTGAATTACAAAGATTCATTCTTATATTATTCGATATTTAGCCACTCATATCTTTCGTGTCTCAGAAAATCTGTTTTTGGTTGTTTGCGCGTTTCACGGAATACTGTGTTATGGTTTCTGAAAACTACGAGTTGTTTGCGCGTTTCAAGGAATACTGTATTGTGTCTTCCGGACTCTTGGTTGTTTGCGCGCTTCACGGAATTATGGTTTCCGGAATCATGGTTGTTTTTAAGGATTTACTTTAACATGCATTATTCAAGAGCTAAATCTGCCTAGTGCAGGTCTTTATTTGGCATGAAATGTTTTCTAAAGTATTAATTAACATTAATTAACTGATCCAGGCCTTAATCAACTTTGAATGGCATCACATTGTTCCGATATTAAACAGATTAAAAACGTTTCAGTGATAAATCAAATATGGCGCGCCGAGACACTTCGAGTCTTAGCTTTGATCAACCAGGACCGTGGTTGAAATTATTGCACAGGTCAGCCAAATCTTCAAATTCCAATATCTTCGCTTGCAATAAAGTAATTTGAATGAAATTGTCAAATTATTCATTTTGCATCATCTACTTTCGAACTAGTATAGCAAGAATGGCTAGTTCTTATATATATCTTGAATAATGTAACTTTAATGACTGTGGTTATTTTTTTAGGACGATGTACCAACATATGATGATGTTAGACACTTAAAATATTTAGATATGGTGATCAAAGAAACGTTAAGGAAATATCCTCTAGCCAGTGTGTAAGTTTTGTTTATATTGTTTTAAGGGGATACATCGCTAATAAAACATTTTCCATAATATTCAAAATTAAAAACACGATTCAGAATTTAATATCCTTTAGCCAGTGTGTATTGTTTAATGTAAAACTACCGCTTCGTTTATATTGTTTAAAGAGCTAAACCCACAATTCAATAAAAATAAATAAATATAGAGGGTTGGATGGTCGAATGGTTAGCCGCGCTGTATCATAAATCCTGCTATTGAGTCAACTGGCGTGGTTTCGAATCCCCAGTTGTACATGACAAGGCGTAAGGTCGCATGTCGAACCTCATGCGTTTTCCCCGGGTCCTCCGGTTTCCTCCCACTGCTAAAGACCCCTACGCGCAAGTGGATTATTGAAATAAAAATAAAACAAATGTTAGTTTCCAAATGACCTAGTTTATGTCAAGTGGACGTTAAACCACATCTCTCTCTCTCTCTTTCTCTCTTCCCCTCTCTCTCTCTCTCTCTCTCCCTCTCACTCTCCTAATTCAATATTTTCCATAATCTTCAAAATTAAAAACAAAATGATAATCTCTTCATCCCACAGTATCATAGCGAGGAAATGTATGAACACGTGTGTCGTTAAGGGAATAACAATACCAAAAGGCATGATTGTCCAGGCAGATGTTTGGTCATTACATAAAGATAAAGCTATATGGGGTGATGACGTCGATACTTTTGATCCGGAGAGGTAAGATTCGTTTATTTTGATGGGGTATTCCCAGTGGAGAGGGTATTCCCAGTGGAAGGGTATTCCCAGTTGAGGGTTCCTTATATGGGGTATTCCAAGTGAAGGGTTCCTATATGGGATATTCCAAGTGGATGGTTCCTTATATTTTATTTGTCTGCCGACCTTATCATACATCAATCTAAATTCTATACAATTCTACAGCCTAAAAATCATACTCTCAAATATTTTCGGGTGTCGGATGAGGGACCCACAATTCTACAGCCAACAGAGTATGCATGACATCAGAAAATTTATCTATCAAGGGAAACTGTTTGGTTAATAAAGACTATACTCTCAACTCTTTTCGGTCTTCCTTTGTCAAGGGTGTCGGATGATGGGCCTAGCAAAGACAGTGTCTAGTCGTTCGGGTGGGACGTCAAACCGCGGTCCTGTGTACAGATTGACATGTATGTAGAAGAACTCTTGAAAGTTGGGATTCGAAATGGGCAAGCGTTACCTCATACACCCCATGCCCGGCTTAATTAGCCCAGTCAGAGTAGAAAAGCAGGGGCCTGTTTCACGAAATTTCAACTTAAGATAAAATCCAAATTTTAGTACATACTCAAATCTGATTGGCTAAGCGCTAAAATCAATCTAATACTATCCAATCGAATTACTAAAATCGGATTTTATCTTAGTTAAAATTTCGTGAAACAGGCCCCAGGACGTTAAACCCCCATTTAATTTCCGACATACGTTATTGACACGTGTAAATCGATTAAAAGTGTTTATTCATCTATTTGATGTTCACGTGTCGTCATATCGTATCTGACCGCGATCTGCTTCATTATCACGAACTCGATCAGGGTTCGAAGAAAAGAAAAGAGGTTATGTGATAATCTAGTTACTTGTTATCAGGGCCAATCCACTGTTTTCCGATACCTCACAACCTTTCTTGAACAAATGAATTGTGGCTACATCACCCCATGTAAACACCCCCAATCCCTTATCTATTCAGATATTGACCACTATTCGTTCCCCTACCCCTTCCCCCATTCAGATATGGTGTCCATTCCCCCTACCCCTTCCCCCATTCAGATATGGTGTCCATTCCCCCTACCCCTTCCCCCATTCAGATATGGTGTCCATTCCCCCTACCCTCTCGTCCTTTTAGATATGGTGTCCATTCCGCCTACCCTCTCGTCCTTTTAGATTTGGTGTCTATTCCCCCTACACCATCATCCATTGGTGCCCATTCCCCTTTGGTGTCCATTACCCCTAACCCCTGGTCCATTCAGATTTGTTCCACTGTTCATTTGCCCTACCCATCCTTCATTGGAGGTTTGGCCCACCTTCCTCGTCCTCCATTCAGATTTTGTCCACTGACCATTAGTCCTATTCCCCACCTCCATTCAGACTTGGTTCACTGTCCACTTCCCCTACCTCCTACCCCCCCCCCCCCCCAAACCACACACCGGCGTTGTTTCCCCCTGTCAGTGATGCAGGACGGAGAGCCCGACAAGTGTAGCGGTCTCGTCGTTCGGATGAGACAAAAAACGAGGTCCCTTGTATACATTGACGTGGTGCACGTAGAAGATCCCTTGACAATTGGAATTCGATATAAACGTAGGTCATAGTGCCGCTGCCAAGGCGAATTTCCCTAATAGCACACTGTATGGCGTATGCCCGTCTTCATTAGCCAATTTCGGAGTAGAACAGTAGGACGTTAAACCCCGTTTCACGTACTCTAATTAGGCTTCGTCCCACAATCCCTGTTAAATCTTCCGTAATTGTCGTTTTCATTTTTTTTTTAGATTTTCTGATGAGAATTCGAAAAGTCGACACCCTTGTGCTTGGATACCGTTCGGTGCAGGACCACGAATGTGCGCGGGTTTACGTTTCGCTGTTCTAGAAGCTAAAATGGCGACCGTTACCATGGTGAAGAAATTCGCATTTAAACCATCCAAAGATCACAGACTAGAACTCATAGAGGGAGCCACTGTTACTCCGAAACATGGCGTACTGCTACACGCTACTCCAGTTTGAAGAAGATCTCAGTGAAACATTATGTAATGATACTCGTTTCGCGTTACCAGTGTGTACATCAGACCGCTCCTGCGAACTCATCAAAACCTACAGACCAACCAGAAATCTCCGATCTGCCAGCCAACAGCTTCTCGAAATTCTAAAGTGGAAACTCAAATGTTTCGGCAATCGCTCTTTTAGTGTATTTTCAGCCACAAAATGGAACAATCTGCCAGACAATCTCAAATCCATAGAAACTCTTTCAGCCTTCAAATCTAAACTCAAAACTCACCTCTTTCTGCAGTACTACTAATCCTGACTCTCATATGATAATATTTTAAAGCTGTGGACACTTCTGTGACCTCCATTTGTAACTTTCTTATGAACAATTGTATGCGCTCTGAGCTCATTATATGTGGGGAGTCTAGCGCTATATAAGTGGACTTATTATTATTATTAATAATAGTGAGATCTGTCTTTGGTAATGTACGTGTATGACGTCAATATGCGTTACGTCAGGGAGATGGTGATATCTATGTAATGACGACATCTGTACGTTCCAGATGCAACACCATTTGCAAAATCCAAGTACTTGCATGTTAAGTGTCATCATCATCATCATCATAATCATCGTCGTCACAATAAAACTTCAATAATTGATGCGACAAAAATCAGATTCGGTGTCATTATCACGTCATAAAAATCAAGATGTGTGCAACATTTATTTACTGTGGAACTAGTTTTCGAGGAACGAAGTTGACGGATCTCTGTGTGCCCGTTGTCTGGGCCGTGATTTAATAAGTTTTAGCAAGTGACCGATGTAAATCGTGTTATAGAAATCGCCGGACGTCAGATCGGACATTGTACATAAATGATAGAGTCACAGCGGGGGATCCTAGCACAGGGCAAGAACTTTATCGTTGTAAGTAAGAGGGATATTCGGTCTCCCGTCCGATCAGGCAGGTTTCCCCCGAGTTCTTCGGTTTCTTCCTGCAGTAATGATCGAAATCATTCGCACGATCTGTGCCAAGGGCCAAATTGGAAAATGGCCTCAGGCCTTACTTGCTACCCTTGTAAAATGACGCGATTATTATTATTATTATTAATATTATATGCTGGAAACCAGAACGCGGTCTGGATATATTATGGACACAAGAACGCGGCCTCGGTATCCTGGAATCTAGGACAGACTTTGTATATATAATATAATAAACTGGCATGAAAGTCTGGACACCAGAAAGCGTCGTGTATACATATATATATATATATATATACTATACTGGCGGAATGGATGCCCTGAATTCTAGAAAAATGTGTACAATAAATAAATGTAATATATAAATATAAATAGATTGGTTATTGTGTCGCTGATATAAGACAGTGCTGTATAGTGTCGTTGTTTATTTTAGTGTTCGGATATTCGAGCAAGAATACTTTTCGAATATTCGAATATTCGAGCAGGAATACTATTCGGATATTCGAGCAGGAATACTATTCGGATATTCGAGCAAGAATACTATTCGAATATTCGAGCAAGAAAACTATTCGAATATTCGAGCAAGAATACTATTCGAATATTAGAGCAAGAATACTTTTCGAATATTCGAGCAAGAACACTATTCGAATATTCGAGCAAGAATACTATTCGAATATTCGAGCAAGAACACTATTCGAATATTCGACGGGTTTTGAAATTTGTATTCGAACTATTCGAATATTTTCAATTTTAAATATGAATATTTTTAAAGTGGTTTATATTAATTTATTCTAATTTTTAATCAGTTATGAAATACCTGTACGTGAAATATTTGTTGACATGTGAGCAATACACAAGATTATATTTTAGCAATTGCCAGTGGATCTTTTACGTACAATGCTTATTTGTATACAAGACCCCGGCCTTCTACGACATTGCAACAAGTAGACACTGACTTAAACGTTCGTATGGCCCCATTTTGTTCCTAAACTGAGCTAATGAAGACGGGCATACGCCATACAGTGTGTCATGTGGAAAACTTGGACCGGACAGCGGCACTATGGCCTACTTATCTATCGAATTCCAACTGTCAAGGGATCTTTTACGTTCACGATAGTGTAGACGGGACCACGGTTGTCGTTCTATCCGAACGATTAGACAGCTGTCTTTGTCAGGTCCTCCGTCTCGTATCTCTGACAATGGGAAACCGCGCCAGAAAAACTGAATGAACTATCTCGGCCAATGCAGGGATCGAACACCCGACCGCCAACCTAGCAAGATAGCGTCTTACCCACTTTGCCACCGTGACCCCCCCCCCATTCGGCGGAACCTTAAAGGGACAATAACACCCTGGCTGGCTTGACAGGTCCAGAAACAAAAAAATAGCCGTATTCTAACTACGAGATGTTTAAGTGTCCTAACTCCTGTGTAAATTATCCATTATATCATATTTCACTTGTCCATAGGGTTTGAAAATATGTTTAAATCCAAGTTACATCTGTAAGTGTTTACGTAAGGCCTTTCATTGTCATACAGTTGAATTTTTCAAATTTTTGCAATTAGGTGTGTTAAGATGAAATTTGTATCATCAATTAATTGACATATTGTAAAATAGTACAATTTGTTGATCAGAATAAAGTTTGGGACATATTATTATTCAGTTACAACAAGAGTGGTATTGGGCCTTTAAAATAGACAAAAATGGGTGTAATATTAAAATAGTCATTAACAAACTTTAAAAGGGTATTATCTTTAATCATACTCGGCATCCCCAATGGTTTCATTGCGTTCTACTCCACTTACCCCTGGGTTAGTCTATGGTCTCAGACTAGTAATTATTTGCCCTTTGATGCAATGTTAAATGGTTGTAACATCACAGACTGCAGCAATTTGCTCAACATACTGTTGGTTGCAATGGGAACCACATTTGGCAATCTCCTTATAATAAATTTGTAGGGGGTTGACCGTTGAGATTTTTTTGCTACGTGGATTTAAAGTTGACTGGGCTGAAAATCTCATTTCCGACACAATGATTGCTCTGCAGATAGACACTTTACATCCCCTATCCCTCCGCTGTAATATCATCAGTATTACCAGATTACCTAAAACTGCTCTGAAATTGCAAATTTGATCCCTTTTCTCTTATTCTACACCAAAAAGGCAACCCAAAAATGCAGGAAGAGGGGGTAGAAAAAAATTAAATGAAAAATGTATGTATTTATTTACACGTAAAACCGAATAACATTTTAAGATATTGCCAAACGACATAATTAGGTGGATGTATGGGTCCGTTGTCTATAGCAAGGTTCATATCCCACAGATTCAAATACCACAGGGAATCCCGGAACTCCTCCAGCTCATCGTGTAATATATCCGTAAACACCGGACCTGGGAAATCGTTTAAATGGGACGGACACATTGTCTCGTAGAACACGTGTGGTGCCTTGATGGCCACATGTAGATCCTTGTTTTTACCCAAGGCTTTTCTCAGGGCTGGTTTCAGAGATCTAATTTGATCTCGGAAGAGTGTGTAGTGTTGTCGAACGTAGTGACAAAAATAATGTAAAACGAACACAATTTTACCATTGGTTGGCAATTCTTCCAAAGTTTTCACAGCAGGTTTTAAACTTGACTTTCCATTCGCTTCCTTTCTGCCATTTGGAAAGGGAAACACATGGGGAGCCCATATTAATGTGAAATTCAATTTAGCATCGTGACATTTAGAAAATTCGTACCATTTCGGTTTTGTCCATTTTTCTGTTTTTTGATCACAGTCTGTGACATTTTGTAACATCCTATACCACTGTCTCGTCGTTGAATCACCATACAATATCACGGTCAGGTTTCGCAGGCATGACATTATGTCCGCGTTTGTTAATTCGTTTTTACATTTCAAAAGTTTCCATTCCTTTTTTTCGAAGTAACCGGTTGGCATGGTGATATCCCACGTTTGTTTACGTGGTAGTTTATTGCACGTGACCTGTTTTTGTTGATCGAAACCTGGAATAATATTAACATATATATCATTTAAAGATACAGTACGGGAAATTAGATAAAGTCCCCACTATAATAGTTACTAGATAATGTAGAGGGAATTTGTTGAACATTTCAGTCAAATTAATCCACTCTGAACAGAGAATGTAGCATTTGAATGTTCGTTATAGCCTCAATCATCATTACTAAAGTCGGTACAATAAAAAAATAGTCTCGATTATCCAATTCATGATTGAATCATGATGAAAGATGAGCAGCAAATCGGATCCTAATCCAGTAAATATCGCAGGTTAGCGATGCCATCAAGGGGTGATTATGGTCGGGATAAGTTAATTAATGTCTTATTTTAATTATTAAAATTAATAGTTATAACATTTCAGGCCTAAAGAAAGACCCGCAATAGGCAGATTTAGCTCTTGTATGTTTAATTCCTGTTAACAAAGAGAGGGTTGGGATGGCCTAGTGTTCTAGAGTGCCGCGCTTCGACCTCTAGCTGGCCGGTCACCTCTGGCTTTCGGCTGTGGTTTCGAGCCCTGGTGTTATCGTTGTAAGTGAGAGGGATATTCGGTCTCCCGTCCGATCAGGCAGGTTTCCCCCGAGTTCTTCGGTTTCTTCCTGCAGTAATGATCGAAATCATTCGCACGATCTGTGCCAAGGGCCAAATCGGAAACAGGCCTCAGGCCTAATTTGCTACCCTTGTAAAATGACGCGATTATTATTATTATTATTATTATTAACGTATGTGGCATGGAGATAGGGTCGCCTTCTCAGCCTCGTGGGTTTCCTCCGGGCACTCCGGTTTCGTCCCACTGCTAAAGACCCCTACGCACAAGCGAATTATTGAAATACAATTGAACCACATGTTAGTCCCGAAATGACCTATATAGTTGTGTTGAGTGGACGTTAAACCCCATTTCTCTCTCTCTTTCTCTCTCCCTCTCTCTCTCTCTCTCTGTTAACAAACAAATAATCATAACGAGAAATGGACCGAGAGCTCGAACATGGATTTGATAATTGGATGCTGTTGTCACCAACCAATTACTTTGCCATATGTCAGTGGTAGGCCGCCTGACTAACCACGTAGGTTTTCTCTGTGTTTCCTTGTTTCCTTTAAATCTCTCTCTTCCTCTGCCTCTCTCTTCCTCTGCCTCTCTCTCTCTCTGTCTCCCTCTCTCTCTCTCTCGGGTGGCCAGGTATTCTGTCGTGTAAGCATGGATACTTACGCTGGTTACGAATACAGTGCAAATATTATTATAGTTTTTCTCTCCCCTTCCCAGCTATTGCATGAGATGTTTGTGTTCAATTGAAGAAAGGGGTTTCGGTGTGAATATATACTTACTGTCAGGTTAGGTTTTGATATATATTCATGATCTTTGTTGCTATAATTTCATAATCTTTGAGTTTGTTTGACCCGGATATTCAGAACATCCACACAATAAAAACAACATCTCGGCTACGCATGGTCAATGAAACCATTAGCTAAAGTCAGGGTTCTGGGTGTCCCGAGACTAAAGCCAGGCCGACACTTGCACGACTTTTGGCCACGATTTTGTCATGCCCACCAGTGTCCACATTCACACGAACTGCCACGACAAGTTTACGCATAGCTTGCGCATTGTTTACGCACTTGCCGCATTGGCACGACGAGTTTGCGCAAATCGGACGGTGACGTGCCGACTGGAGTCGTGCCAATGCGTGCCACGGAATCGTGCAAGTGTCAGTCCGGCTTAAGATTTCGGTAGTGTTGGATTCGTTTACACGCGACTAACCACGTAACTCACAGCACAATAAAAATCACTACATACCTGGAGAAATATCTAATTCAATAACCGACGCCAGTTTGACTTTTGTCGTGAGTCTGTAAAATATAAAATAAATATGTTAGTTTGTTTACATCTTGGGTCATGTTAACGGATAAAAGAGAGAGAGAGAGAGAGAGAGAGAGAGAGAGAGAGAGAGAGAGAGAGAGAGAATGGGGTTTAACGTCTACTCAACACAACTAGGTCACTTCGGGACTAACATACGGTTTTATTTTTATTTCAATAATTCGTATGCCCGTATGGGTCTTTAGCAGTGGGAAGAAACCTGAGTGCCCGGAGGAAATCCACGGGGTTGAGAAGGCTTCCCTATCTCCATGCCACATATGCTTACACAAGGGCTTGAAGCTACAGCCGCAAGCCAGAAGAGGCCGGCCAGCTAGAGGTCGAAGCGCGGCACTCTAGACCACTAGGCAATCCCAACCCCCCTTTGAATTAACGGACCTTAAACGTTTTCCAAAAACGTCAATCCAAGAAGAGCAAGAAATGAAATGGGGTTTAACGTCCCACTGTTTTTCTCCGAACTGGGCTAATGAAAACGGGCATACGCCATACGGTGTGCTATGCGGGAAATTTTGCCCGGACAGTGGCGCTACGGACTACTCTTACATCGAATTCCATCTGCAAAGGGATATTTAAGGTTCACTAAGCTACCGTGGCCCAACAAAGAACGAGAACAAATTGAGTGGCGGTTAGCGACCATTTTCTCAATCTGATTAAAATACAGATCTTATTTCGTTTCGTTTTTTTATACTTTCGATAGCCTACACAACATGAAGATCTGACAAGTTGTAGTGGAATTCACGTCAGGGGTCAAACGACCAGCCTTTGACCCTATGACGTTAGACATTGATTAATCAATCAGCGTTGACGTTTCTTGGGGTTAAGCCACAGTTCCACGCAGAGAACGCCTATCTATAAGTCGCCGTAACAGACCGTTTCATTAGATTATTCCCCACATAAATAAGCACGCCTTTTATATAACTCTTTCAGATCCTTGTGTAGTAATAAAAGGTTAAACGAAATTCTAAACTATAAAAAAAACGAAAGGAAACGGGATCTTTGTTTGAATCCGATTGCATCTTCAGTAACAATATTAAATAGAGTGACTATCACGTTATATATGACGTCATGCTCGTTCCAACGTCACGTTAGAACAACAAGTGGCGTAGGAGTGAGGCTTACGTCATTTAGAGCATGTTACCCAGTCTCTATTATATATACCTTACCTGTCGAATGTAATAAACTGGGCTGGCGTGACAGGTATCTGAGTATAATCAAAATCATTGGCTAGCTTAAAATCGGCACATGAAAGCAACGGATTGATTGGTTGACCACAGAACCAGGGGTAGTTGTAATTCATTGACGTCAGGTTACAAATACTTGGATACCCCTGGATAGTAGGGTACGGAGAACACATTGTGTATTCACTTAAAGTTCCTTTTATAAAATGGCCGTAGTAATAAAACAGTGTCTTGTATTGCCGTCGCCATTTAAACATGGTAGCTATCGCTTCTCTCGTGTAGGGTAAGGCGGCTTCTATCTTAACCTTTCCTGACCATAATGCTTTTAAAGTCACCGTATAACTTCCGTTGTTAAGATCCACGACATTTCCACTCGCTCGGTGAACTTTGTTGATTCCTATCATCCGGACTCTGACGTCATCACCACCGACAACCCTTTGCTTACCATATCCATCCACCATATTAATCCGCACAGTAATGACGTCACCGACATTATACTGCGTTTTAGGATTCAGTAGAGAAAGTGTGGAATGATTTAGACTCGCTGCCGTCAGAATGTCCACAAATTCTTCATCATGTAACATATTCTGTTCCCTTGGCAACATTTCATTCTTTGGCGGGAAATTCGGATCATCCATTGGCTTTGGAGGAATGAGAACTAATTCTTGTGGAAAGCAGACACAAAGTGGAGTTTGACACTGGTTCACCCCTATTAGATTTTTATGGAATGGTCCAACACATTGCTGCCTCATACCATGGACCACGCAATGCATGGGTTTGAGGGAGAGGTAGATAGTTGGCGGTTTGGGGTTGGGTTTTGGTTGTAAAGTTGGTTTGGGTTTTGGTTGTTTAATTGTAGTAAGTGGCAACATATCTTCGAAAATATTCACGTCCATTTTGTTATTCACGTCAGGTTTGGGTGTCCAGTGCTTGAGATGTATTATTTGATTGGTGAATCTGAAACGATAGAATAATAACGAAATAAAATGAAATGGGGTTTAACGTCCTCCTAGTCTGCTCCTAAACTTAGCTAATAAAGACGGCATACGCCATACAATGTGTTGTGAGGGAAATTTTGCCCCGGCAGTGGCACTACGGCCTACTGTTATGTAAAATTCCAACTGCCAAGGAGAATTTTACGTGCTAGCTCATTTGAACTACTATACGTTGCCCCTTGTCAGGATGGGGTCTATGGGTCTCAGGCTCACGAACCTGATTGTCGCGGTTTTGATCACGGTGATGACCTAGAACATTTTTCAATACTTGATCTTGCCAGTGATGCATAGATTCATATTGCATTAATATCTGCTTTTAGAACCATTTTTGTCCATTTCAAGGTTTCAAAAAAATAGAATCATACACCTCGATGGAAACACACACACACACACTCTCTCTCTGTCTCTCCCTCTCTCTCTCTCTCTCTCTCTTTTATCTTCCTTATAGGCAGGCCCGAGGCTAATGGGGGTGCTGGGGGGGGGGCGAGCCCCCCCCCCCATGGCTGTTCCTGTCGGAATATTTCTGTCTGCGTTGGAAAAAAATCGCTGGTTAGCTATCTCGCATTTTCGCCGGGAGAGAGTTTTAGTACGACATATCCTCTCAAATTCGGCCGGGAGATAGCTAATGTCGACTGGAAACTCTCAATTTCCCGACACATTCGCCACTTGCATGTCATAGAGACCTAAATGCACTCTCTCAGCTTCTAATTTTCGTGCTCTCCCCTCCTTCTGCTTACGGCAGTCGGCGATGACCTTCGTTCATTGATTTTTTGTCGTCGGAAATTTATCTTCCTCGCCCCCCTATGTCGGATAAATTTTGGTTTCTGGCTTCGGGCCTGCTTATAGGGTGTGTTTTTATGTTTTTTGCTCTCTCTCTTCCTCTCTCCCTCTCTCTCCCTCGCCCCCGCTCTCTCTCTCTATCTATCTATCTATCTATCTATCTATCATCTATCTTTCTCTTCCTCTATCTTTCTCTCTCTGTCTCTCTCTCTCTTACTCTCTTTCTCTCGGCAAATTGAAGTAAACTAACCTGGTTTCTATGTTGTAAGTATCTGGTCTTCTCATTACATAGATCGTCAAACACGCGAACATCACGAGCATCAAAAACATAAACCTAAGGTTGAGCCCTGGAAATATATAATTTAAAGATACATTATGGGCGATTTTATCAGGGCCTATTTTAACGTGCCTACAGGCACGGACGTGCCTCGGGATGAAAAATCCGTGCTTTGAAAATCTAAAATCCGTGCTCTAAAATACGTGTATATCTTTGTTAATCTGAGTGTGTAGTTGTAAAATGTGCGATCATGCAATGAGCAAGTGCGACATCAGCAGTCATTGTGATCATCGATCACGTCATTTGACTTTGTCAGTCTCATTAATTTTCTTCACTCTCGCTTTCTGTTTCAGAAGCATGGTTCACTGGTTGTTTCTTTCGCGGCGGTCCTTCGCATTGACTTGAGTTTTTGAAAATCGTTTCGAAAATACGGACCCAAGACTGATTCTTTGAATACCCTAAGAAGTACAGTAACAAAGACATTAAGGCTCGTATTTTTGAAGCGATTTCAAAAACTCAAGTCGTCATAACGCCACTTCTGATGGTGATTAAGACATATTTAATTGTGGTTTTATCCATATCAAAAGACAAGTTATGGATCCTTCATTTCTCGAAAATCGCATCGAAAATACGGGCCCAAGGCGGATTCTTTGAATCGACTTTTCTTTGAACATCCGATGCCCTGACAAGCGGTCGGATATACATACATCTGTTAGTCAATTCTTTGGTATTCAAAGTGTAATAGTGTGATAATAATTCTGGAAGTTATTAGTTTACTTCTGGTGAGTTTTATCCGATTGTTTTGTTCATAGTTCATGATCTGTTTGGTCACAATTTCTGAAAACTAAGGAGCTACATTGAACTGATCACTTTCTATTCGGAAATGGTGGTTCCGGCTTTCTCTGGAGGTCGGATTTTGAAAATTTTCTCTTAGCCAGGGGGAGTACCCCCCCCCCCCTCAAACTAGAAAATGCGCATTGACCCGAATACCGTGCTTCGTCAAATAATCCTTAAAATAGGCCCTGGATTTTATAGAGAGTTGGCCATTCTTGCTATAACAGTTCAAAAATAGCTGTTCGGATAGCCGTGGCGATAGAGAGGCGGCTTCTCACCAATGCATCGAGGGTTCAATCCCAGCTCAGGGCAAGAACTTTATCGTTTGTAAGTGAGAGGGATATTCGGTCTCCCGTCCGATCAGGCAGGTTTCCTCCGAGTTCTTCGGTTTCTTCCTGCAGTAATGATCGAAATCATTCGAACGATCTGTGCAAAGGGCCAAATCGAAAACAGGCCTCAGGCTTAATTTGCTACCCTTGTAAAATGACGAGAATATTATTATTATAAAAGTAGATTATAAAAGAAGAATATATTGAAAATTTCAGTCAAATTACTTTATTCTGAACATAGTTGTCATCGTTTTAATATTTGACTAGAAATGGTAGTGAAATTGGTCTTCACCGTCGTCGGTGGTTTGATTGACAGGCGTTAACTCCACCTACATAATCTCGATTATCAAGTCAAGTTTTCAACTACATGCGGAATCACTTAAAAGCGGCTGGGCTAAGTACACTCTTTCATTTAGACTCGATCTAACTGATCACGTAAACATAACATTAAATAATCTCACCACGGTGTGCCATATCTGATTTAATCAATCAGTGAAATCCTATTCAAATTCAAGCTGTAGCCGAGCCATCCGTGGGTCTACAGAGTTGATTTTGGGCTTGTTATTTAAATAAACATCTAATTAATAATTTCTGTAACATCGGAAGCCTAAATTAAGTCTTGCAGTAATCAGCTTTGGTCTTGCATAATCTATCTTTAACGTCCATTCACACAAACTAAAATAGGGGGGGGGGGGGCGTATCTTTTATCTTTTAACTTTCGGTCTCAAATCTCCAATATAAATTCCGTAACCGTGTCATTTTGTTCCAACATTAACACTAGCCTCAACCACTGTGATGAATTCGATAATAATAATAATAAAAGTATTATTAAAACCATCTTCGCCCATTCTAGGCCCAAAAATCAACAAATCAACTAAAACTTGTGGGTACCGAGATGGTGACATTTAATGGTGGTCTGCCTCCTAACTATAGAGATTGCTAGAACATGTCTTGGAAAAATGACGGCGATGGAAAATAAAATGAAATGAGGTTTCACGTCCTACTATTCTGCTCCGATTGGGATTATGAAGACGGGCTTTAACTTCAGTAGTCTTACTCCATATTCATAGATTAGAGTGACTTGCTCTTGTTTTAGCCAGTCATACATGGCGACCCTTTTTCCCGATGTGTTTTTCAGTTTATAATATAGTATGTACATTCAGTCCAATATATCATCAGAAACTTTATCAGTGTTTTGTTTATTAATCAGAGATAACTTCAGACGTCACGGGAGACCAACAATTCAAAAGGTATACATAATGTACGCTTGGCACATTGCCCGTACCATTAATTAAAATAATGGTACGCCAACATCAATTCAAAGGATGACGACACATCTGAATTTTAACTTTTTTTTATATAGTCGTTCGGACAGGACAAAAATCCGAGGTCCCATGAACACATTGATGTTCATTTAAAATAACTCTTTGTAGTTGGAATTCGAAATAAGAGTAGGCTAGTCCTTGGCGCAGCTGTCCCTCGTAGCACACTGTATGGCGTATGCCAGTCTTCATTAGCCCAGTTGGAGCAGGACGTTAAAACTTATTTCATGTCCACGTGTTTGTCCAGTGCTTGTATTAGGAAAGGGATTCCAGGATACCGCCACAATAAAAACATAAAAATTGTATACCTGTGTTGATAAGCATTGTCATAGCAACGTAGTTTAACCACACCTGAAAAAAAATAACAGACATATTGTAAATTAGAAGAGAGATGAGAGAGAGAGAGAGAGAGATAGAGAGAGAGAGAGAGAGAAAGAGAGAGAGATGGGGTTTAACGTCCACTCAATACAGATAGGTCATTTCGGGACTAACATATGGTTTAATTTTATTTCAATAATTCGCTTGCGCGTAGGGGTCTTTAGCAGTGGGAGGAAACCGAAGTACCCGGGGGGAAGCCACAAGGTTGAGAGGGCACCCCAATCTCCATGCTACATACGCTCACGCCAGGGCTTGAAATCACAGCCGCAAGTCAGAGGTGGACGCTTAGCTAGAGGCCGAAGCGCGATACGCTCCCGACTAATGTCCAGTCACATTTGTTTTGTTTTTCAGTTTAAAAAGATTACGAAGGTGAATAGTAACAGATTAAATTAAGATTAGGGGATCACGATCCCTTCATTGGCCGAGAAAGTTCATCTCGATTTTCCGGCGTGGTTTCCCCTTGTCAGTGAAGTAGGACAGGGCCTGACAAGGACAGCTACCTAGTCGTTCGGGACGAAAAACCGAGATCCCGTGTAGACATTGGAGTGCACGTTAAAGATCCCTTGGGAGTTAGAATTCGATATAAGAGTAGGCCGTAGCGCCGCTGCCCGGGAAAAACTTCCCTCATAACACACTGTGTGGCGTATGCCCGTCTTCCATTAGCCCAGTTTAGGTGCATAATAGAAGGACGTTAAACCAAATTTCTTTCATTCATTCAAATTAAGATTAAAGTGGTGTGGTCAGGTTTTTCTTCTGGAAATATATTTTTTGAACGTCATCTACAATGGGAACGTCTCTCGGAATAACGTTCCAAACAATCAATGATCTTAACTTCTGTAAAACCAAAACTGTCCTGCATGTTATTTACGGATACACCGAGGAGGGTGCTAATAACTTATTTACATCACATTTCTATCGAGTATTGTGAAGAAAAATGTGAAAAATATTATCTATACAAATACTCTCGGCTCTTTCGTTTATTCCTTTTGTGCCCAACGTTACATTTCACGGTAGAATGATTTAGTTAAAATAAGGCGAACAATTTTGAGTAAATTCTGAACTTAAAGGAGCTAAATCGCTAACATTTGGGACCTTAAAATTGACAAAAGTGGGTCGCATCACTTAGAATACTGTAATATGAATGTAGCAGGCCCGAAGCCAGAAACCAAAATTTAGCCGACATAGGGGGGCGAGGAAGATAAATTTCTGGCGACAAAAAATCAATGAACAAAGGTCATCGCCGACTGTCGTAAGCAGGAGGAGAGGAGAGCACGAAAATTAGAAGCTGTGAGAGGGAATTTAGGCCTCTATGACATGCAGGCGGCGAATGTGTCGGAAAATTAAGAGTTTCCAGCCGACATTAACTATCTCTCGGTCGAATTTGAGAGGATGTGTCGTACTAAATCTCTTTCCCGGCGAAAATGCGAGCATAGCTAACCAGCGATTTTTTTCCTACGCAGACAGACAAATTCCGACAGGATCGGCCATGGGGGGGGGGGGCTCGCCCCCAGCCCCCACTAGCCTCGGGCCTGGAATGTAGCCTATATAAACTGATTTACATTAAATGGTTTCCTTTTTTACTCCAATTTCAAATCAGTTATGTTCGACGAAATAAGCCATGCAGTCTCAATCGTGTGCACGTTTTTAGCGTCTGGTTATTCCAGTCTACATTTGCCGTCTGGTTTGGTGTAATGTGTCTAGCCTCGTCCCTCGAGTCTCTCGATACAACTGGGGCTAAAGCGCATTATGGTACACGATTCGTGTACCAATGTTAGAAAAATTATTTTATCTTAAATATCGGATATCTGAAGCTCATCTGTTCCCGGTAAGTTTACATCATCAATGTTGATTTAAATTGGCCAATAATTCTTGTTTTCGATGTCGACGATTTTGGAGGACTTAGGTCATTTAAGTCTGAGAATGCTTGGTGAACTCGAGGCAAGGCTAAATATAAGATTGATCTAAATTACCTTATCGACTGTCTACATCCACTTCTAAACATGTAGCATCCGTAACGACAACAACTTATCCAATTCACGTGCTTTCGCGGACTGCCTAGCCCACGAAATGAATCCACATATGTTACCGTACCGACAACAAGTTATCCGATTCACGTGCTTTCACAGACTGCCAGGAGGCTGTTTCACAAAATTTTAACTAAGATAAAAATCCAAATTGTAGTAGATACTTCAATTTTGATTGGCTTAGCACTAAAATCAATCTAATTTTATCCAATCAAATTACTAAAATTTGTTTTTTTTTTATCTTAGTTAAAATTTCGTTAAACAGGTCCTTGGCCCACGAATGAATCCACATATGTTACCGCCCCCCCCCCCCGTTACGTACACTTGGGTCATAAAGTAAATCCCTTGGATTAGTAACACCACGGGACCTCGATCAAATCGAATTTCAGTTAAGCGCTGCTGACAACACGGTGTTTAAAGTAGCTGAATCTCTAACTCAATAGCGAGAGAGAAATGGGCTTTAACGTCCGCTCGACACAAACTAGGTCATTTCGGGACTATCATAATAATATGGTTTAATTTTATTACAATAATTCGCTTGCGCGTAGGGTTCTTTAGCAGTGGAGAGGAAACCGGGGAACCCGGAGAAAGGCCACGAGGCTGGACAGGCGACCCTACTCCTTGCCACGTATAGCCGGGGATTCGAAATCCCGCCAGTTGACTCCACGATAGGCTTTATGATACAGCGCGCGCACGCCTACCATTCAGCCATCCACCCCCACCCCCTCATTAAAGCAGCTAAGTCTCTAACTCCATAGCACCCAAAAGTCTTACTCGTTAGAAACACAAATTAATTGTCAATTCAAATCAACATTGTTGTTATGATTCTACCGGGAAAAGGTAGGCTTCGGATATCCAATATTAAAGACAAGATAATCATTGTACCATTGGTACACGAATCGTGTAACATAATGCGTTTGGCGCTATTTGTAACAAGTGGCCAGAAAGAATGATGCAGGCCATATTCCAAAACTCATGTCCAACGGTGACGCTCAAGTGAAATATAGAAATAAAATTGACATAGTTTATCTCTCTATCTCTCCCCCTCTAGGGATCACGGTGGCTAAGTGGATAAGGCGCTGGTTCGCTAGCCTGGAGGTTGAGTGTTCGATCCCTGCATTGGCCGAGAAAGTTCATCTCGATTTTTCGGCGTGATTTCCCCTTGTCAGTGATGCAGAAGGAGGGCCTGACAAGGACAGCTGCCTAGTCGTTCGGATGGGACGAAAAACCGAGGTCCCGTGTACAAATTGGAGTGCACGTAAAAGATCCCTTGGCAGTTGGAATTCGATATAAGAGTAGGCCGTACCGCCGCTGCCCGGGCAAAATTTCCCTCATTGCACACTGTGGCGTATGCCCGTCTTCAATTAGCCCAGGTACGGTGCTTAAGCGTAGGACGGTAAACCCCATTTCATTCATTCATTCATTCTCTCCCCCTCTCTCCCTCATAGCACACTGTATGGCGTATGCCCGTCTTCAATTGACCTAAGTTAGGTGCAGAAGAGTAGGACGTTAAACCCCATTTCATTATCAGTGATTGTAGCGGCCTAGCGAATATTCACTGCTGATCAGTGTATCCCTTTACATGGACGATTTGCTTGTGTTATATTACTGATATTTTTGTTTTCTTCAAATAATTGTTTTAAATTTAATATGGCAGTTCTATCTCATATTTATTGTTATCTTACAGCGTTACCAGAGTTCAGTTTAGTTAATAGTAAGTGCAGGGGGACTGCACCACATATGATTTACACAAAGACAAACATAACGACAAGACCCCATACTCAAAAAACAACAAACAAACAATTCAAAAAATTTTAATGAAATAAACAAACTTTAATTACGCCACACTTTATTCGTTTATTAAAACAAAATAATGCCTTATCTTTACCCAAAATTCCAATTCACATAATACATCAATAATATAATAAATAATACCATAATATACCTTATTCATAGTATAAAACGGAAATAGGCATTTAAACATCATTTAAATATGGGCTACCACCTGTAGGACATTCCTTACAACATAAAATTAAATTGTAAGATAATATACAAATTACATTTTTTAACTAATACGTTTAGGTCTACCATGTAATAAGGAAATTTGCAAACATTATATCTTTCAACACGCGTGACAACGAATTCTTCATTTGTTAAAACGGAAACTGTTAAATAGTACGAATTATCATTTTATACGGCGCATTTGTACTGATTATTATTAAAGTACAGTGGACTCTGTCACATCCGACATGGTACGAGATCGTGACAATATGTTGGATCGCTCAGCGTGTCGGAATACCGAGTTTTCTCCAAAACAGGAAATACTGTAACTTCGAAAACCGGAAGTATTTTTATATTGTTGATTCGAATCACCAGAATGCTATTCCCCTTTAAAAATTATAAACCTTTCTGTACTTTTAAAATTTGATTACATTAATTTCTATTGTATTTAACATAATAGGCATTTTGAATAGGTCAATTCTAATTTATCTTCTTCGCCGTCTTCAGTTGAACGCAATCTTGTCTTTGTTATCACGTGCGCTTGATAATGGGCGAACTCGACTAAACGTTGTCAATCCCAAAATTAGTGATCAAGTAATGTGAGAATTTGAAACACGTTTTAACGCCCTATCACCCTCTCCCCTCTCAAAGATGGACTGAAAGGGAGTGTGGTAGTTTCGGGGGTCCCCTAAATTAGTTAATGCTCTTGCTAAGTCATGATGGTGCCTTGTGTTTGATGAATTGTTAAAGGGACAGTCCCGAGTAGAACAGAGCCTCAAAAATAAAAGTCCCAGTCTGGAGGAAATTTAAACGCCAAAATATAGAAGACTGGTGTATATACTCTGACTCAAAATTTCAGCTCAAATTATTGAGTCGTTTGGACGTGAGCGTTAAAACAGCTTATCCGGACACGTAACCCTTTTAAGATTTCGGGTCAATTTTTTCCTTGGGTGACCCGGTAATCGATTCCCGTTCCTTTAGAAGTCCATGTGCTGTACTTAGTAACAAAAGGTTAATTTCACCGACACATTATTTTTATAAAATAAAAGTCTGGTTTTATCAAACCACCGCTTAACACAGTTTGGGACACCGGACTCCATTTCAAGATGAAGACTGTGTGTTTAAGTTGTTTGAAAACGTATCACATATATTGAGTTAGTTGCTCGGCCCTAAGGTAGGGGATCTTAATGGATTTTAACACAAAATTAAAGAGTTTTATTCTCAAAAACATTATCGGGATTGACCCTTTAAGATATATTATGCATAAGCTAAAATTTACAGTCATTTTTTTCAAAAGAAGTGTCGGGCCTGGTTGACAAGAACCATGTCCTTTACCTCGCGGAGCTAAAATCACTCCTTCCCTCGTATAATACGTATATTGTCTAGTGTCCATATAGGAACTATAGTTGGGCCTACTTTATTGTAACTTCTATATGTTCGATGAAATACAAGGTGGCTAAGTGCGAGATATAAATAGACAGTTTCCCTTACCCCCCCCACCCCTTCCTGCATTTTTGGGGTGACTTTTTGGTCTACAATTGTTGGAGAAAAGGGGTCATACTGATGCAGGGGCCGCAAAGCCGGGGGGGGGGGCTAAGGGGGCTTTAGCCCCGGCAATAATTTTTAATAGTGAAAAATAAAATGTCGCAAAAAGCTCAAAAAAAGCGAAAAAAGGTTATGGGGGAGGGGATGGGTGTGGTGCTTAGTGGGGGCGGCCACTTTGCTTGAGCAATTGTCAGTAGCCCCCCCCCCCCGAAATCGGTGCCGCTCCGCGGCCCCTGTACTGATGATATAACAGCGGAGGGATTCCGAAAAGTACTTTAATGTAGTGTGAATTACAAATAGACATGTTTTCCCTTAATCCCCCCCCCCATCTTCCTGCATTGTTGGGTTGACTTTTTGGTCTAGAATTGGAGAAAGGGGATCAAATTTGCAATTTCATAGCAGTTCTGGGTAATGGATAATTTTAAGCGAGAATTTCATATTTTCTAAGAAAGTCAAAACATAATTATTTCTATGTCTTTTGCTCAATAGGTTGTCAACTCACTATTGTACGTTCACAGACCAGGCCCCGGTTCCTAGAAAATTCTTCAAGTAAGCACAACGTCATGCTTCCATATTACTTACGTAAGAATCTTACAAAAATACCGTCCCTAGAAAATTTTCAAGACCATTTTTACGTAAGCACAGGCCAAGTAAAAGGCAAAGCACATCTTGACTTGTAAAGCTTACCATGCACTGAGACTACGATGCTCTTTAACGTCACAAAAACAACTTTGGTATGCGAATAACGTCATAAATTTGTCGTCTGCTTCATTGTGGTTGATTTGGATGCATTTGAAATGTCCCCTATACACATAATTTTAAAATATACCAAAAGATAAAAAAATCCCGCAGACACATACAAACTAACTGAATAATTGTGAGAGCGCCTGATCTTAAAGTAGCCTGTATGTTTGTAGATATAATGTTTACTAATAATTGTCAAATAAATAAATTGGTTTAAGGGTAGGCCCTAGATGCGAAATTTTCTATAGCATTCTTAATTTCTTTTGTGGAAGGATTTTCTCTGTGTTGTAATTGTCTCTTTGGTATCAAAGGGTGTCGGAAATGTCGTCGAATAACTCTACGGTCAGCCATCTTTTTGAAGCAGAAACAGACTTAGAGTTGGTAAGCAATCCGCCAGGCCCGAGGCTAGTGGGGGGGGGGGCGAGCCGCCCCCCCCCCCATGACCGTTCCTGTCGGAATTTTCTGTCTGCATCGGAAAAAAATCGCTGGTTAGCCATGCTCGCATTTTCGCCGGGAGAGAGGTTTAGTAAGACATATCCTTTCTAATTCGGCCGAGAGATAGTTAATGTCGGACAGAAACTCTTAATTTTCTGACACATTCGCCACCTGCATGTCATTTCTTGGTAAACAAAATACTCCATATTCAAGGGCCAAATTGAAAACAAGCCTCAGGCTTAATTTGCTACACTTTTAAAATGACGAGATTATTATTATATTATTATAACCTAGGCTATATAGAGGCCTAAATTCACTCTCACAGCTTCTAATTTTCGTGCTCTCCCCTCCTGCTTACGGCAGTCGGCGATGACCTTCGTTCATTGATTTTTTGTTGTCGGAAATTTATCTTCCTCGCCCCCCTATGTCGACTAAATTTTGGTTTCTGGCTTCGGGCCTGGAAATCCCTATACCTTGCTTGGGACTTGTGCTGAGATTGACTATGTTTAAGAACGAAGTTGTGCTGAAGTTTTATCTTGGAACGCATAATAACGTTATTTTGCTTACAATGAAGTCTACTTAAAATCTAAGCACAAGGCCGTTCTTAAGAATTTTCTGGGAACACAAAAAAGGTAAGTTTACTTAAATGCAAAGTCGACTAAAATCAAAGCACAAACAACGTGCTTAAGAATTTTTTAGGAATCGGGTCCAGGTGCAATTCTCACACTTCAATAATAACACAATTACCTCCCTTGTTTTCCTTTTCCTCATCGTGGAATAGCTATCTCCAAACGTTTGAATTTGAAGTGGAAAATGATATTTTTGCCAATTTCTCAACTGGCAATAGTGAATTTTAGGATTAATAGGATTATTCTTTAACAAGGTATGACTGTTTCTAGATACCATCTATTTTAGGGCTTTATTTTAATAAATTTAAAAAATATAACTTAAAAATGTAAAGTTGTAACTTTTACGTAAAAATGTGAAGTTGTAACTTTAACGTAAAAATAGATAATCGAGACGTTGTTAACTATAAAACCATCCAACTTAATGATGATCGAGGCTAGCCGAAAATTGAATCGTAAATACCTTGGTTGACGGGTGAAGCAATTTTCCATCTGTATATTTTGCCTTGGTGGCAAATTGATTCTGGCTTGGTGGATTAGGATTATACCTTGTGCTATTCAACTTTTAAAAGTCCTGATGGAAAAGGGAAAGCCTTGGTGGCGTGAAATTATTTGTGCGGAAAAATTAGTAATTTCGGTGAATAAACGTATTGATGAATGTTATTTGAATCAATATCGCCTTCTAGATCGACGCAAGTGATTAATTAAAGGAGCTAAATCGCTAACATTTGGGACCTAGAAATTCACAAAAGTTGGTCGCAATGCATAAAATAAAACCAAGTACGAACAATCCAAACCATCAGACAAAATTCGAAGTCCTAAAAAACGGTATAGGCAAAATAGTGTAATATGGCAAAATAGTGTAATCAGCATATGGACTGTTCACTGTGTACAAAATACACGACAAACGGTGGTAACAGGTGTCCGGAAGAGTAAGCCCTACCCTGCTGACATGCCACACCCGCCATAGCTGCATCCAATCTATTAAGCGAAATCTCGGTAAAATAGCGTGATTGGCCAATGAACTATCGGTATGCAAAATACACGTGATGAACAGTGTTAATAACGTAATAGACCTATATTATCAGGGATATAGTATACCCGTCAATGAAATATGTCAAAAATAATAGTCGAAAGAGACATGTCATATTTACCAATCAAATCAATATGACGGCCATAAAACTTTTTAAAGGTTTTAATAAGTTTAGTTCGTAAGTATCCCTGTAGTTGAAGCTTAGATGACAAATGCCTCGATCTACTTAAAAAATCAGAATAGAATGAACAAGCTCTCGCGTAACGAATTAGCTGAGACACAAACACGCATATAATAATACTGTAATGTGAATGTATATAGTAAACTGATTTACATTGAATGGTTTCCGTTTTTCCCCAATTTCAAATCGGCTATGTTCGGCTAAATACGCCAGTCTCAATCTAGTGCAAATTTCTATAGCGTCTGGTTATTCCAGTCAACATACGCCGTATGGTATGGTGCAATATGTCTAGCCTCGCTCCTCAAGTCTCTTATTAAAATTGTGACTGAAGCGCATTATAGTACACGATTCGTGTACCAAGGTTAAAAAATTATTTTATCTAAAATATCGGATATCAGAAGCTCATCTTTTTCCGGTAAGTTTACATCATCAATGTTGATTTAAATTGGCCAATAATTCGTGTTTTCGATGTTAAAGATTTTGGAAGATTTTGAGTTAAGGACTTAAATCCTTTAAGATAAATTGAATACAAAACAGACTACTAAGCATTTTATTTATGTGGATAGAGTGCATCGACAGTTTTGAGACAATCAAATAACACACTTTTGTGGAATAACAATTTCTACACTTTTATGGAATAACAATTTCTACACTTTTATGGAATAACAATTTCTACACTTAATAATAATAATAATGAGGTTTTATTTAGCGTCTTCTCCATGTTGACACATGCTCAAAACGCTTTTAGTAATGGCTCTTGTGGTAAAACTGTTGAAACTTTTATGGAATAACAATTTCTACACTTTTATGGAATTACATTTACTATGGTAATTGTTATTCCATAAAAGTGTGTTATTTGATTATGTTCCAATTACTAAATGCCCCTCAAAGTGTTTTAAAACAAATAATATACAAAATATACTCTTACCTGAAATGAAACCGACACTTTATAAGAGATATAGCAAGTTTATGAAGAGCCTAATGGTAGGTAGGTCAGGGGTTTAACGTCCACTTCCACCTAAGGTGATATCGCAGACAAAAGAGACCAATGGACGCCTTCCTATATTATAGTATACATTCCTTGAAAGTAGTTTATAGCAACCAATTTATTTAACACTAATTAAAGTGTATTGTGTGAAACTAAAGACGCTACTCTCACAATTCTAGCTATTACTCCAATACAGCTAATACCAGAATTCATCTAATTAAGGTAGCGTTTTAGATCTTTAAAACAACAAGAGGGGTTATAAGACTTAAGGACCAAAATCTTCTGCATCGAAAACACGAATTATTGGCCAATTTAAATCAACATTGATGATGTAAACTTCCCGGGAAAAGATGAGCTTATGATATCCGATATAAGATAAAATATTTTTTTTAACATTGGTACACGAATCGTGTACCATAATGCACTTCAGCCCCAGTTGTATTAAGAGACTCGAGATACGAGGCTAGACACATTGCACTTATTTAAACGGAGGAATGTAGACTGGAATAACTAGACGCTAAAAATCTGCACTTGATGGAAATTGCTGGCATATTTCGCCGAACATAACTGATTTGAAATTGGAGTAAAAACGGAAACCATTTAATGTAAATCAGTTTATATACATTCATATTACAGTATTATATGCGTTGCGACTCACTTTTGTGAATTTCTAGGTCCCAAATGTTAGCGATTTAGCTCCTTTAAAGCCCCAATACCACTCTTGTTGTAACTGAATAATATGTTCCAATCTCTATTCTGGTCAACAATTTGTACTATTTTACAATGTTTCATTTAATTGAAGAAACAAATTTCATCTTAACACACCTAATTTTAAAAATTGTAAAAATTCAACTACATGCCGTAACATGGTTTGAAAAGCCTTACGTAAGCACTTTCAAATGCAACTTGGATTTAAACATATTTTTGAACTCTCTGGATAAGTAAGATAGGCTGTAATGGATAATTTACACAACAGGTAGGACACTTAAACATCTTGTAGTTAGAATAAGGCTTAAAAAAAAAACTTCTGGACCTGTCAAGCCAGCAAGAGTGTTATTGTCCCTTTAAAATATGCAATGACACACTAACTTTTACTATAACAACTAACTCGGAAGTTTTCATGGTCGCATGCCAGGTGTGCTCACTTTTCTAATAAAAACAAGTTTCACACAGGCGAGGAAGACTAGAGGATTAACAAGCGTTAACGAGGGAACAATCGAGAGATTAACAAGGGAGTAAATATCGTGGCCAGTTCTCAGCACATATCTCCTGATAGGTGAACTACAGCTTACCTGCATAATTTGCAGAAGTAAACTGGACGTGACTAAATAGGGATATGCTAATTGTAGGCCGGTTGGGGAGGTTCGCGTGATTCCGGAGCTCAAAATGGCCGCTTTATATGAATGAGATTTTTAGGGAAAACTAACCCAAATCCTAACCCTAACCCTTTTTAGTAGACTGAACTTGGATCTAATTTACCTTTTACACCTCTTAAAAGGGTTAGGGTTAGGGTTCGGGTTAGTATTCCCCAAAATACTCATTTATATAAAGCGGCCATTTTGGACTCCGGAAACACGCGAACCTCCCCAACCGGCCTACAATTAGCATCTCCCAACTCAATAATTAGTCTTATGATTCGTGAGATGAACTCACTCTAATCGTTAAATATTGATGAATTTTATGACAACATGATTACACTTAAATATAATATGAATAATGTTTAGCACACAAAACACTGTCTTTATAAGGTATTTTAATTTTAATTTTAACCAATTCATTGTTCATCTTATGGTAACTATGTTTATCCCACTAATATTTGTACTTTATATTTTTATTGAATTGTAAAATAAAAAACAACTTTATACAGTAATATCTATATTTTTTTCCACTCAACTAATCCTAATCCGCTTAATACACTTATCCATTTGATTCTTGATTGGACACCCCCATAATTTTTCAAAAGTGATCATCATCATCGTAACACATTTGGTTCTTTATTAAGATAATGTGAGTTTTGCTTGTGCACGCTGGTTTGTATTTCTTCAACTAGTCCGCCCACCATTTGCATATGATAAGGTACCCGTTATTCAACCTAGTATTTGCATAGCTACTTTTAGTTATAAGTAATTGTCCTTTATTTAGTTTATACATATTTATACTTAGACAGTATATGCGTGTAATATTTACCATGCATGTTGGAATTTTAGTTCTGTCGAAGCTCTCACAAAACAAGAGTTGTCTCCCTTATTCACTTTACCATTGATTTCACACTGTACGAATCTTACAATTTACGGTATATAATTTTATTCTGTATTTTAATTCTTGAACTATATTTGTATTTTTTAGTTAATCATCATCATCATCATCGTTCATCATTAGTAGTAATAATAAAGCCATGAAAACATACGAAATACAAGTTATTAATATTAATAGTGATATGGTAATTTGAAGATGGTGCATCGACGAGAAGAACCTCGAGTGTCCGTATAGGCATCAGGCCCGTAGCCAGGAAGTTTTTTTTTTTTTAGGGGGGGGGGGGCAAAGATGTTTTCGGGAGGGCCAACTAGCATGGGCATCTGCATGAATTTTGCGGTAAAGGCCAATTTTCTTGTGATATTGGGGAGGCAAGACTCAGTATTGGGAGGGCAGTTGCCCCCCCCCCTGCCACCCCTTGCTACGGGCCTGAATTAGGCATTACAACATTCGAGCCTATAACTTTCACCTACGGTGATATAATAGACAAAAACGTGGGGATGCTGTCTCCAACTTATTAGGCTTCTAAAATGAATTTTAGAATGATTGAAAATGTATATTTTATAGGAAAATGTTTGTAAGTGAATGGAAAATGACCATAGGAAATGTTTAAAAGATAACTGGTACATTCTATGCTAAAATAATAACTGGTGCATTCTATGCTAAAATGATAACTGGTACATTCTATGCTAAAATAATAACTGGTGCATTCTATGTTAAAATGATAACTGGTACATTCTATGCTAAAATGATAACTGGTGCATTCTATGCTAAAATGATAACTGGTGCATTCAATGTTAAAATGATAACTGATGCATTCTATGTTAAAATAATAACTGGTACATTCTATGTGAAAATGATAACTGGTGCATCCTATGCTAAAATAATAACTGGTACATTCTATGTGAAAATGATAACTGGTACATTCTATGTTAAAATTGATAACTGGTACATTCTATGTTAAAAAAATAACTGGTACATTCTATGCTAAAATAATAACTGGTGCATTCTATGCTAAAATGATAACTGGTACATTCTATGCTAAAATAATAACTGGTGCATTCTATGTTAAAATTGATAACTGGTACATTCTATGTTAAAAAAATAACTGGTACATTCTATGCTAAAATAATAACTGGTGCATTCTATGCTAAAATGATAACTGGTACATTCTATGCTAAAATAATAACTGGTGCATTCTATGTTAAAATTGATAACTGGTACATTCTATGTTAAAAAAATAACTGGTACATTCTATGCTAAAATAATAACTGGTGCATTCTATGCTAAAATGATAACTGGTACATTCTATGCTAAAATAATAACTGGTACATTCTATGCTAAAATGATAACTGGTGCATTTTATGCTAAAATAATAACTGGTGCATTCTATGCTAAAATGATAACTGGTGCATTCTATGTTAAAATGATAACTGGTGCATTCTATGTTAAAATGATAACTGGTGCATTCTATGCTAAAATAATAACTGATGCATTCTATGCTAAAATGATAACTGGTACATTCTATGCTAAAATGATAACTGGTGCATTCTATGCTAAAATGATAACTGGTGCATTCTATGCTAAAAAAATAACTGGTGCATTCTATACTAAAATGATAACTGGTACATTCTATGTTAAAATAATAACTGGTGCATTCTATGCTAAAATGATAACTGGTGCATTCTATGCTAAAATGATAACTGGTGCATTCTATGTTAAAATAATAACTGGTTCATTTTATGCTAAAATAATAACTGGTACATTCTATGCTAAAATAATAACTGGTGCATTCTATGTTAAAATGATAACTGGTGCATTCTATGTTAAAATGATAACTGGTGCATTCTATGTTAAAATGATAACTGGTGCATTCTATGCTAAAATAATAACTGGTGCATTCTATGCTAAAATAATAACTGGTGCATTCTATGCTAAAATGATAACTGGTGCACTCTATGTTAAAATGATAACTGGTACATTCTATGCTAAAATGATAACTGGTACATTCTATGTTAAAATGATAACTGGTGCATTCTATGTTAAAATGATAACTGGTACATTCTATGTTAAAATGATAACTGGTGCATTCTATGCTAAAATGATAACTGGTACATTCTATGTTAAAATGATAACTGGTGCATTCTATGTTAAAATGATAACTGGTACATTCTATGTTAAAATTGATAACTGGTGCATTCTGTGTGAAAATGATAACTGGTACATTCTATGTTAAAATGATAACTGGTGCATTCTATGTGAAAATAATAACTGGTACATTCTATGTTAAAATGATAACTGGTGCATTCTATGTGAAAATGATAACTGGTACATTCTATGCTAAAATGATAACTGATGCATCCTATGCTAAAATAATAACTGGTGCATTCTATGTTAAAATAATAACTGGTACATTCAATGTTAAAATGATAAAAATGTATAATGATGTGTAAGAAAGTGGATTTCTGAAATGAAATAAAGTATTGATTGGAGTTGTCTTTCAGCGAACTGAGGGGGGTTGGGATGGCCTAGTGGTTTAGAGTGCCGCGTTTCGACCTCTAGCTGTCCGGTCACCTCCGGCTTATGGCTGTGGTTTCGAGCCCTAGTGTGACATGGAGATAGGGGCGCCTTCTCAATCTTGTGGGTTTCCCCCGGGCACTCCGGTTTCCTCCCACTGCTAAAGATCCCTCCCTATGCGCAAGCGAATTATTGAAATAAAAATTGAAAACCATACGTTAGTCCCAAAATGACCTAGTTTGTGTCGAGTGGACGTTAAACCCCATTTCTCCCTCCTTCTGTCTTTCAGCGAACTGTTTTAATCCTCTGGAAAACCCTTAAATAATCCTAACTAATCTTTATTATTACATCGTTAAAGTTACATTATTCAAGAGCTAAATCTGCCTATAGCAGGTCTTTCTTTGAGCCTGAAATGTTTTCTAAAGTATTAATTAGACATTAATTAACTGATCCAGGCCTTAATCAACTTTGGATGGCATCAGAATGATCCGATATTAAACAGATTAAAACGTTTCATTGATACTCAGGTTAAATCAAAAATGGCGCGTCCAGGCACTTCGAGGCTTAGCTTTGATCAACCAGGACCGTGGTTGAAATTATTGCACACGTCTGCCAATTCTTCAAATGCCAATATCTTCGCTTGCAAAAGAGTAAATTGCATGAAATTGTCAAATTATTCATTTTTACATCACATACTTTCGAACTATTATAGCAAGAATGGCTAGTTCTTATATATATCTTGAATAATGTAACTTTAATTGTTAACTATTCGCTTAACAATGGAACTGGCATAGTGGCGGTAAACCTTTCCATCTGACCCGAGCACCATCATTAAATGTTTACTATGAAAACAAAGGTCCCAATACGTGTAAACGGTGTAATGGTACAGATAACAGAGTATCAGTCTCGTAAATATAGAATTTATTTACATCGTGAACAGAATATGAATGAATGAATGAAACGGGGTTTAACGTCCTACTGTTATGCACTTAACCTAAGCTATTTGAAGACAGGCTTACGCCATACAGTGTGCTATAAGGTAAATTTTGCCAGGGCAGCGGCGCTACGGCCTACTCTTATATCGAATTCCAACTGCCAAGGGATTTTTTACGTGCACTCCAATGTGTACACGAGACCTCGGTTTTCCGTCCCATCCGAACGGCTAGGCAACTGTCCTTGTCAAGCCCCCCGTCTGCATCACTGACAAGGGGAAATCACGTCGGAAAATCGAGATGAACTTTCTCGGCCAATGCAGGGATCGAACACCCGACCTCCAGGCTAGCGAACCAGCGCCTTATCCACTTACCTACCGTGATCCCCGAACAGAATATGAAACAGGTACATAAATACAACAGACACTTAATCATGCGCATTCATACTTTAAGTCAGCCATTCCATCCCTATGCCAAAACAGCGACTGGATTTGGGGAAGTCAAATAAGCTCGTCTCAAGGACATATGTCTAGTCGCTCGGATGGGACGAAATTCCGAGGTTCCGTGTACACCTGGACGTGCACGTAAAATACCCTTGGTAGCTGGAATTCGATATAAGAGTAGGTCGTAACGCCGCTGTCCAGGCAAAACTGCTCTCACGGCACACTGTATATAGCGTAGGCCTGTCTTCGTTAGCTTAGTCGGAGCAAAACAGTATAGGACGTTAAACCCCATTGATTGCATTTGATGATCGGTGCGGATTCTAATGAAGTCTATAATTACACAGAGAAAATATTAACTTAAGTAGGGACCAATAGAAACTGTTTCATACCGAATACTTGATCAAATTTGATGTCTATCACTCTAACTTAACATCAACCAGATCTATAAAACGCATTTATCAATTGCGCTAGTGTATAGCAAAGGAAAGGAAATGGGGCTTTAACGTCCTACTGTTCTGTTCCGAACTGGGATAATGAAAACGAGGATAGGGACATTTTTCCGGACAGCAGCACTACGGCCTACTCTTATATCGAATTCCAATTGTCAAGGGTTCTTTTACGTGCACTTGTCAGGCGTAAAGCAATGGAGGCTTTTGTAAATAATAATTGTGTATGAGAGTTTAATAATAGATCCAAAATAAAATTTTGTAAATTGTGTATGGTAGTTTTATATATGCAAAATAAAATTATTTTTCGCTTTGGCAATATTTGTTTTTTTTTATCAAAAATTATTTGCGGATAAAATATTCAAGTTGGCGGAAAAAAGTATATTTTCTTATATAAAGAATGTGATCCATTTTGGCGGATTGAATGAAAGTCATTGTGAGCCCGGGTCAGTAGCCAATATCATCTATTGTCAATAAAAGACAGGGTTCGGTGGGTTCACAGCATCTAATTAAATATTAGTATTTTATACCCAAGAATATAGTCTAAGTTTGATGAAAGGTATGCAACTCTTTCTCACAGTGGATAATAAAAATACCCACGTCGTAGGCGACCTCACACCTCATTGAAACCAACACACGGCTTGAGATGTACGCCATTCGTTGACCTCGTTCGTTATGCCAGCGATTCGGGTTACAAAACGAGTTGTACTAGTTTTAAAAAGGGTGAGAAGGAGAATAGAGAGAGAGATAGGGGTGAGAAAGAGAGGGTGTGAGAGAGAGAGAGATAGGGGTGGGAGAGAGAGAGAGAGAGATAGGGGTGGGAGAGAGAGAGAGATAGGGGTGGGAGAGAGAGATAGGGGTGGGAGAGAGAGAGAGAGAGATAGGATTGGGGTGGGGTGGGATGGAGAGGGATGTTTAATACAGCTGCATGTTATATTTTATAATTAGTATTACATTATTTGTGTTGCTTTTGTTTTGGGGGAAGGGGTAGGGTGAAGGGGAAGGGGGTGGGGAGCAGTAGATTGTGTATTTCAAAATGATTATAAATTACTTTATTTTGGTGCTTTCGCTTGGGGGGGGGGGGGGTATCTATTTGTTTTGTATTTGCATGTTACTATATATCTATGTGTATATATATATATATTGTAGTGTAGGAGGAACCCCCTGAAAATTAGTACACCTGTGCTAAGGGGATTATCCTCATTAAATAAAGTTATTATTATTATTACTATTATTATTATTATATCCGGTCTTTTCGGGAAATTTTGTACAATTGTTTGTGCGAAGGGATTTTTTTTTTAAAAAAAGAAGAGAAAACAGGCGGACCCAGAGAATCATCACGATTCACGAGGTTAGGCGGACTATTCTAATCTCTATTATGTACATGTATAAAAATGCCCGACTTAACACGGAACTTATGTTAAGCAAACCACGGAAAATGTACATGACATGGAACTTACTTCATTCAAATATTGAGTACTGACAACGATTTCCTCCTACTTCTAAAGACACCTACGGGCAAGCGATATATTGAAATAAAATTAAACCATATGTTAGTCCTGAAATGACCTAGTTGTGTTGAGTGGACGTTAAACCCCATATTCTCTCCCTCTCAACTTCAATCAATCCGTAGAAAATACACGACATAACATAGAACTTATTTCAATCAATCTAACAATTTACATGACATGGAACTGATGCCAATCAAACCATAGAAAATAGAACTATGCCCGCTGTTGTAAAATATGTAACGATTTGTCCTGGCGTCGACCTCACATAGAAGTTAAACTATTCCGCGGTTGTAAAATGTCTACCGATTTGATCAAGAGTGGACCTCGCGACATAACATTATTAAATTGATTTATATTGCACAGTCATATTTTATTATACATGATATTAACCATATCAAATGTTTGCCAATTTTCAGTGATACGTCAACATTATTTACAATTATAAACGTTAAGCACCATATATTATATGTTTCATAATTACTTGTCTTTTGATGTTTGGCGTTTAGGCCGTGATTTTATAACCCGTCACCCGAAATAAAATAAAATTGAATCACATATTTTAGTCCGAAAATGACATATAGTTTGTGTCGAGTGGACATTAAACTCTCTCTCTCTCTCTCTCTCTCTCTCTCTCTCTCTCTCTCCCTCTCCCTCTCTCTCTTTCTCGCACAATCTCTCTCTCTCCCGCTCGCTCTCTTTCTCTCTCCCCTCCTTCTCTCTCTCTCTCAGCATACATAGGCTATGTAATAAAATATTTCCAATGTCCTAGTTCGGTATAGATTGCGAAATAGTTTTCTCAATACATCCAGGGCAACGCCTTATATCACAAACAAATTTCACAATGATGATTGGCGTTGAGACCGATTCTATAACCCTTGAAAATCAAATGTGATTTGACTTCTGTGGAAACCTAATGTCATTTTTTATCTTAAATCAAGATGTTGAATAGTGTTGTCTGTCTTTGCACCTTCATACGTAATGTGACTCCTTTTGTGGCTCGAAGGCGGGGGGGGGGGGGGGGGGTGATGGCCGAATGGTTAGTACGTGCATGCTGTAGCATAAGGTCTGTCAATGAGTGAACTGGCGTGCTATTGATTCCCCGGTTTCATCGGGTAAGAGTTACAGAGTTGAAATAAAATTGAACCATATGTTAGTCTCAAAATGACATGGTTTGTGTCGAGTGCACGTTAATCTCCCTCTCTCTCTCCCTCTCTCTGTGTCTGTTTGTGTGTGTGTCTCTCTCTCTCTCTCCCTTCTCTCACAAGGTCTGTCATTGAGTCAACTGGCGTGCTTTCAATTCCCGGATTTCATCCTACTGCTAAAGACCCCTACGCGCAAGCGTATTATTGAAATAAAATCGAACCATATGTTAGTCCCAAAATGACACAGTTTCATGCTACTGCTAAATACCCTCACGTGCAAGGTCATTATTGAAATAAAATTAAACCATATGTTAGTCTCGAAATGATCCAGTTTGTGTCGAGTGGACGTTAAGCATACATAGCTTAACCTTTTCCTTTGTGTGTATTTATAATGTGTAATAAAAAAATTCCAATGCCCTAGTTCAGGTGTGGATTGTGAAATAGTTTTTTGCAATACGAGTCCGTTCTATTCAGATCTTTACTTAGATCCAGGGCAACGCCTCGTGTTACAAATCTCTTTTGTAGAAGCCGGACAGCGTGTGTAAGATGAACCCGTTCCATTGGATAGGATGGCGAATATAATAATATGGTCGAGATGTTTACTTAGATATAGGACAACGCCTCACCTATACATACCCCGCCGGCAGTAGCTCGCCAACTCACAAGTAAACTACAAGCCTTACTCGTCAGTCCATCAAAATGGTTTCAAGAATTATTTGTGTTGCTGTTGTGTTTGCATCAGGTAGGATTAACTATGAATTGATTAACTGAATTATTGATTCTTATTGGTTTAGGTAGAAAGTGATAGCGCGGTGAGTAATTTAGGAAGAAATTAAAAATGAATTGAAATGGGGTTTAACGTCCTACTGTTCTGGGGTCAGTTGCTCAAAACTAAGTTATTTTAACAATCCGTTAAACTCTAACGGACATATCTTGGTAACGTGTTGTTTGTTAAGTTTCCGTTAAATTTACTACAGAAAACACTATAGAATACTTAATTTTTTATATTAGCATAATTTGTAGGAAAAATTTGCACCACAGAATGTTCGGGGCCTTTATTTCCAGCAACAATATTTCTCTCCGTTAAAGTTAACGGATCGTTAAAAGATAACAAAGCTTTGAGCAACTGGCCCCTGCTCCTAAACTAGGCCAATAGAGAAGGGCATACGCTATACATTGTGCTATATAAAGGAGACGTTACCCGGACATCTGCACTACGGCCTACTCTTAAATCGTGTACATGGAGATCACAGTAGCTAAGCGAGTAAGACACTGGATAGCTAGCCTGGATGTCGAGAAGGTTTATCCCCACATGTCAGTGGTGCAGGGCGGAGGGCATCCCTTGGCAGTTTCAATTCGATATAAGAGAAGGCCGTAGCAAACATAGTACACTGTATACCCTTCTTCATAAGCCCGATTTTTGGAGCTGAACAGTAGGACATTAAATCCAATTTCATTTCATTTCTACGTGTACCTGGTTATTGAACCATTTTCCGACGTGATTTCCCCTTGTCTGTGATGCAGAAGGAGGGCCTGACAAGGACAGCTGCCTAGTCGTTCGGATGGGACGAAAAACCGAGCCGAGGTCCCGTGTACACATTGGAGTGCACGTAAAAGATCCCTTGGCAGTTGGAATTCGATATAAGAGTAGGCCGTAGCGCCGCTTCCCGGGCTAAATTTCCCCCATAGAACACTGATGGCGTATACCCGTCTTCAATTAGCTCAGGTTAAGTGCATAACAGTAGGACGTTAAACCCCATTTCATTCATTGGTTATTGAACCAGCGTCTTACTCACTGAACCACAGCTAATCCATAGAAATTAATTTTGGGCGGATTCTATGTTTTGTGCCCGGTGCGTGACAAATACGTTAGACGCTTGCTTATTGACAATTAGATTGCCATATAAGAGTAGAGCTTAGTGCCCCTGTCCGTCCACTACAGGTCACAATTTTTATCCGATTTCAATGAAACTTGATACATAGGTCTATCACCATACGATCTCGGTTTCGTTCGATATTGGCATGTATCGGAGTGTAGCTTCATGGATTATTGACCCTAATTGCACGAAAAATCACCTTTTTAGCTTGTGAACACTGTAGAGGTCACAATTTTGAATCGATGTTGATGAAACGTGAAATGCATGTTTACAACCGAAAGATCTTGGTTCCATTCCATATTTGCGTATATCGATTTGTAACTTCATGAATTATGGCCCTTGATTTAGGAAACATCGCGTTCTGTGTAACACTACAGATAAGAGACACATGCCTCTTCATTTCTACATATTATTATGTGATCGTTTATTTTAAACGTCACTTATTTCCTTAACTTATTTCCCTAACTTAATTCTTTTACTAGTTTGACGTTCTTTTAAACCCTTATATTTAGCATATCCCTAACGTTAAAAATTGAATATAATTATCCCTTGGTCTATTTGGCGTTCCATGGTCAATTTAGTAGGAAATAATGTACCTACCTTAAAAAACGTCAGGAAACTTTGTCTTTTTCAAAGGTTTTCCTCCGGGATCCCATTCAGTAGTTATAGATACCATTCTTCTGTCTTCAATCAGTGGCCAATGATCGTCTTGAAATGTAACTTCTGCAACTAACAAGATTTCCTGTGGCTGGGACTTGTACACGCTATGTCTGGCTCACGTGCACCATTTCTATTATTTGTAACACTACAGATAAGAGACGGTCAGCATAGTTGGTAGAACTTTATTGAGAACATAGAATAGACATAGGTCGGAAGGAGCTCTATTCAAGTCTGACTTACTTTCAGATAATTCTGGCTTTATAAAGCATACAGTCCTTAAGAATAATGATACATGACAGATTAACTTATTTGGAATTGAGATTATAGTTTCCATAACTACACATCGTCTTTCCATTTAAGTCGCGAAGTTCTGCTGAGTGTTCAACCCATAGAACATGTGTAGATTATAAATAACATATGGATAAATAAGATATTCAATGAGATCGTGCATTTTGTCAAAACTAGCAGAGGTCATTAGTATGTTGCCCGTAAATAACATATTGAACACATTAGCAGAAGTTGTTTATAGTTGAAAACGTCCAATATAATATAATGTCAAATCTAGAAAAGTTCTATGTATGTATTACTTTGTCACATCTGTTTAGTTTGTTCTCTATCCAACTCTTGTATGTAGGCGTATCCTGCCTGTCAATAGCTGGTTTATATACTTGGCCGTCCAGGTTAGCGCGCCAGTGTCTTACTCAGTGGGTCACCGCGTTCGTTCGATCCTTAAGGTTTAACGTCCATTCACCTAGGATGATATCACAGACAAGAGGAAAAATCGGTTATAAAATCTTGAATGAGAACAGATTGTCGTTCCACAAACCAATTAACAATTGAAATCCGTTTTAATTTGGAACCACATTAAGGAAATTCATCACTGATAAGACTTTTTCAATCTGACTTCCTTCCCACGTGGGAAATAAAATGAAATGAAATCGGGTTTAACGTCTTACTGGTCTGCTCCTAAACTAGGCTAATTGAGACATAAGACATATAAAGGAAATTTTGCCCGAGCAGCGGCACTACGGCCTACTCTTATGTCGAATTCCAACTGACTTGCACGCCAATGTGTACACAGGACCTCGGTCTTTCTTCCAATCCGAACGACTAGACAGCTGTTCTTGTCAGGCAGTCCGTCCTGTGGTACTGACAAGGGGCAACCACGCCGGGAAATCTGGATGAACTTTCTCGGCCTATGCAGGGATTACAGCCACATTTCCGCATGTTTCTGAGACAACAGCCGCGAGTTTTACAACATATAACCGTTGCATCAATACTGGGCAATTCCTGTATTTTTGCGCTCGTTGTGTTTACACGTGACTAATTAGCATTGTCCAATCAGAGGTCATGGCACAAAACACACTCTAAACAAATATGGCAGCCTCCAAAGAAAAAGAAATATAAAAGTGTACAGCCGTCGAAAGTTTATTTTTCAATTGAGAAACTCACGGACCCCCCCCCCCCCCCCCAAAAAAAAACAAAAAACATTTGAAGCAGAAGAAACTCTTTGTTGATCAGCCATGATTTCCAACAATCTTGACATTGATCGAACCTTGAACTTTGCAACTCGATTGTCACATGTAGACAATTTAGCTAGAAACGCGAGACTTGATAATCGTAACGATATTTTAAACTAAGGAATCTGATTGTATAATGAAGCTGGGCTTATAACCCAATCAAACTTAGTGTCGAAATATACAGAGTTTATCGTGAAGGGCTTGATAAGATGTACGTAGTAAGGGCGAGATCAAGCCTTCTATTGAAGATAGGGGATCACGGTGGCTAAGTGGATAAGGCGCTGGTTCGCTAGTGGGCGACCTTCGCTTATCGTGATTTCTTGACTATGGTCGAACTAAATGAATCCGAATTTCATTTAGTCGGGACCATAGTCCAGAAAATACTGAACCATGCTATTGTGGCATGGTCGTAGTAGTTCAAAGATGGCGGGTGTGGATGAAACGTAAGTGTAGAATATTTAGAAAGAATCTATTTTTGTTTAGCATATTGTATTAGGAAAGTTTAAATTAATTTTAAATGGTTGCTAATGCTACCAGCAGCTATTTTTATCCCCTATGTTATGCAGGAATCTATGTGAGTCTTCAAATTACGCATTATTTCAATATTTGTGCTACGCAAAAAGTAAAGTCCATGGGGGCAGCCATCTTTGAACAGACGTTGTCCGGACCGTCCGCGTTCGGTTTCTAGTTCCGACCACCAGTCGTGAAAAAAAAAAACCAGGAGGTCGAATGTTCGATCCCTGCATTGGCCGAGAAAGTTCATCTCAGTGATGCAGAAGGGGGGCCTTGTTACAACCCCTATTGTAATAACAACCCCTATTGTAATAAATGTAATAAATGTAATAAAATTTCTATCAACCCCTATTGTAATATCAACCCCTATTGTAATAAATGTATATAACCATACAATAATTTCGACATCTAAATGAAAAAGTCTATGAAATTTGATAACCATCTGAGTATCAATATCTAGAAGTAATGGCATGCGTTTACACTGCATAGATATATTATTAAACACCACAACCGAAAACATGATTAAAGGCCGGAGAATTATTAAAATGGAATGTCCAACCCCTACCCCTATTGCAATCAATGATATTTAAATAAACGTAAAGTTGACACTCCATTTGATTAACTCTCCAAACGGCTGGCTTTGAGACATGATTTCAGTGGGTTTTTTGATCATAATATTCTATACAGTATAAAGATATACCAGTACTCTTACATATTGATACGGATATGGTGATCAAAATCCATCGACATTTAAAGTTAGGTGTCGATTTTATTGACATGGCAAAACATATTTATTACAATAGGGGTTGACAGAAATTGTATTACAATAGGAGTTTTGCCGTGTAACCACTATTGTAATATCAACCCCTATTGTAATAAATAAGTCTAAGTGTAGAGAAGGATTTTAAAAATGCTATAGGAGGGTTGTTTTATCTGATATGCACACGGAAAAGATGTTCAAAGTTCCCAGACGACAGATACTTCAGAGAAAATACTTAACGTGTATTTAAATACCATTGATTACAACAGGGGTTGACATTCCATTTTAGTAATGCTCCAAACGGCTTCAAAACATGTTTCGGTGGTTTTGTTTCATAATATTCTATGCAGTATTAAGCATAATATTACCTTATATATTGATACGCTAATGGTGATGAAAATCTATCGACTTTTACAGTTAGGTGTCGATTTTATTGGCATGACAAATACATTTATTACATTTATTACAATAGGGGTTGACAGAAATTTTATTACAATAGGGGTTACGTCGTGTAACCCCTATGGTAATATCAACCCATATTGTAATACATGTGGCTAAGTGTAGATAAGGATTTAAAAAATGCTATAAGGAGAATAATTTAATCCGATATGCATACGGATTATTTTTTTCTGATGTGAACATGGAAAAAGTTTTCAATATCCTCAGACGACAGAATTTCCAGAGATCATACTTTACGTTTATTCAAATATCAATGATTACAAAAGGGGTTGAAATTTCATTTGACTAATTCTCCAAACAGTTTTAAGATATGATTTCGGTTGTTTAGTTTCATAATAATCTATACAGTATAAATGCATACCATTATCGTAGATACTGGTGCGGAAATGGTGATCAAAACCATAGAATTTTAAAGTTAGGTGTCGATTTTATTGACATGGCAAAACACATTTATTACAAATATTACAATAGTGGTTGACAGAAATTTTATTACAATAGGGGTTATACCGTGTAACCCCTATTGTAATATCAACCCCTATTGTAATAACTGTATTTAACTATAGATGAGAATTTACAAAATGCAATTGGGTCGATTATTTTATCTGATATGCATACCAAAAATATGTTCAAAATCCCAAGACGACCGATCTTTCAGAGAATATACATTCCATTTGATTAATTCTCCAAATTGTTTTTTGAGACACGATTTCGGTGTGAGGTCATAATATTCTATACAGTATAGATTACAATAGGGATTGACATTACATTTGAATAATCCTGCAAACTGCTTCAATACATGTTTCGGTGGTGTTGTTTCATAATATTTTATACGGTGTAAAGGCATACCAGTACTCATATATATTTGTACGGAAATGGTGATCAAAATCCATAGACCTTTAAAGACCCAATATCACGCTTGTTGTAAATGAATAATTTGTCCCAATCTTTATTCTGGTCACCAAATTGTACTACTTTACAATATTCCAATTAATAAATGATACAAATTTCATCTTAACACACCTTATTATAAAATTGAAAAGTTTCAACTACATGCCGTAACTAACATGGTTTGAAAAGCCTTACGTAAGCCTTTTCAAATGCAATCTGGATTTAAACATATTTTCGAATCCTCTGGACAAGTACATGTAGGATAGGTTATAATGGATAATTTACACAATAGGTAGTTAGAATAAAGCTACGTTCACACTACATGCGCATTGAATGTCTCCGGAATTCGGACTGGTTTTTCCCGCATTAAAAGTGGTGCGTCACATTACAGTTTTTTCGGATTGAATTCACGTCATTGAGTACACGGAAAATCTGTATTTCGTCCAATCTGAACAACTACAGCCATCAGGCCCCCGCCTTGCAACAGCAACACTGGTATGGGAAACCACGCTAGAAAATCACGTTGACTGCGAATAAACCGTTCAGAATAATTGTTCCGTGTTGAATTCGGAAAAATATACGGATTCGTTAATTCAGATTCAGTTCGGTTTTTATCGAATTCAGTGTGGCGCCAAAGTCCGGAATAAGACTTTATTCTGAATTCAATGCAGGTTAAAGCCCTAGTGTGAACGCAGCTTAAAGGCTATTTTTTTTTTCGGAACCTGTCAAGCCAGCAAGAGTGTTATTGTCCCTTTAAAGTTAGATGTCGATTTTATTGGCATGGCAAAACATATTTATTACAATTATTACAATAGGGGTTGACAGAAATTTTATTACAATAGGGGTTACGTCGTGTAACCCATATTGTAATATCAACCCCTATTGTAATAAATGTGTCTTAGTGTAGAGAAGGATTTAAAAAAATGCTATAAAGTGAATTATTTTATCCGATATGCATACGGAACATATGATAAAAATCCCCTGACGACCGATTTTTCAGAGATCATACTTTACGTTTATATAAATATCATTGATTGCAATAGGGGTTGGACCTTCCATTTTAATAATTTCTCTAAACTACTTAACGGCTGTTTTCGGTTGTGGCGTTTCATAATATTTTATGCAGTGTAAACGCATGCCATAACTTCTAAATATTGATATTCAGATGGTTATCGAATTTCATATACTTTTTGATTTAGATGTCGAATTTATTGTATGGGAATATACATTTATTACAATTATTACAATAGGGGTTGATTTTACAATAGGAGTTAAGTAAAATAGTATTACAATTATTACAATAATTACAATAGGGGTTGATATTACAAAAGGGGTTGACTGAAATTTTATTACAATTATTACATTTATTACAATAGGGGGTGTTATTACAATAGGGGTTGTAACAGGGCCTGACAAGGACAGCTGCCTAGTCGTTCGGATGGGACGAAAACCCGAGGTCCCGTGTACAAATTGGAGTGCACGTAAAGGATCCCTTGGCAGTTGGAATTCGATATAAGAGTAGGCCGTAGCGCCGCTGCCCGGGCAAAAATTCCCTCATAACACACTGTATGGCGTATGCCCGTCATCAATTAGCCCAGGTTAGGTGCATAATAGTAGGTTAAACCCCATTTCATCCATCCATTCTATTGAAGATGTAGTCCCCGTAATGTGACCAGTTATTGTTTATGATGATGCACCTATAATATTTTTAAATTGTGTAAAAATTCGAATCTTTGATCTATTTACAGTATTACAGACAACAAATTCAGAATCATGCGATCAGCAATCCCTTGCAACTTCTTGTCCATTAACTGGTTTGGCAAATAACCCAACGACAGATGAAGAGATTAAAGCTGCTTGCAAGTACGTAAAACTGAAATCAAAAACGGGTTTAACCCATGGAAGCCCATATGGGACATGGGGGTTAGATGGCCGAATGGTTAGCGTGCGCGCGCTGTATCATAAAGCCTATCATTGAGTCAACTGGCATGGTTTCGAATCTCCGGTTGTACGTGGCAAGGAGTAGTGTCGCCTGTCAAACCTCGTGGGTTTCTCTGGGTCCTCCGGTTTCCTCCCACTGCTAAAGACCCCTACGCACATGCAAATTATTGAAATAAAAAACTAAAACTATATGTTAGCCCCGAAATGACCTAGTGGTGTCGAGTGGACGTTAAACCCCATTCTCTCTCTCTCTCTCTCCCATATGGGACAATGGTTTTTTGTTTTTTCACTCAAGCTGTATTGTTTTTTTAAATTTTAATATTCTGTGAGATATAGAAATGTTACAAGTAAATTTCATGTTTCAAATATTTCTTTCGTGCGCAAACATTTCCAAACAGGAATACGGAATCAAAAATCATTAATACTGTCCTCTTTGGTCTTCGTGGGTTTTCTCCGGTTTCCTCAAACTTCTAAAGACCCCCTACGCGCAGGCGAATTATAGAAATAAAACTGAACCATTTGTTAGTCCAGAAATGACCCACTTTATGTCGAGTGGACGTTAAACACTCTCCCTCTCGCTTTCTCTTTATCTTTCTCTCTCTTCAACGTATGACTAATTATCCGTGCATGGAATATGTTCGCCTTAACTAACCCGGCTGGTGTTGGCAAAAGGGAGTGAGCCCTCAAACCCCATGCATTTCAGTATGTAGCGTTTTCAGTACCGCCCTAAAATTAATTGCCATTAAAGTTGTCTTTCCAACTTTGTTTTCCAGCATCTTCAAGACTTACCTCCCCTGTGTTGCCAGTGAAACCTCAACTTGTACTCAAACTTTCAAGGACATTCTCCAACAAACACTGGGCCCTTTTCAGACCATTTATGATGAAAAATGTGGCGGTAAGTAGATCGAATTGTCTCTAACGCCAGTACCACACGGGCGGACACTAGCCTGACATTATCTCTAAAGCCAGTATCACACGGGTGGACACTAGCCTGACATAATCGCTAAAGCCAGTATCACACGGGTTGACACTGCCCTGACATTATCTCTAAAGCCAGTATCACACGGGTGGACACCACACGGACAGACAACTACCCTGACATTATCTCTAAAGCCAGTACCACACTAGGTACATCTTATCAAGCCCTTCACGTAACACTCTGCATATTTCGGCATTAAGTTTGATTGGGTATCAGCCCAGCTTGTGAGCCTGTCAGATTTCTTGGTCGTCGCGAATACCAAGTCTCACGCTTTCAAGCTAAAATAACCGAGTTACAAAGTTCAAGGTTCGTCCAATGTCAAGGTTTCCGTGGGATTCGCTATGTCACAATCTATGATTCAGATTGGTTGTTACTGTTCGCGTGTCTGCAGATAACGTAGCCATAATGGCGGGAATTGTGAAGTAAACCAGCAACGGTCAGATGTTTATATTATATAACTTATACTGTTTATATATAACTTATACTGTTTATATAACTTATACATTTTATATATAACGTATACTGTTTATATATAACTTATACTGCTTATATAACTTATACTGTTTATATATAACTTATACTGCTTATATATAACTTATACTGTTTATATATAACTTATACTGCTTATATATAACTTATACTGTTTATATAACTTATACATTTTATATATAACGTATACTGTTTATATATAACTTATACTGCTTATATAACTTATACTGTTTATATATAACTTATACTGCTTATATATAACTTATACTGTTTATATAACTACTGTTTGTAGTATTTGACAAAAGAGCATTAGGACGTTAAACATATTTTATGTCATTACGAAGAGAATATAGACTGAAGTAATTGAGACTGAGACAATATGCGTCACGGTGCTGATTCCATTTAAATTTTAATTTCAGGTATGGCGATTGGTCCATTGAATATCGGTGTCTACATTATTATTGCCTTGGCTAAATTCTCCTACGACAGATTCATGTAAATCTCCCCAGTAACGTTGTTGATCGATATATATATGTATATATGGAGAGAGAGAGAGAAAGAGAACCCTGACTTTTAGACACCATAGATCAAATATCACATTCCTTTCGTTAACTTTTAGATTTTTAAATCTTAAAATATAATAGCAGCGACCAATATAATTATTTATCACATTTGTTTCGTTTAATGTATGATTTGTTACCTCGGTAGGGCATTTGATGGTTATCCCTTCAGGGCGGTTTATGAATAATGCTTAATCTCGATAGGTATCAATCCTTTAATTCAACTAAGGTTACGATCTACTTTTTGTGTTTTATTAATGCATAGGTTGAATTAAGCGGAGTCAGCATAGTCAATGAAACAAATAAAGTACTTTTAATACATTCGTTGTTATGTTGGGTAACGTTTTAGTCCGGTCGCAAAACCAGTGTAGCCGCCAGCCACCAGAGTTTGAAGGGGCAAAGGCACAAGCTTTAACTAGGGTAGGTTGGGGGGGGGGACTCAGAACAATTTGTGAAAACAGGCTGTCGGAAATGCAGTCTAGTAGTATGTTGTGCACTGATCGTTGGGGTAAAGTGTCAAACGAACGGACTTGCGAACCTCGACAAAGCCCACTTACGAGCGTCATATCAGGGGGTTCTTACGGGGGATTTGGGGAACCGATTGTCGAGATAAATAGAGCTGACTAGATACCGTACATAACCTGACCACTAGTTCGTCCGACCACAGAGGAAAGCGTCAAACGAAAAGAGTGAGTGAATCAAAGTGAGTTAATATTTTCGCCACGACACTTTTAGAACCAGACTGCCGGAAATGGCATTGGTCATTCACGATTCCTGTGCTAGTACTGAGCAACTCCAAAGCTGTTTTAGGTGGTACCTATTTCAGCTAATCTAGCCTAACTTCGGTCTAAATATTGGGTAACTCTTGTCAGTGATACTCCACCACTACATATGTCTGGCAATTATATAGCTCGGCCAGGTTAACCCACCACTAGAAATGTCTGTCAGAGTGTTTTTGTAATACCCGAAGATGTACGGTATATTGCTGTGCAATTTTAAGATGGTACACGTTTGAGCTAATATCTAGCCATGTTGTGGGGTATGGCATTTGGGGCTTGGAATACAACACCAACCAACAGAAAACCGGCAGACTTGAATTCACAGGATACCAGATATAAATGCATTGATACCATATAGGAGGAAATTGGTAGACTGTTCAGCCCAATAAAATAAAACACAGTACGAACAATCCAAACCATTAGACACAATTCGTCCTAAGAAAATCTGTTTTACACAGTTAAGACCAGCGGCCATGCGAATATTCACTGCGGATCAGTGTGTTTTCAGCTAGGTTGACCCCCTGGTCTCCTGCTCTATAACCCAGAAGAGGGAAAATTAAAACAGGAAATCACATCATTCGTCAATAAAGGGGGGTCCTTTATTATTTTATACTCTGTTATAGGATGGTTATTATCTTAGGGTCAGAAACTATTTTAAAAACTAAGTTGAATAAAACTTATATTTGTACTCATTACAAAAATACTGCCTCAATAATATTTGATATACGCAAAAAACAAACACGTAAATTTTCAACAAATGGAAAGGGAATCAAAATTTGGCGTTTTTGAGCACTAAATCGTATTTTTGGGGAATATTTATTATATCTATTATTTTTTTCTGTTTTAATCTAAACAAATATATTAAATTTGGTGAATACTTAAAACCTTGTGTTTTTAGGTTAGTTTTCAAAAATAATGCAGAAAGATAGGAATTTCTCCAAATTTTGGCGTTTTTGAGCACTAAATCGTATTTTTTTTGGAATTTTATTACATCTATTATCTTTTCTGTTTTAACCTAAACAAATATATTATATTTGTCGAATACTTAAAACTTTGTGTTCTTCGGTTAGTTTTCAAAAATAATCAGAAAGACAGGAATTTCTACCAATTTTGGCGTTTTTGAGCGATAAATCATATTTTTGGGGGAATATTTATAATAAATCTATTAATTTATTCTGTTTTAATATAAAATTTTCGGTTAGTTTCATAATAATGCAGAAAGACATGAATTTCTAGTAATTTTGACATATCAATATATAATCCACTTAAAACCTATATTTCAATGACCTACTTTATGTCGCAATTAGTTCATGTTTTACAGTATATATAATCCACTAAAGCCCCGTTTACATTACCAAATATTACACATATGTGCATGTTTGCATATATGTATTAATTACTCACGTATGCAAAAGTATATTTGCTAAGCGTTCACATGTTATATAAGCATTCACAGTAATATTTTGAATACAGTGTTTAGATGCCAATTCCAGTATATTTGCACATATTCAAAAGTATTTATGGTTAGTATTTGTGCAGATTGTGTCATATAAACGCCCAGCAATATTTGCATATGTGTATATATCTGATAATGAGATATACACACATATTCAAATATTGCTGAGCGTTTATATGACACAATCTGCACATATACTTACCATAAATACTTTTGCATATATGCAAATATACTTTTGCATCTGGTCAAGACTAGGTGCAGTATTTTTACACATGTATGCAAATGCGTTTACATGACGAAATTTGCATACATGAGTAATTTTGCATATATGCAAAAGATTTGCATGTGTGCAAATTTTGTCATGAAAACGGGGCTTTAGAAACTGTATTTCAATATAGTACACACCTTTATAGTGAATGTTATTAGTTTCCCGCCACTATGAGACTACAAGTTTGTTTATTGTATTAGTTTCCCGCCACCATGAGAAATGAAATGAAATGGGGTTTAACGTCCTACTGTTCTGCTCCTAAACTGGGCTAATTGAAGACGGGCATACGCCATACAGTGTGCGATGAGGGAAAGTTTTGCCCTAGCAGCAACTGAATTCCAACTGCCAAGGGATATTTTACGTGCACGCCAATGTGTACACGGGATCTCAGTTTCTCGTCCAATCCGAACGACTAGGCAGCTGTCCTTGTCAGGCCCTCTGTCTGCATTACTGACAAGGGGAAACCACGCCGGAAAATCGAGATGAACTTTCTCGGCCAATGAACACCCGACCTCCAGGCTGGCGAGCCAGCACCTTACCCACTTAGCCACGCGGTCCACCGCCAATATGAGGCCACAACTTTGCGTATTTAAACAATATGGTCGTCAACCTCAGACATGGCCATTTGTTTCGCTGTCTGTTGTGAAAAGTTGAATGCTTAAAGCATATTTGGGCAAACGTGGGAGCTGGGCGAAGGGGCAGGATTAACATTAATATAAATGAGAAAATTAATGGTGGTCACCCTTTGATGTTGGGTACCATTATTACAGATGAAATATTGGGAGCGCCCCTTGTTCTGTACGGAGCAGACCATTAGAACGTTAAATCCCATTTTATTTCATGTCTCGTGCTATAACAATATATTGGATCTTAAATTAAAATTAATTAAAAAACAAAATTATTCCTTAGTCAATTGTTTTATTTAATTATAGGATTGAGGAATCAGTCGGGCGTTAATGAACACACACGACGGCTGTCATTTAGGAATCACCATCCGAATATGCTTTCGGTCACTGTGACGTCACATAATTAAGAGTGTTTTCGACTTTCAGTAGAGATAGCTCAACTAATTTTAATCAGAGTGGTGTGAACTGTCATAAAGTAATTTAGTTTATCTTATCTGTACTTTAATGTAGTGTGAATTATAAATAGACAATCCCCCCCCCCCTTCCTGCATTTTTGGGTTGACTTTTTGGTCTAGAATTGGAAAAAAGGGATCAGATTTGCAATTTGCAGTTTTCGGTAATATTGATGATATGATAGCGGACGGATAGGGGGTGTAAAGTGTCTTTCTTCAGCGCAATCATTGTGTCGGTAGTGAGATTTTCACCCCAGTCAACATCAAATCCCTGTAGCAAAAAATCTAAACGGTCACCCCCCCCCCTACAAAACTATGATCAGAAGATTATCAGATGTGTTCTCCATCGTGCCTATAAAGATTGGAACCAACGGAATGTTGAGCAAAAAGCTAAAGCCTGTGATGTTACGCCCATTTAACATTGAAGTCAATTGGCAAATAATTACCAGTCTGAGCCCATATAATCCCGCATAATCCACGACAGTTATCTCCCGCTGTATCGATAATGACGTTGTAATGTCATTAATAACAGCTGGTACCTTGTGTATGATCAGCATGGCACAAAATCCTGGTTAATAAAACAAACAGTTTTTATGACGCATGCTTTCGTGTTAAATCCATGCCTGTTGTTTGCATGTCTGGTTTCAAACATTCTCACAATTACCCAGATAGTCGAACGGATGCATAGAGATGGTAGCTAAACTATAATTACCTCAAGTTGGAAACAGGTATGCCATCATTTACACACACTGTATGTTTATACGAAGGTTTATTTGAATGCGTATTTATTTGCCTACTTTTTAAATTAAAAAGCTACACTTTCATTACAACATGTCCTATTACAGCAACCAGTGTCATGGCCGTTTACGGAGAGAGAGGGGAAGAGGAGAGAGATAGAGGAGGGGGGGGGGTCACGTCCACTAGACACAAATACGTCATTTTGGGACTAGCATATGGTTTAATTTCATTTCAATAATTCGCTTGTGCGTAGAGGAAAACGGAGGACTAGAAGAAAACCCGCGGGGTTGGACAGGCAGCCCTACTCCTTGTCACGTACAGCCATGCATTCGAAACCGCGCCAGTTGACTAAATAACAGACCTTTTAACAAAGCGCGCACGTGCTAACCGTTTGGCCATCCAGCTCCCGGTCGTTTTGGGATATGCTGAATAGTTCTGAAACACCTGCTAAGTAAATTCATGTCAGACGTTGCAGACCATTTTCGTTTTCCATTTTGGAACGTTTTTTGGTAATACGGTATGTTAGCAATTCAAATCATTATCGAAGAATGTGTGTGTGAGAGAGAGAGATATATAGAGAGATAGAGGGAGAGAGATAGAGAGATAGAGGGAGAGAGATAGAAAATGAGATAGAGGAATGGGGTTTAACGTCCACTCGACACAAACCAGGTCATTTTGGGACTAACATATGGTTTTCAAATTTGTTTTGACATTCGCTTGCGCGTAAAGGTTTTTTAGCAGTGGGAGGAAATCGGAAGTGCCCGGAGGAAACCCACGAGGTTTAGAAGGCGCCCCTATCACCAGGGCTCACACAAGCCAAAGTTAAATACTTGCATCCTTTAACTAACAATAGTCTTTGATGAAACGCTTTAATCGATATATCGATTGATTATATCGATGGAAGGACTGTATTGATTTTAACAGAACTTATTTAAACACATGCTTATAACAAGTAGTAAATATGTACTGAAGTAAGGTCGCCTGTCCAACCTCGTGGATTTTCTCGGGATCCCGGGGTCCCCGGGTTTCCCCCAACTGCTTAAGACCCCTACGCACAAGCGAATTATTCAAATAAAATGAAACCATATGTTAGTCCCGATATGACCTGGTTTTTGTCGAGTAGTTGTTAAACCCCATTTCTCTCTCTCTCTCCCTCTCTCTCACCCTCTCTCTCTCTCCCTCATCCTCACCTCCATCCCCATATAGCGCTAAAATATCGCATTGATCACAATTTTTTTTATCATATTCAGAGTATTCGTGAAGATATTTGATATGAATTAAATAAAAGATGGGTTATCAACGACACATCAAGTTTTTATCTGTGATCATCTGTTTAATCATATGGTTTCTACATAACTGGTTATATCTAACGATACAATTCAAGACCAACATTACCAATGTTCCAGTACATAACAGGTATTTATAATGTTCTAGTAAATAACAGGTATTTATAATGTTCCAGTAAATAACAGGTATTTATAATGTTCCAATAAATAATAGGTATTTAAAATGTTCCGGTAAATAAAAGGTATTTATAATGTTCCAGTGAATAACAGGTTTTTATAATGTTCCAGTAAATAACAGGTATTTATAATGTTCCAGTAAATAACAGGTATTTATAATGTTCCAGTGTATAACAGGTAGTTATAATGTTCCAGTAAATAACAGGTATTTATTATGTTCCAGTATATAAAAGGTATTTATAATGTTCCAGTAAATAATAGGTTTTATAATGTTCCAGTAAATAATAGGTATTTATAATGTTCCAGTAAATAATATATATTTGTGTTGTAATAAAATGGGGTTGGGGGAGAAGGTGGATGGGGAGGATGGCCGAATGGTTAACAAGTGCGTGCTTTATCATAAAGCCTGTCATTGAGTCAACTGGCGCGGTGTCGAAGCCCCGGTTGTACGTAGGGTCGCCTGGCCAACCTCGTGGGTTGATTTTTTTGTTATACCATAATATTCTGTTATATTCCAGATTGAAGAAAAATGACAGATGGATAATAACAAGTATAAGTAGTAGACCACACCAAATACATGATCTGGAACAACGAACAGATTGGAGCGTTCTTACTCTTAATTCTAATAACATGTACGTTTCTCTTTAAATATCTTAGTGGTCGGGGGGGGGGGGAGTCATGTGGCTAAGTGGATGAGACGCTAGCTTGCTGGCCTGGAGATCGGGTGCTCGATCCCTGCATTTGCTGTGAAAGTTCATCCAGATTTCCCGGCGTGGTTTTTTCCTTGGACGGAGGGCCTGACAAGGCCAGCTGTCTAGTCGTTCGGATGGGGCGAAAAACAGAGGTCCTGTGTACACATATGCGTGTACTGTTAAAGAGCCCTTGGTTGTTGGAATTCGATATATGAGTAGACCGTAGCGCAGCGTATGTCTGTCTTCATTAGCCCACTTTATTTCCGATTATATTTTTTGGAACTGCAGTGGATCAGTTAGTAGGGCTGATTTTCATGTTTGGGTTTTCGCTGGTTACATGGAAACGCTTCCATTATATTTGTGTTAGACCGACGCTTTCGCGGGCGAACGCTTCCATACATCGAAAAGAGGTCTAATGAACTGGTTCACTGAGGTACGATTCCAGTGAGGGCCAAGCGAGGACAGTTTGTGGCCGTTTATGGGACGAAAATCCGAGGTCCTGTGTACGCATTGACAATGACGTAAACAAACCCGTGACAGTCAGAATTCGTGGTAGGAGTAGGCGGCTGTCCGGGCAAAAATTTACGTCATAGCACATTGTAAGGCGCTCGCGTGTCTTTGCTTGTCCACGCGACGCAGAAATGTAGATCGCTACACCGCATTTAATTTCATTTCAAAATATTAACTCATATCACAGGGACCTTAGTGGTAACTCGTCTTCCATTAGCCTAGGTTAGGTACACAACAGTAGGACATTAAACCCCATTTCATTTCATTTCATTCCCTTAGTGGTTATAGTGACGACGATTAGCAGTTGCTTCCAGAAGGTCACTACCATTAGTGTTTTTTGGCGGCCCCAACACCACCCACGCGGCCCAGTATTCAAAACCTAATTAATTTCTAGCTTCTAGTTTCACATGGGCCTTAGTGGTGGTTACTGACGAAGATGATCAGTTGCTTCCAGTTGGGCACTGGTGAATGTTCGGCGTTCCCAACACCAGCCGCACGGCCAAGTATTCAAAACCTAATGAATTTCTAGGTGTAGAATAAGTTAGGCGACCGCGGTGGTCGAGCAACAGTGCACCCGCCTCTCGAATAGTGTGTACCCATATCATTTAATCAAACTTTCGTGATTTATCAAACCCAAAAGTGTACCAATGGTTCAGGGCGGAAATAACTATTCGATAAAAGTAGGCGGAAACGTCGATACCCAGAGGCCTGTTTCACGAAATTTAAACTAAGATAAAACTTAAATTTTAGTAATCTGATTAGATAATATTTGGTTGATTAGTCAATCAAAATTGAGGTATCTACTAAAATTTGAATTTATCTTTAGTTAAGATTTCGAGAAATAGGACCGTGGTAAAAGCTCCCTTCTATGAAGGTAATGAAATTGAGGTATATGGTAATTAGTCCTAGGATGATCTAGATAATAATAATGTATATTTATAAAGCGCATATATCCATCCAGAAATGCATGCTCAAAGCGCTACACAATTATTAACCCGGGGCCTGTTTCAAGAAATTTTAACTAAGATAAAATCCGATTTTAGTAATTCGATTGGATAGTATTAGATTGATTTTAGCGCTTAGCCAATCAGATTTAAGTATGTACTAAAATTTGGATTTTATCTTAAGTTAAAATTTCGTGAAACAGGCCCCAGGTCTCTAGGATACAGGTAAAGCCTGATTACCTCCCTTTACCCCCGAACTCTTAGAAAGAGTCCCAACACATGCAGCATCAACTTGAAATTCAAGGAGCGCATTAGTTTTTTGTGTAACACATACACCATCCTACAGGTACCCATTTACAGCTGGGTAGACTAGAATACAGGGATAAAGTGTCTTATTCAAGGACACAAGAACTCGGCGCACAATGTGTTGAGTAATCTTAAACGCTAGTTTTCTCCTTTCAACAGAACATTAGGACGTTAAACCGCATTTCATTTTATTTCAAGGAAGCGATATTCATAAGCATGCTGCTTGTTTTCGTATCCTTTAAACTAACTGTCCAATTGTATGACTACTAGTATATGTAATTATATTGGATAAAATATTGTTTAAACCATTTTATTTTATTCCTCTCCTTTAAGGTGTTCTCCGATTACATCCGCAGTTTTAGAAGATTTAAGTTTAGAAGCTATCAAGAATGGGGCTAGATTTATCTATCTAGCGTCCCATTTAAACAACAAAACTGCATCAATATTAGATAGGTTTTATTACGATAAATATATGTCGGGGCTGCGATATAACGGTACTATGAACTTTTCGCTGTTTTCATATTATGGAGGACTCCCCGATCCGTCGGCGAAGGATGCGGCACCATCTTATAGTTATGAACTCGGCGTCTGGAAATCTGCGCCATTACAAAAGGTTCTCGGGATGGCTGATATTTCTATGGGTAATGACGTCATAGATTACAGAGCACCAGCGATATTGCTACCGTTCAATACGATGGAACCGATGCTGAAAGACAACATATTGTTCCAGTACGAAGCCTTCTGGGCCATTGTTCCGTTACAGAAAAATCAGCTTCTATGGTCTTTGTGGGTTCAAAAACTGCTCCAAGAAATCGGGAACTCTGCTTCATTTATAGCCTCTGAAGTTAATGGGAGACAATCTGGTTGTAAATCCTTAAAAGAATCAAAAGAATATCCGCTAACAATTGCTGCTGTTAATAGTTGGACGTGCACAGGGAGATCAACGTTTTTCTCATGTGTGATATCTTTAAGCGACTTTATGGCAGAAAAGAAAATGATGCAAAGGTCCGAATATCGGTCCATAGTTCGGTGGTTAGAGATTCTTCTAAAACACGGGTATAATCAACCAGGATTAGTTGATAAAGCGGTTGGAAAGAATTCATTAGAGCCCGCTCATAGAATTTTGTTTTACCCAGCCATTAAGAACGCCCATTCCAGCAGAAACTTTACTCGTATGTGCACCAAGGGGCTAGGGACGTGCCCCAAACCTTCAGGATTACAAAAATCAAAAGTTATCAACAACATTCTTTTAGTCATCGTGTTTAATAGAGCAGGTCATTACGGATCGCTCGAGTATTTTGAAAAGGTATATCGACCCACCTTTCGATATATCCTCTATTGTGGACAAGATAAACGAAATTTCCTAGAGGGCTATAACAAATTAACATACCCAGTGTCCTATCTGGAAATGCCTCCCAGTTTTGCAAATGGCGAATTGGGATACCAATGTCTTCATAAAGCCATGCTGATGCATTATGACGTAGATGGATATTTCCATGTGGGAGACGATGTTTTGTTGAATATTTGGAACTTGCACGATCTTCCCACGGATCAGATTTGGTTTCAAGAAAGCATGCGAGTAGCCAACTTATCCCAGCCCACTGTTCCCGATGTTTGGAAGAACCCAGACTGGTGGCCCTGGAGAGCTGGTAGAGGTCGAGTTGCGCTAGCGAGAGCTATGAATACACTCCAGTATCTGAGTCACCGAGAAAGACTTGTCGCAGCATTTCTAGATCAACTTGACGAAAACGCCGGAGGAGAGAATAAGGCCTTTTACGAGGTCTCTGATATCTTTTATATTCCACAACGATTTGCATCTCAGTTTATATACTTAGTGAATGTATTTACTGCCCATCAAGTGTATACAGAAATAACGGTCCCCACAATAATTAATGGCTTGTCGAAACAAAGTGAGGTTGTCCGATTAAAGGGTTCGTATCTTTGGTACCAGGAAAGGTTAAACTATCGAGAGACATTTAACCATTCCAATGTCTTCTTGCATTCTGTCAAGATTGATCCGTGTTTGAAAGATCAAACTTGTGTAAAGTTTTTATGTGAAAAGTATTTACCATGTCTTTAAATATGAAATTTTTAGAGTTGTTGTTTTTAGCGTCCCATTTATTTTAGATCAGAGTTATCTCCCCTGGTCATTTTAGATTTGAGTTACCTCCCCCTGCCCCCATTAAATATAGACGACGGCATATGGACAGAGCTTGGGTAATGGTAATGATTACATTTGAAAAAAGTAATGGGAATGGCAATGTAACGGCCCCAGCCCTGCATATGGACACAGCTTACCAAATATTTCGACCAAATATAGGGCGAAAGTTATTTTTAGTCTTTCTCTCCCTTTCCCTTTCAAAATCATGAATATTCCCCAACATGGCGATATTTGTTGACTTTTTGGGGCAGAATCAAAGAAATGGGTTTGGAAATACATTGTCTGTTTTGGTGAATATTAATGATTTTGAGGCCATATCTTCATAGGTTAGAAAAAAAATCATGACCTCTAATACCCCCTCCCCTCCTCCCTCTACAACCGGCCATATCTTCATGTAGTAGAGGCCATCGAAAGTAAAACAAAAACGAAACAAACTATAAATTTGTATTATAATCAGATTGAGGAAAACGTCGACAGTCAATGATGGATAGTAAAAAGAGAGAGAGAGCGAAATGGGGTTTAACGTCCACTCGACACAAACTAGGTCATTTCGGGACTAACATATGGTTCAATTTTATTTCAATAATTCGCTTGCGTGTAAGGGTCTTTAGCAGTAGGAGAAAACCGGAGGACGCGGAGAAAACCTACAGGGTTGGACAGGCGACCCTATTCCTTGTCACGTAAAACCGAGGATTCGAAACCAAGCCAGTTGACTCAATGACAGGCTTTATGATTAAGCGCGCCCACGCTAATTATTCAGCCACCCAACCCCCCTTGGATAGTAAAAAGAAGAAATTATGTCCACGAATTTTAACGCTTTAAAATTATGAAGCTTAGTGTGTTTTCTAATTAAATGCAGAAAGTTATAAAAATCTCTCCCCCCCCCCAAAAAAAAAAAATTAAAAAAAATTAGGATTTTCTCTTTGAATAGATCGCATTTTAAAACATATGTACCAACCATATAATTTAGGATAACATGTTGTAACATTTAATAAAGAAACCCAAAGCCAAAATATCAATGATCTCCGTGAGTTTATTTGAATTAAAACAAGGTACAGGGCCTATAAAACAAGGCCCACATAACGATTTCAGTGAGAATTATAGATGCTAGTTGCGTTAATTATACCCAGTGAGGGGGTTGGGATGACCTAGTGGTCTAGAGTGCCGCGCTTCGACCTCTAGCTGTCCGGTCACCTCTGGCTTGCGGCTGTGGTTTTGAGCCCTAGTCTGAGCGTATGTGACATGGAGATAGGGGCGCCTTCTCAACCTCGTGGGCTTCCTCCGGGCACTCCGGTCTCCTTCCATTGCTAAAGACCCATACGCGCAAGCGAATTATTGAAATAAAATTAAACCAAATGTTAGTCCCGTAATGACCTAGTTGTGTTGAGTGGAAGTAAAACACCATTTCTCTCTCTCTATCTCTCTCTCTCTCACTCTCTCTCTCTCGCTCTCTCTCTCTATACCCAGTGAAGATTTATATGTAGGAGAATTTAGCCAAGGCAATAATAATGTAGACACTGATATTCAATGGACCAATCGCCATACCTGAAATTAAAATTTAAATGGAATCATTACCGTGACGCATATTGTTAAAAGTGAGAGAGCGAGGGAGAGAAAGAGAGAGGGAGAGACAGGGGTAATGGGAGGTGGTTAACGTGCACTGGGTCATTGCGGGACTAACATAACTCTTTAATACCGGGTTCAATTGCTTACAATAATTCTCTTGTACGTAGGGTTCTATAGCAGTGGGAGGAATCCTACATGGATGGACATACGGCGTTGCTGAAGGGGGAAAAGGAGAGACATGGGGTTTAACATCCACTCGAAACAACCTAGGTCATTTAGGGACTAACATATGGTTTTTAATTTTATTTCAATAATTCGCTTGGGCGTAGGGGTCTTTAACAGTGGGGGAAAACGGGAAGACCCAGAGAAAGCCCGGTAATCCACTTACAGAGTAACCCACAAATGGTATTTCGATATATTAAGAAATATAATATTTTACGGGGGGAATTTATCGTGACCGCTTACATGGAGATGTCGCTGAATAGGGGTGGCTGTTTATAAAGAGTCTACTTTAATGTTAAAACATTACTAAATAATATACCAAGCTGGAATAATAGAGGTCGGGTGTTCGATTCCTGCATTGGCCGAGAAAGTTCAACTCGATTTTCCGACGTGATTTCCCCTTGTCATTGATGCAGAAGGAGGGCCTGACAGGGAGAGCTGTGAAGTCGTTCGGATGGGACGAAAAACCGAGGTCCCGTGTACACACTGGAGTGCAATAAAAGATCCCTTGGCAGTTGGAATTCGATATAAGACTAGGCCGTAGCGCGGCTGCCCGGGCAAAATTTCCCTCATAGCACACTGTATGGTGTATGCCCGTCTTGAATTAGCTCAGGTTAAGTGCATAACAGTAGGACGTTAAACCCCATTTCATTCATTCATTCTGGAATAATAGCGAAAGCAATGATCGAAATTATGTATTGGTATGAAATTATCAACATTTTATGCCCTTGGCTGCAACCGATTATGCGTTACCATACAGAGTAACCCACAAATTGATCTAACATTAGTACAAAATGCACAGCACTTGCCTTATAGCTAAGTGAAATCATGGTGCGACTGATTTGGCTGCAGCAAGTGGTCCCAATATTAAAGAGGCACCAATTAGTTCTTTGAGAAAAAGGTACCATAACTAAATGTTATTTATTATGCTGTAGAGCTTTGTGCCAAACATCTATCCATCTACACCCACGTTTCTTAACCTTTTCTCACCAACCACCCCTAAATGAATTCTCAACCAACCCCTTTACCGCCAGAGTTTTGAGGAGGTTACTGGCACTCTTCCAGGCTCTTCAGAGGAACTTGAAAATGGCCCTTTTCTATAGAAGCCATCCGACATGAACCGTGGATCTTTGAACGGGTCTGCACCCCCTGACCACATTGACATTGAATATGGAATGAATACGGATCGAAGTTGAGATTCAATAAAAACCAAATTTATATTTTAATGAAAATACGTCATGTACGTTGTTTCCAGTTCAGTGCGAAATTCGCTCCTGGTGATTGTCACAAACGATTTTTTTTTATTCTCTGTTTGAGAGTGCTAATCTCATGTTATGTCGGGAATCAGTCTGTTCCGGTATTTGATTTTTATCACAACCAGCGTTGGAAATCCAGATTCACAAAGATATGTTGTAACGAACGGCCTTGAAATGCAACTTCACATCTCATAGGACTCCACTACGTTTATATGATATTTTTGAAGTTACTGGGAGTGTGGTAATTCGCCTTCTGGACGTGAGCCATTCCCCCCCCCCCCCCCTGTGGGTGAATTCACCCCAGGTTGAGAAATGCGGATCTACAATGTACCATCCTTGGGCGCCATCAGCTAACAAATGTTTCAACATCCAATCAAATTTGATGTTACACCTGTAAAGTAGACGTTACGTCGCAAAGAACGATGGCAAAGAACGAACGAACGAACGAAGGCGGTACCCGAGTGAGTAAGGTTTTTTGCTCACAAATTAGATTGGATACAGCCTGTGGTAACGAAAATAGCCGAAAATTAAATTAAACATAAAGTCAGGCCCCGAGTTCACAAAGCATTCTCAGACTTAAGTTGAGAATTTGCTCAAATTTCAATCATTGTTTATGAGAAATATCTTTGATCCAGAAACCCTAGTTTCGTTTTAATGTATTTGATACACTAAAACAACAAAAGTTTTATATTATAAAGGGCTATATTTTAGTTATAATAAGGGGAACACATTTGAGTAAATTCTCAACTTAAGTCTGAGAATGCTTTGTGAACTCGGGCCCTTGTTCTTTTGTATTAACGTGTTACCACACAAGGCTGTTATTGTTCAAATCCATAATAAAACCCTAACAATGTTGGTTACACGTTTCTTAGGTTTAATTCTATACACTCACCGGCACATTTTTCATTATAAGTGAGTTGAAATTTGTCCACTTCTGTTTGAATACTTTCCTTGGAACTTTGGGAACAAGTTGATGTTTCTAAATCAACACAAGCGAAATATGTCTTGAAGATCCTGGAAAACAGAGCGAGAAGGATGAACATAAATGACAACCAAATTTAGGGCGACATTGAAAACACAACATAATGAAATGGAAGGGGGCGGGTTGGTTCCCTCCTAATTGGCCTACACCAGCAGGGGTATTTAAGGCGGCCATATTCCATGCACAATGTTGTGCTTGTCTGCGATATCACTTCGGTGGAAGCGGACGTTAAATAAAGCTATTACACACATGCACAATGTGTTATGAGGGAAATTAATTAAAGCCAGGACTGAAGCGTCTCGGTCTACTTCGAATTCCAACAGCCAAGAGTTCCTTTACGCGCGGGGGGGGGGGGGGTAGATGGCCAAATGATTAGCACGTGCACGGTGTATTATAAAGGCCTGTCATTGAGTCATCTGGCGCGCAAACGAATTATTACAATAAAATTCAACCATGTTGGTACCGAAATGACCTTGTTTGTGTCGAGTGGACGTCAAGGCCCCCCCCCCCTTACTTGCACGTCCTTCAACATCAGCGTAACTGGAATGTGGAAGCAAAAATCAATAATGTCGTATCTGGTCTTCCATAGGTTAAACCTCACAGGGGATGCTCTATTCACAAAATCGTGACGTATTTAAGAAACAAATATGTTTCAGCCGCTATGATTGGTTGAGATATGTTTTATGCAGTCGGCACATGCGTTGTACTCCGAGATTCTCCTTTTTACTTGATTGACACTATTTTCGGAATTCAATACTCGAACATTTATTCGAGTGCGACCTATATTTTCACATACCCACAAGCTACTTGAAGTTCTTCTTCATCCGTGGTTGAGATGTCTGTTTTACCAGGTATTGGACAAGTACTTGCTAGTAAATCCATAGTACACGATGCAGTATGTGTTGTTTGTGATGTCGTAACATATGGGAGCTGGCTGGAACGGCCCGAGTCTGAAAAGACAGAGAGAGGGAAAGAAATGGGGTTTAACGACCACTCGACACAAACCAGGTCATTTTGGGACTAACGTATGGTTTTCAATTTTTATTTCAATAATTCGCTTGTGCGTAGGGGTCTTTAGCAGTGGGAGGAAACCGGAGTGCCCGAAGGAAACCCACATCTCAATGCCACATACGCTCACACCAGGGCTCGAAACCACAGCCGCAAGCCAGAGGTGACCGGCTAAGTCTGAACAGGACAGATGGATTGGGTTGAAACAAACCTTGGTACGACCATGGTATAGATGGTAGATGTTTTATTGGAGATCACGATGGCTAAGTGGGTAAGACACTGGCTCACTACCCTGAATTGGTCGATAAAGTTAAATGGAGGGCCTGACAAAGACGGTTGTCTAGTAGTTCGGCTGGGACGAATGACCGAGGTCCCGTGTACACATTGGCGTGCACGTAAGAGATCCCTTGGCAGTTGGAATTCGATATAAGAGAAGGCCGTAGCGCCGCTGCCCGGGCCAAATTTTTCCACATAGCACACTGTATGGCGTATGTCCGTCTTCATTAGCCACGTAGAAGCACAACAGTAGGCCGTTAAACCCCATTTAATTTTTGATTGTCTTCGTACCCATTGAAATCACAAGAATCTGGAACTGGTAGGAGTAGTTTGTAATATGACCCTAAGGTGAAGGAGACGTTTAGTCCCAAGTAACCAACGAACGAATGCGGTGGCTAAAGGCACTGGATCACACACCAGGATGCCCCGTGTAGATAGGCCACAGCACAACTGGGATCCCCGTGTAGATAGGCCACAGCACAAATGGGATCCCCGTGTAGAAAGGCCACAGCACAACTGTAAATCTAATCGACAATTACGTCTTGTTTCAACGTATTACTTCCACCATTTCCCAAATACGAAAAAAAAAAACATTGTTTGCTACACTAACTCGTTAAAGATTTGCTCAGTGGTATACGACGATTGCTGAATATATTTCTATACACTCACCGGAACACCACTTGTCAATATAATTGAGCTGGAATTCGTCCACTCCTGTTTGGATACTTTCCTTGAAACTTTGAGAACAAGTTGATGTTTCTGTAACAACACACGTGCGATATATCTTGGAGAGCCTGGAAAACAATATTAATATATCAACTACTTACTACATATTACTTCTTACACAAGGTGCAATTTTATGGATACACAATTACTGAGTTTGATACTAAGCGACGTTTCAACGAGGATACTCTCGTCTTTATCAAGCAAATGAGAGTATCATCATTTGCTGGATAAAGACGAGAGTATCTTCGTCGAAACGTCGCTTAGTTGCAAACTCAGTAATTGTGTATCCATAAAATTGTACCTTGTGTTATTATGTTCGATTACTAAATGCCAATCAAAGAAGATATTACTTTTAGTTTTGAAGTTAAACTATTTAGCTTATCATATTATCATATATATTTGAATGTTTTGTGTGTGAGTATTTGTTAAGTGTCCGTTACTGTCTTTCATTTCTTTGTTATAAAGGGCAAAAATCTAAAAGGGCTTATATTATTATTATTATTTATTATTATTAAGTGGTGGCGACAAACATAAAATAACATTCGATGGTATGGTGCAATGGGCGTCCTCGTTGAAGAAATTTCCACCAGGTGTCGCTAGTAAAAAACTCGGTTACACGTGACCTTATCGATGGTAAGAGCACCGTATTGGTAAAAAATTCCATATTAACAACAAAAAACTAACGTTTTTCAAAACACGGGTTCGTAAGAATGTAGAGGAAAACTGTGCTATAAGGTAAACAATGGGGTCACGTGGAACCGCCCCACCTATAAATTATGTCCCTTTATCTCTAGCAAGGACGCCCATTTATAACTCTACGTGGGGTGGGGATATTTACGTCCCTTTTGCCTATCTCCATAAGGGTATTTTATTCAAAGTGTGTTGTGATGGAATTTTTTCCGGCCCCAATTTTAATATCCAATATTTCTTTTACCCCGAGAAATCAGTGCAAACTCGACAACCTGCGAAAAATAGAAGTTAAATAAAAGAGAGACGCGACACAAACAAGATCATTTTAATCTAATATATGGTTCCATTTTATTGCAATAATTCGCTTGCGGCCAGGGTCTTTAGTTGAGGGAAGGAACCGTAGGACCCACGAGGTTGGACAGGCAACCCTTTTCCTTGTCCGTAAACCACACCACTTGACTCAATGACAGTTAAACCATTCGCAATTCAACAACATAACTGCTTTCTGGATTATTGGCCCTGATTGTACAAAACAATAGCGTTTGTTGTTGGCTTGTTCTCTATCCAGAGGTATCTAGCCTGGCAGCCGCTGGCTGTTTTTGCATTCAAGTTTGACATTTTCTATGCGAAAGCAATAGTTAAACCAAGAAATTACCTTTGAGTTATTTTTTTGTCGATTTATCGGTAATATTGAAATCGAAACATACTTAGAAGGTAGAAACCAAAATCAACAATTTGTCCCTGATTCCATGTTATTTTTACGTACCTGCAAGCAGCTTGAATCTCTTCATCCGTGGTCGGATTATTTGTCAAACCAGTTAATGGACAAGTAGCTGCAAGTGATTGTGTGGTGCATGATTCAGAACTTGTTGTCTGTAATACTGTGAAATAGTTCAGACGGATTACAAGCTGTGGCTGTATCGGATCTAAATTTTTTTAAATAGGCCGCCATACAAATAATCCCATCCCACAATACATGTCAACGTAATAGCACTGAGCGCCCAGTAGAGAGAGGGAGAGAGAGAGAGAGATGGGATTTAACATCCACTCAAAGCAACTAGGTCATTTCGGGACTAACATGGTTTAATTTTATTCCAATAAATCGTTTGTGCGTCGGGGTCTTTAGCAGTGGGAGGAAACTGGGGTGCCCGGAGGAAACCCATGAGGTTGAGAAGGCGCTCCTATCTCCATGCCACATACGCTCACACCAGGGCTCGAAAGCACAGCCGTAAGCCAAGGTGATCGGCCAGCTAGAGGTCGAAGTGCGGCACTCTAGACCACTAGGCCATCCCAACCCCCCATGCACCCAGAAGAACATATATCGATTATTGTCTCGCCGTGAAAGCAGGTTTCTATTTTCAAGTTGACAGTTAATGACTTTGTTATTGTATTTTTTTTGTAAACCTTAGGGACTCTTACTTGGTCTCATGCAGGAGGGATGGGGAAATCATGCCCTTAAGGCCGTGCCATATGTTTTTGTAGCCCACGCACCCCCTCCCTCCGCTCTGATGACCCCTATGATATCCGAGTGTATGCTCAAACTATTGAAGGGTATTGAGTTTAGCGGAATCGGACCGGCATTTCCTGTGGGCTCTCATTAAAACGAAACATAAAATACCAGGATGGCGACCTTACTTAGTTGCTACGGCGATGGAAAATGAGTTTAGAGCGCACTAAGATCGCCATAAGTGTGGTGTAAACGCCAGCTATCGTGCTGTGGTCACCATGGTCGCCAATGATCGCCGAGTCACGGCGTTTATTTTGTGCATGTTCAAAACAAACGCCAAGGTTCTGCGATCTAATACCCCCCCCCCCCTGACTGTGGTGGCGTCCTTATTGCGTCGCTCCGGCGACGCAAAATGGCCGCAGAGCCCGTCAAGATCGCCATAAGCGCGGTAAAATCGTAATGGAAACGACGGATACCGTGCTGTGGTCTCCATGATCGTGAATGATCGCCTAGTCATCGTGAATGATCGCCTAGTCACCGTGAGATCGGGTGGCGTCCTTACTGCGCTGCAGCGATCGTACGGCGATCAGAAAATGCACAACGTACGAAAATGTCCCAAAATATCACAAACTTGAAAAAAAATAATTGTGTTTTTTCACATCTTTCCAGTGTAGATCGCAGAACCCTGGCGTTTGTTTTGAACATGCTCAAAACAAACGCCGTGACTCGGCGGTCATTTGCGACCATCGAGACCACAGCGCATGAGTACCATGCTTATGGCGATCTTGACGGGCTCTGGGGCCAAATTCCGTCGCTTTAGCAGCGCAGTAAAGTCGCCACCCGATAAGACGGGGTAAAGAACGCGACTTCTTTCAAGTTTGTAAATTTTTTGGACTTTTTATCGCGTTGTGTTTACGTTTACCGGCGAACTTGTAAATGTTCAGGTCGCAGCAGCGCAGTAAGGACGCATTAGATGCTTTTGATTTTGGTGCACATTGGACAGTAACTGTTCTGGTTATGGCCCCTGTTTGGCGTGAAACTTATACATTTTCAACATCGCCAGTCTACAATTCCTTGTATTGTAATTTGATAATGATAACGGAGAACCGCATGGATTGTAACGTTCTCCGACCATCAGTTAGGGTTGGATTGGGGTCATATATGCACAATTATATGCGTCTGGACAGTTTCAAATGACGTGAAATTGGTTTTTAACGTCCAGCTGTTGTGCTCCCAATGGGCTTATGAAGACGGACACAGAAACTGTCCAATGGGAAAAAGGAACCAAATTTCAAAAGTCTTTTTTTTGCGTTGGTTCAAAATTAAAATGAATTTTATTTGTTAATTGGTAGGTCGGACGACAATTTATCCTCGTATTAGAGTTTATATCTGGGACATCTCCCCCTCTCTCTCTATTAATTAGATTCTTATCTCCCAAAGTAAAAGGAGCCGCGTTCGCTCTATGAGTTTGCCGAGAGGTTTTCAACCTGGTATCAACTTTTCATAGATGCTGGACCATTGAATTACTCGAGATTTGCAACATGGTATCAGTTTTCAGAGATGCAGAACGTGCACGTAAAAGGATCATTGGGTGTTAAAATTCGAGGTAGAAATGCCCCGGTTGGTGGAGGCTGAGATATAACCGATTGTGGAGCCGCTGGATGGATGGCTAAATGGTTATCACGTGCGCGCTGTATTATAAAGCCTGTCTTTTGAGTCAACTTGCGTGGTTCCGAATCCTCGGTTGCATGTGGCATGGAGATAGGGACGCCTTCATACCCTCGTTGTTTTTTTCCGGGTCCTACGGTTTCCTCCCACTGCTAAGACCCCTACGCGCAAGCGAATTATTGAAATACAATTAAACCATATGTTAGTCCCCAAATGACCTAGTTTATGTCGAGTGGACGTTAAACCCCATTTTCCCCTCTCTCTTTGTTTCATTTCTAATTTTCGCAGGTAAGGGTTGCCGAGTTTTCACTGGTTTCTCGGGGTAAAAGAAACAATGGATATGGCAATGCGCTGCAGTCGTCCCTCCCCTGGCACAATTTCCACCACAGCACACTTTCCCCACCCCAAGTAGCGTTATGAATTCCACCCTTTCAATGCCGCTTTAATTACTGATTATTGAGTTATAAGATATCCACGATAAATATTTATAGTACTGGGTCCATTCCAGCTCACCAACCTTGTCAATAGTACCGGACTTAAACACGTTTATTTAATCTTGGCGGTTGGAATTCGACGTAATAAAAAGAGATAGAACCATCCCCACCCCACCCTTCCATTCCCTTATGCTATGCTGTCAAGATTTCCCTTACAGCACACTGTGTATGGAATATGTCGGCCGTAAATACACCACCAACACCCTACTCCTCCCCTTCCGCCCTAGATAGAGACCACCCAACCCAACCCAACCCTATTCGACGTAACAAAAAAAGATAGAACCATCCGCACCCACCCCTTCTATTTCCCCATGCTGTGCTGTCAGTGCCGCTTTAATTACTGATTATTGGGTTATAAAAATATCCTACCTGATGTAAATACAACAGCAACTAAAATAAGCCTTAAAACCATGTTAAACAATTGATGTACTGGTCAGTAGGGCTTGTAGTTTGTTTGCTTTGACTCGTATCTAGGTAAACTAACGGCCATTGCTATATACCGTATTTCCTCTAATAAGCGCCGGGTCTCCAATAAGCGCCGGGCCTCTACTAAGCGCCGAGGGGTCAAGGGTAGTTGAGAAATTAAGCGCCGGGCTTCCAATAAGCGCCGTGTCTCTAATAGACATTAGATTGCTTTTAATCAAATGCCGTAATTTAAAAGATTCTCCGGCCCAATGTCCATGGTAAATGACCCTAAATTCAATTTGCTATTAAAGAAATAAGCGCCGGGCCTCCAAAGAGCGCCGGGCCTCTAATAAAGGCCGGGGGGGGGGTCAAGGGGTGCTGAAAACATAAGCGCCCGGGCGTTATTAGAGGAAATACGGTATTACCCCAGACTACCAATCAATGGGTATATATATTGACAATATTATTTCACAATCTTTAGCTTAAACGTGCAATATGTAAGAGTTGACACCGACCGCTCATGAAACTATGAACACATGTTATACAAATTGTGTGTGAAATAGCTTTATTTTACGTCCGCTTCCACCGAAGTGATAACGCAGACAATAACATTTTATACATATATGGTGATAATATTTACAGTGTGTTTAGTGGAATAATAAGGATAATTTTTATATATATATGTACAAACAAAACATGATATAATAAGGTGCGGAATTTAATGAGGTGTAAGTTGGGACAATCACAGACACAACATATGACAAGACAGACATTTACATAGACATTTGACAAAACAGACATGAAGGTGGACAAACATATAAACATATTATGTACATATATATATTTCCGGTCAATTTGGTCGGTCTGGTCGTTCTGTCCTGTCGAATGGCAGGGCGGTGCAACTCTTCCTTGGGGTTTGGTGGTGAGTATAAGTCCTGGTCCATTCTTCCTTCCATTTGGGTTTGTTGTCCGGTATGGTGGTGTGGATTCATCTTTACTTCTTTCATTCATATCTTTTGTTGTTGGTTCTCTGAAGGAAGAATCCAGCACCTGAAAAGAGAGAAGAAGAAAAGAGAGTATCTGGGCTTATGGTGTTTCGGGGTTTATTTCGTCTAGTAAGGCTTCTGGGGCGGGGGGGGGGGGGATGGGCAAAAATAATAATAATAATAATAAAGAAAAAAGAATAATAATAATAGTAATAAAATAATAGTGATTTAAATAATAATAGTAATAAAAGAATAATAATGTAAGAATAATAGTAATAGTAAAGGTATTTAAGAGAAAATTTAAAGGGGTGGCTTTGCATTTATGACATATGTATCAATAATAGTATCTATACAAATTATTATGTTTAGACATTTATTCACATTATACCAAGCGGGCGGTGGGGGCGGGCGAATGGTTAGCGCGTGCCCATTGTATCATATCACACGGTCTGTCAGCTGTCGTGGTTTCAAATTCCCGCTTGTACTTGACAAGGAGTAGGGTCGCCTGTCCAACCTCGTGGGTTTTCACCGGGTCCTCCGGTTTCCCCCCACTGCTAAGGACCCCTTCGCACAAGCGAAGTATTGAAATGAAATTAAATCATATCTATTTCAGATATACACAATCAATTCTGTTAATGTTTTTAGCGTGGGGATTGACTGATAGTTAATTTTTTTTAGTTCTAAACCAAATTTAAATCTTTAACGCAATTTTTAAAAAAATATCAAAATTATGGCTGGGATTACTGAGCAAAATGGCCATTCAGTGTATACTTGCGAAAAAAAAGACAGCACCATTTAATTTTCGTCACGTTAGTTACGTACGGTAGGGGACATGATTTGCAAATACATACATATATGCGTATAATACAAACGGGATCAGAACAAATTATACAATTTACGAATCTTCTTCCAGTATAATCTAAAGTATTTACAATTACCACTGAAATTGAATTTAATTTTATACATCAGTATTTACATAATAATATATACATGCTACCACGGAAATCTAAAAATATTTACAATTACCACTGAAATTTAATGTAATACATAGTTATGTATTTACCCCCATAATGATACTAAGGATTAATATCTACAGTAATAGCTACAGAGTACCTGGAATGAATGAATGAAATGGGGTTTAACGTCCTACGCTTAGCACCTAACCTGGGTTAATTGAAGACGGGCATACGCCATACAGTGGGCTATGAGGGAAATTTTGCCCGGGCAGCAACTGAATTCCAACTGCCAAGAGTTATTTTACGTGCACACCTATGTGTACACGGGACCTCGGTTTTTCGTCCCATCCAAACGACTAGGCAGCTGACCTTGTCAGGCCCTCCTTCTGCATCACTGACAAGGGGAAATCACGCCGGAAAATCGAGATGAACTATCTCGGCCAATTCAGGGATCGAACACCCGACCTCCAGGCTAGCGAACCAGCGCCTTATCCACTTAGCCACCGCGATCCCCCTACAGAGTACATGGGAATCTGTTCGTTTCTTTTATATAATTTTGTGCGGCGAGAAATGTGTGGATATTAAAAGTTTTAGGAAGTGGAGTAGAACCATCTAAATAAATTTTATGCAACTCGGATCATGGTAAGTTGCCTATAAAACCAAGTTTATCAAGTAAAATGATGGCGATGTAACACGTATTTTGAGCAATCAAAAAAGTAGTGAAACGAATTTTCAATGCTTTTATTGTCGCATGTACAGTATGGATTTGGAACGATGTTTGATTTATTAAGATCATAATTTAGACCACTACAGGTGTGGCGTATACGGTTATGGTAAATGGATAATTTTCTGGGTTTTTTTTATTTTTGAAGGTTTGATTTTATTCTTTATATTAGTCTTAAACTCAGATAAAGATAGTGTGGATTTTAAACCCGGTCGTAAACTATTGAACTGTTGCATGGTTTTAGGAAAATATGGGTTAAACCACTAGGTCATTTTCTTCGATCATGTAATTTAGTCCATGCAGTTTCAAATTTAAGCGATTCACGAGATGCATAAATAGTGCAACCAGATACCATGCGGGCAGCTTACATAAAGCTTTTCTGAGTTATAATTTAAACAGTTATCCCATACTTCACAGGCATACTTAAGAATTTGTAATATATAACATTTATATAATTTATTCAAATTGGATTGTGTAAGTGAAAATTTAGCTCTACGTAAGGGGTTTAGTTTAAAATAAGCTTGTTTTATTATGGATTCAATATGATGATTCCATTTATGGTCATCTTGGATAACCACACCTAGATGTTAGGTGAGGACTTGATAGTATTGACAAATTTGATCGTACATAGTAAAGACTGTGAAATACACACGTGTAAGAGAAAATATTTCGTATTCTTCTTCAGGTAGGGGGCGCAATTAAACATGGAAGCATATTACTGAACTCTGATAAAATTGAAATATTTGATATTATCCTACATAGTAGAGATTGCGAAATACACACGTGTCAGAAAAAATGTTTCGTATTCTTCTTCATGTCATACCCTATACCCACGCCGTCAGTAGTAGTAGCCCCATAACTCACAAGTAAACTACATGCCTTACTTACCAGTCCATCAAAATGGTTTCAAGAATTATTTTAGTTGCTGTTGTATTTGCATCAGGTAGGATTAACTATGAATTGCATAACTGAATTATTTTAGTTGCTGTTGTGTATGCATCAGGTAGGATCAATTGTTAATTGCATACCTAAAAAATTGATTGTTTTTGATTTAGGAAGAAAGAGGTAGCGCGGTGAGTAATTTGGGTAGAAATTGAAATTGGAATTGAAATGGGGTTTAACGTCCTATTTGTTCTAACCACATTGGGTTAAAGGGACAATAACACTCTTCATGGCTTGACAGCTCCAGAAAATAAATAATAGCCTTATTCTACGTACAAGACGTTTAAGTGTCCTACATGTTGTGTAAATTATCCATTAAACCCTGATTAAAACACAGATCCAATTTCGTTTCGTTTTTTAAAGTCCAACTTTTCGTTTTACTTGTCTTTAGTAGAGGCCATCGACAGTATAAAAAACGAAACGAAATATAGATCTATATTTTAATTAGATTGCCGTTGTGTAAATTATCCATTACATTCTGTTTTACTTGTCCGGAGGGTTCAAAAATATTTTCAAGTCACATTTGAAAGGGTTTTCGTTAGGCTTTTTAAATCATTTAGTTGAATTTTTTCAATTTTTTGAAATGAGGTGTGTTAAGATGAAATTTGTATCATCAATTAATTGGAATATTTTAAAATCGTACAATTTGTTGACCAAAATAGAGATTGGGACATAATATTCAGTTACAACAAGAGCGGTATTGGACCTTTAATGGAGGTGGACGTACGCCATGCAGTGTGCTATAAAGGAAAGTGTGCCCGGCATAGCTGCACTACGACCATCTCTTATATCAAATTCTAAATGCCGAGGGATCTTTTACGTGCACCCGCACATATACGTGTATATCCTAGTTATTGAGTCAGCGTCTTACTCACTGAACCATGGCGACTGTCATGCCTGGTGCCACGTGCGTGATAAACCTGACACAGTGAACACAAAGATGATAAGTAGGGCTTAGTGCCACTATCCGGGCAAAATGTCCGCACAACACACTGCATGACGTATGTCGGCCTTCATTAGCCCAGTCCCAATCGGTAAAGAGCAGTAGGACGTTAAACCCCTTATCGAGCCAGTGTCTTACTCACCGAATCACCGCATCTTTTCGTTCCTTGAGTCTTAACGTCCATTCACCTAGGATGGTACAAGAGGAAAAATCGGTTATAAACTCTTAAATGAGAAATGATTGTCGTTCCACAAAACCAATTAACAATCGAAATCCGTTTTAATTTGGAACCAAATTAAGGAAATTTATCACTGATAAGCATAAGACTTTTTCAATCGGAAGTCCTTCCCCCATGGGGTAACTGTTCGAAATATATAAAACAATAGATATATATTTTCCATCAAGATTACAGCACCAACGAGAACATTTCCCCGTACCCTTGTTGCTCTGAGCTAGTCACAGCCCCGAGAACAATTTCCCGTACCTTCGAGGCCCCGTTGCCCTGAGCTAGTCACGGCCCGAGAACAGTTCCCTGTACCCTCGAGGCCCCGTTGCTCTGAGATAGTTACAGCTACCCTGAGAACACTACCCCGTATCCTCCTTGCACTGAGCCAGTCACGGCCCCGAGAACACTCCCGTACCCTTGTTGCTCTGAGCTAGTCACGACCCCGAGAACACTTCCCCGTACGCTCGTTGCTCTGAGCTAGTTACAGCTACCCTGAGAACACTTCCCCGTACCCTCGTTGCTCTGAGCTAGTCACGGCCCTGAGAACACTTCCCCCTACCCTTGTTGCTCTGAGCTAGTCACGGCCCCGAGAACACGGCCCCGTACACTCGTTGCTCTGAGCTAGTCATGACCCCGAGAACACTTCCCCGTACCCTCGTTCATCTGAGCAAGTCACGGCCCAGAGAACACTCCCTCGTACCCTCCTTGCTCTGAGCCAGTCACGGCCCCGAGAACACTTCCCCGTACCCTCGTTACTCTGAGGTAGTTACAGCTTCTCTGAGCTAGTCACGGCCCCGAGAACACATCCCCGTACCCTCGATGCTCTGAGCTAGTTACAGCTACCTTGAGAACACCTCCCCGTACCCTCGAGGCCCCGTCGCTCTGAGCTAGTTACAGCTACCCTGGGAACACTTCCCCGTACCCTCGGTGCTCTGAGCTAGTCATGGCCCCGAGAACACTTCCCCCTACCCTTGTTGCTCTGAGCTAGTTACAGCTACCCAGAGAACACTTCCCCGTACCCTTGTTGTTCTGAGGTAGTCACGACCCTGAATGGTAGATGAATAAAATGGGCTTTGATAAGTCTGGATTTATCCCGTATTAATCGGGCGATTGTATAAATTGTATTTTACAGGTTTACAGACAACAAATTCAGAATCATGCGATCAGCAATCCCTTGCAACTAATTGTCCATTAACTGGTTTGATAAACAACCCAACCACGGATGAAGAAATCAAAGATGCATGCGAGTAGGTTTAAGCTATGGAAGCTCATATGGGACAATGGTTTTTGTTCCTTTATGAAAGCTGTATTGTTTTAAATTTTGATATTCTTTTTTAATAAGCAATATTATTATTCATATCTGAATAGGGATTCGTTTTGATATTCTGTGATATTGAACCCTCTCTTTTTTTGATATTGAAAATGTTACAAGTCAATTGCTTGTTTATAATAATTCTTTCGCGTGTCAAATAATTTGCAAATAGAAATACCGAAACAAAAATCATTAATACTGTCCTTTCTGGTCTTCCATAAGTAACTGTAATCTTTTCAGCAACAACCTGGCAAAAATAAAGGCGAACATCCGTCGTAAGAAACATGATTGTTACCTGAACAACGGTGTTTCCGCCCATTCTTCAAAATCTGATTATAGCACAGATCCCATTTCGTTTCGTTTTCATAGTTCGAAATTTCGTAGTAAGGATTCTCCGGTTGTACGTGACAAGGAGTGGGTTTTCTCAGGGTCCTCTGGTTTATCCCCCCCACCCCACCGTCGCTCATTTCAGTATGTAGCGATTTCAGTCCCGCCCTAAAATTGATTGCCATTAATGTTTGTCCTGCCAACTTTGTTTTCCTGCATCTTCAAGACTTACCTCCCCTGTGTTGCCAGAGAAACCTCAACTTGTACTCCAACTTTCAAGGACATTATCCAAACACAACTGGGTCCCATTATGTCCATTTATAATGAAAAATGTGGCGGTAAGTAGATGGAATTGTCTCTTAAGGCAGTATTTAACCAGTTATATCACATATGTAATAATGACTGACACCAATATTGTCCTTTAATATTTTGACAATAGCGGAGACAGATGACATGTGTATATATCATATTAGACTAGTTGGGGCATGGCATTTTGAGTGTGGAATACCACACCCACCACCAGACAGACTTACATTTTAAACATGCATTATTCAAGAGCTAAATCTGCCTAGTGCAGGTCTTTATTTGGGCATGAAATGTTTTCTAAAGTATTAATTAGACATTAACTGATCCAGGCCTTAATCATCTTTGGATGGCATCATATTGCTCCGATATTAAACAGATTAAAACGTTTAAGTGATAAATCAAATATGGCGGTCCAAGACGCTTCGAGTCTTAGCTCTGATCAACCAGGTCCGTGGTTGAAATTATTGCACACGTCGGCCAAATCTTTAAATGCCAATATCTTCGCTTACAATAGAGTAATTTGAATGAAATTTTCAAATTGTTCATTTTACATCACCTACTTTCGAACTATTATAGCAAGAATGGCTAGTTCTTATCTATATCTTGAATAATGTAACTTTAATGATACCAAATATACATTCATTGAAACCATATAGGAGAAAATTGGTACACGTTTCAGTTGGCTTTATAATGTCATTAGAAGAAAATTTCAGTATCAAGTGTAGATGGTAATTTTAGTATCAATTATAGATGATACTTTTAGTATCAATTATAGATGTTAATTTTAGTATCAATTATAGAAAATAATTTTATAATCAATTAAAGATGATAATTTCAGTATCAATTATTGCTCATAATTTCAGTATCACTTATACATAATGATTTTAGTATCAATTATACATGATAATTTTAGTATCAATTATTGCTCATAATTTCAGTATCACTTATACATAATGATTTTTGTATCAATTATACATGATAATTTTAGTATTAATTATAGATCATAATTTCAGTATTAATTATACATAATGATTTTAGTATAAATTATAGATGATAATTTTAGTATCAATTATAGATGCGCGGGTGGAACGATTGTCAAGGTGTGTTAGTTATAATTGTGTAAAATTGTAATCCTGAACTATTTTACAGAGAAAACAGATTCTGATTCTGAATCATGCGACCAACAATCACTTGCAGCTACTTGTCCGTTAACTGGTTTGACAAATAATCCGACCACGGATGAAGAAATTCAAGCTGCTTGCAGGTACGTAAAAATTTGGTGTAATTCTGGGAAACCAACCAGACAATGTTTAGTGATTTGTGTTGCTTCATTAAAAAAAAGAAATTTAAATTTTAATAGTCAGTTTCGAGTTTCAATTATTTTCTGTCGTATATAAAAATTTCAAACAGGAATGCAGAGAAACAAAACTATTGTCCCATTTTGTCTTCCATAATTAACTACCACCTTTTCTGCAACTACCGGGATAATGAAGGCGATATACGTAACGTATTGTTCCGGTATGTAGTAAGGGGTCACGGTGGCTAAGTGGATAAGGCGTTGGTTCGCTAGCCTGGAGGTCGGGAGTTCCATCTCTGCATTGGCCGAGAAAGTTCATCTCGATTTTCCGACGTGATTTCCCCTTGTCAGTGATGCAGAAGGAGGGCCTGACAAGGACAGCTGTCTAGTCTTTCGGATGGGACGAAAATCCGAGGTCCCGTGTACACATTGGAGTGCACGTAAAAGACCCCTTGGCAGTTGGAATTCGAAATAAGAGTAGGCCGTAGCGCCGCTGCCCGGGCAAAATATCCCTCATAGCACACTGTATGGCGTATGCACGTTTTTAATTAGCTCAGGTTAAGTGCATAACAGTAGGACGTTAAACCCCATTTCATTCATTCATTCGATTCCGGAATGTAGCAAGACAACGACATTTCCGCCAACTCGAAACTGACTATTATAATTAAAGATTAATTGGTATTGATGTTTGTCCCTCCAACTTTGTTTTCCAGTATCGGCAAGACATATTTCGCCTGTGTTGGCACAGCAATATCCAATTGTTCTCAAAGTTTCAAGGAAAGTATCCAAACAGAAGTGAACAAGTTGCAGCTCGCGTATAATGAAAAATGTGCCGGTGAGTGGATAGACATATATCTAAAAATCGTATACCACTGGTTTAACAGTCAGTAGCTTGTTCGTGGCATAACAGAAGTCGGGATATGCCTTATTCGAGAGAGAGAGAGAGAGAGATATAGGGTGGGGTCGCCTGTTCAGCCTCGTGGGGTTTCTCTGTCTCCTCCGGTTTCCTCCAACTGCTAAAGACCCCTACGCGCAAGCGAATTACTGAAATAAAATTAAACCATATGTTTGTCCCGAACTGACCTAGTTTGGGCCGAGTGGACGTTAGATCCCATTTCTCTATCTCTCTCTCTTACTCTACATGTCACATGCTCAATATACAAGTAGAATGGAGTTATCTCCCATTGTAATTTTAGTTGCATTTGTGGATTAATTTGTCATTTTGAAGTGAGGGATGAGCCAATGAAACGGTCTGTTACGGCGAGCTTTGCAGTGCGTGGAACCGTGGGTAATCCACTATAAACATCAATGCTGATTAGTTAATAAAATGTCTGGCGCGAAGGGTCGTGTGCCGCTCGTATGACCTCTGACGCGACCTATTACTACAACCGGTCAGATCTGCTTGTAGTGTTGGCAATCGAAAGTATAATGGAGACAGTGAGCTATGATGGGAATTTGTGCCCAGACAGCGGCGCTACGTTCTACTCTCATAGAATTTAATGTGCACGCGGGAGTTCAGGGTTCCTTGTCAGACCCTCCGTCCTGCTCCACAAACAATGAGAAAACACACCGGAAAATCCCGAGGATATGTCACGGCTAGCTCTTGGAACAAGAAGTAACCGAGACAATATGCGTCACGGTACTGATTCCATTTAAATTTTAATTTCAGGTATGACGATTGGTCCATTGAATATTGGTGTCTACATTATTATTGCCTTGGCTAAATTCTCCTACGACAGATTCATGTAAATCTCCCCTGGAAGGAAAACATCGTTTACATGTATACATAGAGAAACCGGACTTTAAGATATCAGAGGGCGTTAATAAAATATATGTTACCAAGATCTGGCGTTTTATATATCGCTTTAATAAAACGATTTGTTACTCCGATAGAGCGTTAATAAAAGATTTGTTACGAATTTCTTAACCCGATAGGGCATTAATTAATGATTTCTTAACCAGATAGGACGTTGATTAAAGATGTGTTACCACGATAGGGCATTAATCAATGATTTCCTACCCCGATAGGACGTTGATCAGAGATGTCTTACCCCGATAGGGCATTAATTAATGATTTCCTACCCCGATAGGACGTTGATTATAGATGTCTTACCCCGATAGGTCATTAATTAATGATTTCCTACCCAGATAGGACTTTAATTAACGATGTGTCACCACGATAGGGCATTAATTAATGATTTCCTACCCCGAAAGGACGTTGGTCAAAGATGTCTTACCCCGATAGCGCATTAATTAATGATTTCCTACCCAGATGGAACTTTGATTAAAGATGTCTTACCCCGATAGGGCATTAATTAATGATTTCCTATCCCGATAGGACGTTGATTAAAGATGTTTTACCACGATAGGGCATTGATTAAAGATGTGCTACCACGATAGGGCATTAATTAATGATTTCCTACCCCGATAGGACGTTGATTAAAGATGTCTCACCGCGATAGGGCATTAATTAATGATTTCCTACCCCGAAAGGACGTTGATTAAAGATGTGTTACCACGATAGGGCATTAATTAATGATTTCCTACCCCGATAGGACGTTGATCAAAGATGTCTTACCCCGATAGGGCATTAATTAATGATTTCCTACCCCGATAGGACGTTGATTAAACATGACTTACCACGATATGGCATTAATTAATGATTTCCTACCCAGATAGGACTTTGATTAAAGATGTGCTACCACGATAGGGCGTTAATTAATGATTTGTTACCCAGATAAGGCGTTAAATAATAACTTGTTACGAAGATAAGGTATTTTATGAATAATATCGTACAACGATAGGGTATGTTATGTATATAGTAAATTCCCTTGATATAGATATCTTTGTTTATCTGACATTCTACGGATAGAGTCCCACGACCGGCACTTTTTTACAGGACATGTGTGTAAAACCGGGACACAGTAAACCGTAATGCTACGACACCAGCTCTAGGTCTTTCTCTGGTGTCATCAAAACGATTGATACGACATTTTGCCCCGTTCGATGATAAACTCCATACACGTGCAGTCGTCCAAGAGTTACGGCCCCTTAATATATATAACGTCTAAGCGGCATGACAACAGTACCGGATCCAGGGTGGGCGAAGTGGGACAAATGGCCCGGGCCCCCACCATTTAGGGACCCTCACAATTCTGGGTCATACTTATATTTTATCCCACACGGAGCCAACCAGTACCTGGGCTGAGGGGGCGAGAATTGGGGCCCTGGGCAGTATGGGATATTGGGGGTCCCAACAGATTTTCAGGGGCCCAGAGATCGGTTAGGTCCTAAAATTAACTAAATTACATAACATCCCGCGATGTGATTGCCGGGGCAGTCCCGGGAAATTAACGTAATCATAGTATAGTAGATCAGACAATGGAGTTTGATGTTTTATGTCACCTAAAAATAATTTCGCTAAAATAAATAAATGAAAACATCATAAGAGAAAGGGTATAATTTAAATACTCAAATTGTCAACGAATTCTAAACGTCAATGAAATCGCCGCCTAAATTGTATCAACTCCTAGTCTCCGTCTGTCTCAAAAGACAATGGGCTGCGCCTGGGATGTCAATTCCTTGGTGTGGAGCAGCGTCGAATGTGGCTGTAGAGTCCAATTCTAGAGTGATAGACCCTGTCACAGTTGCTGCAGGTATATGTTGTCGATATTTGGGGTGTTTGGGCTGTTTGCGATCTCTGCCGGAGTAGCCTACATACTAGTACGATCCGCGGTCAGTACAAACAAACTACAATAGGGCCCCCGCACAGTTGGTATGCCCCCCACAAGGTTAATCCGGCCCTGTGTGACAATGATAATAGTTAGGGGGCTTAAAAATATGACGTGGAAGATCCGGACAATAGCGCCAGTTTTCAGATGCTACCCATTGTCTTAGCTTTCATACACACCAATTTCTCCAAAAATATTATGGCGGACATCTTGGATCATCAAAAATATCGTTATGTATAACCCAGGTTTACCAATATATAAGGTTCTAAACCCCCTATGATCACAGACGTGGTGTCTAAACCTATATTTTCAGTAAAGAAGAACACAATTATTATACCATCTAGAAAAGGTATCACTACTTCTAAACATATTGTATCGGCCATATTGGATAGTCAAGACTTCCGCCATAAGAAACCCTAATTCTACCAATATATGATCAGCTTATAAACCAACTCGGGTCGTCATCGAATTTGTTTTTAATAATACAAAAAATAAAAGGTTCATATATAAGCTGAATTATCATAGTCAAAATGGTAAACAAATAAATAACGTAATAATGTTTTGTTTAATAAGCTATTTCATTGACCCGTAAGCCGGTGATCTCCAAATATTCTGAAAAGCGATATCGGGGCGTGGGGTGGCTTGCGAAAAGAAAAAAAGATGAAGGCTTGAAAGTAGGCGGGGAATAGGGTCGCCGAACTAACATTGTCTGGCACCATCCTATTTATCCGATTTGATTAAGCAATATGGACCGTCTCGTTCTTTACGTTCTTCTCAAAATTTGGTGAGAGAGCTTTTGTGTACGCAGCACCAAAAGAATGGAACAAATTGCCCCTGGAAATCCAAAATAGTCCAAACTTGGCTGTATTCAAACGACGTCTAAAAACCCTGTTTTTTTACCTAAACTTTTGAACAATAATTTAAATGCTTCACTTTTTATCTGTATATTGTTACTTAACTATGTTTTGTTTTGTTTTTATATACATGTAACATATCTACATTGTAAAGTGCCACAGAGCAGTAAGACTGACTGAATGTTCAGCGCTATAGAAAATGATTATTATTATACTTAATGGCGTAAAACTCGCTACTTTGCCTACTCCTCGTCACCTTCCACCTGTCAAGGGTTCTTTTACCAATAGCCGTGCCTTGCGGGGATCCCCACCCTGCACCACTGACAAACTAGACCGTACAAGAATTATCAGAAACCATTTTGAACCAAACACCATCGCCAGTTTATCCAATTGTTGACCTTTCGGATTAATGTTCGTTTTTATTTCCGTTTGTGAATTACCGTACATAATTCATGCTGTCTTTTAGATCACATTTTAATTAAGTGTTACATGGTCCTTCGATGTTTCACGGTCATACATATATATTTCACTCAAACAAAGAAATGTGACACTAAAAATTACGGTCGGGCCGGGATAACATCCGCTTCTTCACGAGTTAATATCATTGCTTTATGACAACGATCGCATATGGGTAACGTACACTTCTTCAAGTTGATGTCGCTGCCTTATGACAATACAGAAGCTAGCTACCTGTTAGTAGTAGGAATCACAGAAATATAAAAAAACAGAAACAGCTGTCCACATCGTTATCCATCCAAATATCCGATTTTTTCAGGTTACGGGATTGTCTTCGTGATTATCTCCCTTGTGACTGTATTTGTGATTATCTCCCTTGTGAATGTCTTTGTGATTATCTCCCTTGTGACTGTATTTGTGATTATCTCCTTTGTGATTGTCTTTGTGATTATCTCCCTTTGGGCTATCTTTGTGCCTACTTTTATGACCATTGTGACCATTGTGACCATTATTCAATTGTCTTTCCAACGAATCCCTTTCATGTTCCTCAAAACTTCTCTTTTTACCCATGTCATGCATTCTATCACGCGCCTTCGTTAAAGTTCTATTGACATCTTGGATTTTCTCCACTGCCTTTTCACGTGCTCTTCCGCTGGCTTTTTCTAAATTGACCTTCGCTTTTCCGATCTGCTGATTGAAGAATTCGATGGCGACGTTAATCGACATGGATATCAGAGATAATCCGATGAAGACATAAACAGACGATAGCAGAAAGAATTTAGGGTGTGCCGGGATGACGTCACCAAATCCTATAGTGCTTATAGAAATAAAGACGAAGTAGATGGCCTCGAGGTACGTCCAGTCTTCCCACAAGGTGTACATGCCAGCCCCGAGAAACAGATACAACAGGATGATAAAAGCCACCACGAATATCGGTATGTTAAACTCCGTACTGATTTCATAACCAAAATACACTTTGACACCGGGTCGAACTTCTGTACCGTTAGCAACCTTTGTACCGACTGTCGCGTCGGTAATATCCAGTCTGTGGCGAGTTCGAACCCTGTTACAGCATTTCCAATAGTACACTTGTCTCACAAATGCATAGACAAACTTGAGACCAACTGTGAATTTTCTACCTAGATCTGCCAGGGCTATTAAAGCTAGTGGAATGCCAATAACAGCGTATACAATTGTCACGATTCGACCTAAATCAGTTGCTGGTGATATATGACCATAACCTACAATCAGAAAAAAAAAACATTTAATACATCGTGCTCTACATAACGGCACCATGCCCTACCTCGTGCACTATACCAACCACGCCTGGTAGCTGAAGAGAGAGATCCTGGTGTTGACCCAGAAAGTTCATTCTCTTGTCAGTGGTGCAGGATGGAACTGTGTCTAGTCGTTCGGACGGAACAGAAAATGAAACAAACATGATATCATATTTCTTAAGGCCCGGGGTGGTCCAGAAGGTCTATTCATTGTCCCTAATGTTGGATGGAGTGTCTGAAATGTCGTATGGACGGTACGAAAAGCTGCGGTCCCGTGTAAACGTTGTCGCGCAACCTTCACCTTGATGCTGAGATAGTTTGCACTTATAATAAGTTGAATCGACTGCGTAGATACGTGGGGCCCCATCGTGGTTCGCCCCGTTTACCCATGAAATTCTCTCGAAGTTATAACGGCAATAAACGGCAAAGGAAACCGGATAACAATTGTGGGCTACAGACGCACGGGATTGGCGATAAGAACCATTTCAATGTGGGTGTGTAAAACAGTGCACAAATACACCCCACCTTAAAACACTTGGCGTAGAAAATAACTCTTTAATATAACCCCGTGAAGGGTTAGGAATTGGGTATGATGGCGTCAACACGTCACCCCAAAGGTTTCGTTATGTGTATAATGAACGGGAGTAGATCTTTGCTCTTTGAGTGGGCCACACACTCCTCTTGTTTTCAGTGGGTCAGGAATAAGGGTGAATCTCTGGTTGTTGCGCTAGTGTCAGTGGGAACTGGGTCTGGAAACTCATCATAATTGGCGAGAAGAAGGGGAAATACCCCCGGACATTTATATCAGATGGACATCCAACCAAAGAGTGAAATGGAAATTAAGTTTAGCTTTTTGACATTTTAGGTCAAGCTATCTTACTTCATAATCTTTTAGTGACATTCAGCGATCGGGAAACAGATTAACAGAACACAGTTTTTTTTGGATACAATCACTAGTTTATTCTAAAGCAATGTGCTTGATAACGATAAGAGGATACTTGTCGAAACGTCGTGCTTTAGAATAAACTAGTGATTGTATCCCATTAAAACTGTGTTCTGTTATCTTACTTCATCTTATTCAAAGATTTGAATCTTGCAATCAATGAGTTAGGCCCAAGCTGCACCAAACCTCTGCATGGAAGTGACCCCGACTGATTGAAACCGGAACGTAATCAAGCTAAACATTTATCTTTAGATTAGAGATGTAAACTTTTTAACTTACACAAGAAATATAATCCATGGCTTACAAGTAAAAAAATTATAACCGATCGAGAGATTACTCAAGAACCATATTTAACTATAGTTCTGTTGAATAGACAAGAAAAACGAGAAACAGAGCGAGAGAAAGATCGGGTTTAACGTCCACTCGACACAAACTAGGTCATTTCGGGACTGACGTATGGTTTTAATTCTATTTCAAAAATTCGCTTGTGCATAGGGGTCATTAGCAGTGGGAGGAAACCGGACGGAAGACCCTGAGAAAACACACGAGGCTGGACATGCGACCCTACACCTTGTCACGTACAACCGAGGATTCGAAAAACAGGAAACAGAATCTATGGCTTAATAGCATAAAATCCCGACCGATCGAAACCACGAGAGTAATAAAGAACCTTATTTAACTATAGAGATGCAAACTTTTCACACGTATCTATGGCTTAAGAGCATAAAATCCCGACCGATCGAAACCAAGGGAGTTTTAAAGAAACATTATTTACCTATAGTTGTGTAGATGGTACCACAATAAAATAATGCAGTCCAAATATTCCATTTATGTTCTGTTGAAATGGTTGTTATTCCATTTTTATAAGCTTCGTAGATTGTTAATTCATAATTAGTCAATCTTTCTGCCACGTCCTTGGTCATTTCACTCTCATTTAATCCATGCGCTGCCTTGGTTATATTCACCAGCGCTTCGATCATTTCCTTCCGTTCTACAATAATATTTTTCTTTTCGAGTTTTTCGTGAGGCGCTTCGATGGCGCGGAATATGAAGGCACCGATTACAGTATAAACCAAAAGTAGGAACAGTAAACCAACAAGTGAGCTAATCCATGAATACATTGTCTTTAATCCGGTTACAAACTTTCCCCAACAGGTGTTAACGGGAAGTTTAGCTTCATGTGGATCAGTAGAAGTTTGGATGTAACTGGACTCCATTGATTCCATGGTTACAGAACCTTCCGTCATGCTTTCAGTTAATGGCACATTCTCCCTGGAATGGCAACCTGAAAAATAAATTAACTGAAGTAAGTACGAGAATGGAATGAAATTGAGTTTGGGTTAAGCAATATTTTATTTGGAGTTCAACATATAATACTGGCATTTTGGATTTGAAAACAAGTCGTAGCTTTTATAAATCCACCTCCACAGAATTATGACCTGTGTATATAAATATTGTGTTTTGGTAGGATTACAGTTTGACCTGTATATAGATGGATTGTGTTTTGGTAGGGTTACAGTGGCCTATGTTTATATTCATGGGATACTGTCTAGAGAATTCAACTATTCTCCACCGCTCCTTACGAAATATAGCACTACTGACAAGGAGAGGGGGGGGGGGGGGGGGGGAAACCAGGCTGAAAAATTCCGAGGTTTTTAAATGGCAACCAACACCTGGATCAAACCCGGGTCGTCCTAAATATTAAGATCAACTGCAGATTTCATCAGAGACTTAATTAGGGTTAGGGTTAGCGCTTGCCCTCTTTACATATCGTCCCCTTTGCCGTTGTCCTTTATATTTAGATCTAACTGGGCCACCATGCCACGTAAATCCCGATAAACTTTCTCAGCTGCCTTGAATTATTCTGGAATGCGTGAATTAGACTATAACTGCCCTAGAGAATATACTGTATCACACGGTGACACTGAATTATTCATACAATGTCATTTTCAAAATGGTAGTATTTTACAGTCGTGATAACCACTTACCGAAACCACTTAAAAAGATAAGTTGAGTGTCATTTAGATTGAGCACAGTCAAAAAACACAACACAGTTTATATTGAAATCAACGGTTTGTACACATATAGCACGACGTTTCGACAAGTGTTCTTTTATCGTTATCAAAAAGTATTATCACTGTTGTTAATGTCCATTTGTCCCGAGCTAAATTTAAACACTGTACTTTTTAATTCTGAAAGTCTGACATCTGATGGTATGTCCTCGTTTGTGTAGGCCAGGTATCATTGTGCTGGTTGGTTTCTAACAAGGTTAGAGTGTGCTATATATGCATATTTATGATATAATGTCTCGGGATTCCATATAGATCCATTAAATCATCTCCACCAATTGATGTTTTATGTCATGTATACAATATCAAATCCAGTAAATGTCACATGAATAGAAGACCCGTGTTTTAACCAGTAAACTGTCTGGCCTTTAACACTGTATGTTTTATATAGGAGAGTCGTGGTGCCTCATGCTCAATGAGTGAGATGACAGCTCGATAATCAAGAGGTATCGAGTTCACTCCCAGTTTTTGACAAGAACGTTCTTTTGGATTTTTCAACCTTGGTCAGAAAGGTTCTTTCTCGTGTAAACGTAAAAATATCTTCCCCGCAGTTTCCATCTGACATAAATAAAGGCGATGGCGCCGTTGTCCAGGCCACATCCACTCATAGCAGACTGCACTGGGGGATAATTTGCTTCGACAGTGATTCTTTAATGTGCACGTTAACTATCAAACGTGACGTCCTCGAGCGACTAGATGCGTGTTTTGTTACCAGAAGAGAGCTAATACTTAATTAGAACTAAATTTATCGTATCCCAAAACATCAGCCAATCAAATTGCTTATCTCTGTTGACCCTAAGCAAAAAATTCCCATCTTCGAACTCCATCAAGGCATTCACCTAATAGAAACTTACACCAAGTTTGAACATTCTAGCTCAATTAGAAAGAGAGTTATTGTGTCCATATGTCAATATGGCGTCCGTTTTCAAATTAAAAACAAATGACAGCAATATCATAAAAGTCGCACGTTCATTGTTTATATGATTTCTCATCAGAAGTTATCAAATTTCTTAATAATACATGATACCGTATTACAAATAATTTCAAAAACTGATTAAAAATTGTGGTTACCATAGTAACAGAACCTGACACCGTACGGCAACGTATAAAGTTTTAATAAAGATAAATAAATAAATAATATGGTCTACATAAACACGATTCATTAATGATCCAAGTTGTTTCGCAGTACCGCATAGTTTAAAGGTGCATTATGTCAGGGCCCTTTTTCTCGAAATCTTAATTAAAGACAAAATCCAAATGTTAGTAGATACTTCAATTTTTATTAGCTAATCTTATTATCCAATCAAATAACTAAAATTTCGATTTTATCGTATTTAAATATTCCTGAAACAGGCCTCAGGTCTTTATTTTGGCATCAAATGTTAAATTATACATTTAAAAAACACACTACAGACGCATAATCAACTCTCTAGAACATCAAATGGTTGTGATTTTTTTATAGGTTGAAACACGGTCGTCATTTAATATTTTAAGTTGAAAGTGGATAATCGAGACTTTATTTATTATCGTAACAACGGTAGCAATGAAAATCGAGACTACGATATTTTTGTAATAAGTTATAACTTAGCTTAGAATAAAGTATTAATGAATGAAATGGGGTTTAACGTCCTACTGTTATGCATTTAACCTGAGCTAATTGAAGACGGGAGTGACATTTTTAATTCGTTTTTAATTATCTATTTTCCATCGATTTTTGCGAAAACTTCCAGCTCTTTATCAAAATCTTACATAGTGTGTCTTTCAGGAAATCAGTGGGACTAAAGAGAGAGAGGGAGAATAATAGCGAGAGAGAGAGAGAGGGAGAGGGGGGATTAACATACAAAATTAGTTTAACGTCAATCAACACAATTAGAGACTAGCACATTTATGTTACAATTTTTTTTCAATACTTTGAACATCGGGATCTTTAGTATAAATTTAGTCGATGCTTTGCTTTCACACAGGGTAATATAGCAGTGGTAGCACATGCGCCGACTCGGCGAAACCCGCGAAGTTAGGCAGGCGATCCTATTCCTAGGTACTTACACGTGTGGAATTGTAACCAATTTACTTAACCCAATGGCAGATATTTAGTGGTCTAAAGCTCAAACTTTAAACCTACCTAGTCAAGATGATTCGAAGTCATGGAATTGGGTTTAACGTTCTAGTGTACCGACTGGGCCAATGAAGACGGGTAAACGCCATACAGTTTGCTATGAGGGAATTTCGCCCGGACAGTCTACTGTTAATGTTTTTTTTTACGTGCACACCAATGTGTACACGGGACCTCGGTTTTTCGTACCATTAGAAAAATTATACGAACACGAGACTTCCAGGTTAGCGAGGTAACGACTTACTCACTGAGCCACCGTGGCTCACCATCTACCTGTGATAATCTCGTCATTTTACAAGGGTAGCAAATTAGGCCTGAGGCCTGTTTTCGATTTGGCCCTTGGCACAGATCGTGCGAATGATTTCGATCATTACTGCAGGAAGAAACCGAAGAACTCGGGGGAAACCTGCCTGGTCGGACGGGAGACCGACAATTCCTTCTCACTTACAACGATAAAGTTCTTGCCCTGAGCTGGGATTGAACCCTCGAGGCATTGGTGAGAAGCTGCCTCTCTATCCTGTGAATCTGTCCTCTTGGTTTAGCATGGTATAGTATATGTAACGTACGACATCTACTTTTGGAGTTGGCCTCTTTGTTTGGCCTGACACAGTTAACGTATTTATATTGGAAAGTTGGCGAGGTGGCGAGGAGGGAAGGTGGCGAGGAGGGAAGGTGAGAGGCGACGAGGGAAGGTGAGAGGCGAGGAGGGAAAGTGAGAGGCCGCGAGTTCAGCCTACCCATGGAAAGGCCTCTAAACGGTACGATTATGTACATTTACCATAGATTTTTGTGTATATTATAATACAACTATTATAAGATGGAAGCAGCCAAGCACCGTATTATATGATTATGTTCCTGATAATAAACCGAAGTGTATCCCATTTTCCAATTATATAATATAACGAACTATTTCACAAGATTCGAAGAAGGGTCGACCTATGTTGTGACCCCAATTTCCGGTCAGAATTAATTTCTCCTGCATTCGACATTTAATTAAAGGAAATGTAAAGTAGTGGTTATCTTAAACTGAGCTACGCCACGTTATACATCTCTATTCCCTAACCCTAACACCTATCTAACCATTAGATACATGTTCATTACCCCCCCCCCTCTCTCTCTCTCTCCCTCTCCATCTCTCCTTTTCTCTGAACCAGGGCCCCGTTCCTCAAAACGATTGTAACCCTACAATAGTTGTAAGCCCTACAATCGTTTTGAGGAACGGGGCCCTGGACGTTTCTAATAGTAAACTATCGTGTAACTGAGCAAGTCAAAGGACATCGACTATCTATTCAATTTAAAAAAAACTGAGCAACGTCACGTTATACCTGTCTCACCCCCCCCCCCCTCTCTCTCTCTCTCTCTGAACCAGGAAGTTACTATCGTGTAAACGACCAAGTTAAAGGACATCGACTATCTATTCCAGTTCAATCGATAATATGATGAGTAACCCATTAACCTTTACAGGGAATATTTAACCAGCGGTATGTACATCGTTATAATTAAATTAATGATATAACCATGTCTAGAATACTACTCGCCGTATTCATATCATACAAGATTCCACTTGGTGTCATTGACTGGTTCATGGTTGAAGGCATCGTATGAGCCAATTGAATATTTTATATGATCAATATATGTTACTTGATAGTAAAAAAAATATTAAAATATCGAGGGAGAGAGAGAGAGAGAGAGAGTGAGATGGGGTTTAACGTACACTCAACACAACTAGGTCATTTCGGGACTACTTGATAGTAAACAAAATATTAACATATCGATGGACGCTGCAACGCAACTTTATCAACTACCTTCGTTAACGCAACGATAGGTTGCCAGGCAGCGAAACATAATCTCACACCAGTTAAATCGTCCGGGCATTTAAAAAACACTTAAAACATATCACGGGGAACAGAAATAAGTGTGTTCTTTACGTGGATGGTATAAATAACAAATGTTCTGAAACTGCACGGGGGCATACAAAGAAAACACTGAAAGAAAGTCAAAGTATGAGTAAGATAATGTAAAAAAGTTGACCACTCCTGGGTCCTTGGTGATAAACGTCTCCGATAATGTTTCTATCACCGATAACGTTTGGTCTTAAACGTGCATTATGCAAGAGATAAATCTGCCTATTGTATGTTTTTCTTTGGGCCTGATTAACTTATTCAGACCATAATCAAATCTCGATGCCATCGCTAGCCTCCGACATTTACTTGATTATGAAATGGATAATCAAGTAAAACATCAACGATGGGGTTTAACGTCCACTCAACACAACTATGTCATTTCGGGACTAACGTATGGTTTCATTTTATTTCAATAATTCGCTTGCGCGTACGGGCTTTTAGCAGTGGGAGGAAACCGGAGTGCCCGGAGGAAACCCACGAGGTTGAGAAGGCGTCCCTATCTCCATGCCACATACGCTCACACCAGGGCTCGAAACCAAAGCCGCAAGCCAGAGGTAACCGGCCAGCTAGAGGTCGAAGCACAGCCATCCCAACTCCCAATCTTAACTGAAGAACGCTATAACAAGACCGATGCTTTCATAATATACTTGAGAATGTCGGAGTTATTCCGAGCGTTTTCTTGGAACGAATTTTATCAAAACATTAAATGAAGTTACTGGCACATGTGAACTCGTAAGGATTGTATTTTGCTACATAGAATCCCACTGGTGTCAATGCCATTAAATAACAGTTTAAAACGCTAGATAAGGGAATCTTTTAAATCGCTTTTCGATCGACCAGAATATATTAGAAAGGCAAATAAGATGGAATTATTTTTAACTTCCCACTGTTCTGCACAGACTTGGCTAATAACGACGAGTGTACGCCATACAGTGTGCTTTTTATGAGGGGATTTTTTTTTTAATTTACCCGGTATTGACTGGTCAACGGAATGAAGGGATAGAGAGAGATAGAAATAGAGAGATAGAGCGAGAGAGAATGGGTTTAACGTCCACTCGATCCAAACTAGGTCATTTCGGAACTAAGATACGGCTCAATTTTATTTCGAAAATTCGTTTGCTCGTAGGGGTTTTTAGCAATGGGAGGAAACCGGAGGACCCGGAGAAAACCGGCGATCCTACTCCTTGTCACGTCACTTGAATCAATAACAGACCTGATAACACAACGCGTATGCGTTAAACCATTCGCTCTCCCAAACCACTTTCCCGGAAATGGATACAATGCACTCTTATATTTGAAAACTGTAATCTAATGATGCTTCTAAAACTTCACCTAGGGACACCGTTGATACGTACACTCCAGAATTCTTTTTTCCTCAATCCCACAAGTAAAATTAGAGTAGGAAGGGGGAGTGTCTTTGTGTTTGTGTGTGTGTGTGTGTGGGGGGGGGAATGCTTTAAGAAAATATCTCAAACCATGAAACATGCCGATTGCGTTTAATTACGTCACTGTTCTCCCCGCACGAATTCAATTATCGAGATTCGTGGAACTGTAAAAAGACCGGTTTCACTCATTTACAATTCCGTCAATTAGCGAGACTGACAAAACTGTGAAAGGAGTGAATTTTGCGACACTCATTGAGATTTCCACAAATTAGGAACGTTACGGGCTAACAATCGAGTTTCTCCAATGTTCTGATCGAATGAACTACAATCTTTTTCACAAGTTAGACAATGTTCTATAGAAACAGAGTTCTATTTCATTGATGCTACTGAGAATTAGTCTCCAAGTAATAAAATAACGTCCACTCAACACGACCCAGGTCTTTACGGGACTAACACATAGACTGAAGACGTAATGAGAAGTAATCAAATAACGTCTACTCAACATGGCCTAGGTCTTTACACATGATACGAAGACGTAATGAGAAAATTAAACAGATCTTGAAATTATATACACAAAATCATAATATTATCAAACAACTAACATGGTGCATACTAACGGGGGATCACGGTGGCTAAGTGGATAAGGCGCTGGTTCGCTAGCCTGGAGGTCGAGTGTTCGATCCCTGCATTGGCCGAGAAAGTTCATCTCGATTTTCCGGCGTGATTTCCCCTTGTCAGTGATGCAGAAGGAGGGCCTGACAAGGACAGCTGCCTAGTCGTTCGGATGGGACGAAAAACCGAGGTCCCGTGTACAAATTGGAGTGCACGTAAATGATCCCTTGGCAGTTGGAATTCGATAAAAGAGTAGGCCGTAGCGCCGCTGCCCGGGCAAAATTTCCCTCATAGCACACTGTTGGCGTATGCCCGTCTTCAATTGGCCCAGGTTAGGTGCTTAAGCGTAGGACGTTAAACCCCATTTCATTCATTCATTGCATACAGGATGACCGCCCGAAGGTAGTAGTGTATCTTGGTGGTAACAAGTATATTGTCTTTTAACTTTTTATTTTTTAGGAACTGTTTTTAGGAACTTCTTTTTATTATGAATTGTATTTTTAGAAACTTCTTCTTTTTATCATACATTGTATGTTTACTTTGTTATTGTTAAGCGTATCTGAACACTTCGGTGAAAAATAAGCTATATAAATGTATTAAATAAAAAAAAATTAATAAAAATATATACGCAAACACACAATACCGAGAGCTTCCTTATTAAATATTTATAAATTGGCTACAGACTGCTTCAATTCGTGACACACCCCGCAAAGCGATACTATACAATACGTTAAAAGACGACGTAATCCGATTGATGAAATACTCCACGCGCGACAGTATGCGGCTTATAGGATGCTTTAAAGGGGCATACTAACGATTTTCACTTTCGATTTTAATTTAAAAAAATAAGTTTTTCGCTGACAAAAATTTTATTGCATGTGTTACATTGGGTATTATTTTTTAAATATAAATCTATCATTTAATGAAACCTTGTTGAAAATCGGTGCCCCCCCCCACCTTTAATACATGTAGATGGCGCAACCCGATTGATGAAACATCCCACAATCTTATGGAAACCTTGGTCCTCCTCCTTTAATGCATGGCCCAACCCGATTGATGACATAGAACAAGAGACCGTATGCCATTCATTGAGTGGCGGCACGACCGAGACACGCTACAGCGATGTTTGAAATAGTTGAAAACTGACATGTAGAAGCAATCAATGGAATCTACCATTTGCATGAGGAGTGCCGACTATGACATACACCAAGTTCTATCGATTTTCGTATCTTTAATAATTATGTCGTTCGGTTTCATATTTTAATTAGTGAGATGCACGCCATGAAACACGAACTCAAGTTTTTAAAGAACAATCGTTGTTAGTCATAAGTTTGATCGCTGTTTAATGATAAATAAAATATAATATTTGATGCACGCCATGAAAAGAATTGATTGATGTCAGTTTTTATTTTGATTGATCTTGTCTAATGGTTAAATAAATAAATTTTTGTCTCGATATTTGTTGTTGACTTTGGTTTAATTGGATTTTTTGTTAAGAGGTGTTGTTTTGTGGTTGTTTTGCGTTTGTCTGCTTGTCTGTTTGTCTGTTTATTTGGTTGTTGTTTTGTGGTTGTTTTGCGTTTGTCTGCTTGTCTGTTTGTCTGTTTATTTGGTTGTTGTTTTGTGGTTGTTTTGCGTTTGTCTGCTTGTCTGGTTGTTTGGGTGTTGTTTTGCGTTTGTCTGCTTGTCTGCTTGTCTGTTTGTCTGGTTGTTTGGTTGTTGTTTTGTATGTGTCTGCTTGTCTGCTTGTCTGTTTGTTTGGTTGTTGTTTTGTGGTTGTTTGTTTGTATAAAGTAAAATGTAAAAGAAGGTACCATAGATGTTGTTACCGCTACTAATTGAATTGCAAAATGTCTTTGAAGCAGATCTAAATAAGCATTACCTATTAGGAAACTGAAAATACTTTCAAAAATTAATTCTCCGTACTGAGGCCGGTTGGATAGCCGTGCTGTATCATAAAGCCTGTCATTGAGTCAAATGGCGTGGTTTTGAATCCCCGGTTGTCCTTGACAAGGAGTAGGGTCGCATGTCCAGCCTCGTGGGTTTTCTCCGGGTCCTCAGGTTTCCTCCCACGGCTAAAGACCCCTGGACGCAAGCGATTGATTGAAAAAAAAATACCAAAAAAAAGAATATGTTAGTCCTGACATGACCTTGTTTGTGGACGTTAACCCCCTCCCCCTCTCTCTCTCTCTCTGTACTGTTCAATGTGAAACCATGGCTATCTATTAATTGTTGCGTTGATCGAATGAACTGCAGAGAGAGATAGAGAGATAGAGAGATCATAATCATATAATACGGTGCCTGTCTGTTTCTATCCAATACTAGCTATATTATCAGGAACATATAATATGTAATATACAAAATAATGTATGGTAAATGTACATAATCGTATCGTTTAGAGGACCTACCTTCGGTAGACTGAACTCGTGGCCTCTCATCCGTCCCATACCTTGTTGATAATTTTATTATCAATACACGGTGCACAATGATTCAATACTCGTATAGTACCAGTACCAGGCCAAGCAAAGAGGCCAACATCATGACACAGTTAAAATCCATAATCTACATGGAAACGTGTAAATAATTAAATTGTCTTCCATTGAGAGAACGAAAACAAGACAAGAAAGAAGACTTAAGTTGGCCTACTGAATGCGACGATCAATGAAACACCCCACAATACGATGCGTTACTAGACGGCGCAATCCAATTAGTGAAATACTCCACAAGCGACACATTTCCTAAATTCCGCATGTTCCCTTGTCTATTATTTTTTCTGTATTTTGGTTTAAATCAAAATTTAACATAAAAACATATTCTTTGTCGAGGATGAAAACATTGGTTGTTTTCTCGAATATTTAATTTCATGTCACCTTTAGAATTGTTAGTATAAACATAGCATTTGCTTAACAATTATGACGATTTTCATCAGGCCCTAGATCGAGTTATTGAAAACATTTCGCTTGGAATCCTCGTATTTGTGATTCCAAAAATGTATTGTTTGTTTAGCAAGGAGGACCTTTCAGCGGAACTTCAAACTATAAGTTTCGGTTGCAGATTTAATTATTTAAACTGGCCGGTGATTCTAGATTTCCACATTTGAACAAAACACGAAGTAATTTAAATCAAATATTTCCACATTTGAACATAAACACGAAGTAATTTAAATCAAATATTCAGTTGTCAAATCCTGTAACTTGATATCTAACATATGTTTAAAATGTGTTACTGTGTTGTGTGCGACCCACCAATGTCGGGTCTATTCATCCACCACAACACAGTTCTATGGATAAACAATCACTATATTATATACAAACGACCAGTGAATTCTTGTCGAATCGTCGTGTGTTGTATAATATACTGATTGTTATCCACAGAACTGTGTTGTCTTATAAATAAAATGAAGTTTTAACATCCCACATTTCTGCACCAACCGGGGTGGTTTAGATGACATAAAACGTCAGTGTGCTAGGAGTCAAATTGTACAAGGACAGCGTTGTATTCGCATACACTTCGTCTATAAAATCGAAACGATTGGACGTTGTTAGGTGGAAGACCCTCCTTCAAGTGACCCTAAAAAGGGAGAACCACGTTATAAATTTCAAGGGAAATTTCTCGGCCAACAAAATATCGAACCTTGAACCCTCCTGCTGTATAGTCAAGCGGTGCTTTATTCACTGCGCCACCGTTTCTAACTGTTTAGAACGATTGTCAGTAGATATCTAAATAACTGCATTTCTTTTTACTTCATGTCGATTAAATGAACTTAAAACTGGTGAAATACAATCCTGACTTTTGTTATTTTAACGTTTTCTTACCTTCACAACACTTTCATAGATTCAGCTGACTGGATAAACAAATGTTCAAATAGTCAGAAATATCATCCAGTACTCCATTTAAACAATTTACAAGTAAACATCTTGACCTGCCCAAACCTTCCCTTATCACTTTAAACATGAACACACGTGGGGTGATACAAACACGTCAACTCTCTATAGAATACTCTATGATAGAGTTCAGACAAAATGAAACAAACTGACTGACTGGCTGACAACCTAGACAAACAACCTACATAGCGTGCTGTGTAAAGTTTCTCAGTAGCGAGGAACCAAGCTATGATCGCGCTGCGTAAAGTTTCGCAGTCTAAAGGCACCCAGATACAACCGCGCTAGATGTAGCCATGTAAAGAATGATATAGATTTCTACACGCTTTACCCCAAAGGCTCTTTTAATACTCTGTAGTACCCACCGAGCATAACTTTAGCACGGAGTAATAACATAGAATACAATAAACCTCCGGAGGGGGGGGGGGTAATTCCATCTTGGCTAACATCATAATATCAATGATTATAAACAGCTGTACAAGAAAAACACTACACCTACTTGTAGTATATTATTTCAATAAGTAACATTTCTTATACTACCTACAATATCCACACGTTATAAACACGTTACAATATACTACAATACAATATCCACACGTTATAAACACGTTACAATATACTACAACACAATATCCACATGTTAACAACACGTTACAATACAACACGATGCAGGAAATGAAATGAAATGGGGTTTAACGTCCTACTGTTCTGCACCGACTGAGCTATTGAAGACGGACATACATCTACATGTAGTGTACTATATCAATTTCCACTGACAAGGGATCTTTTAAGTGCGCACTAAAGTGTACACAGGATCTCGGGTTTTCGTGCCATCCGCAATACTAGACAGATGTGATTGTCAGGCCCTCGGTCCAGCACCACTGACAAGCAAAGACGACGCCGGAAAATCCCGATGAACTTTCTCGACCAATGCAATCTCTGGGCTAGTTAATCAGCGTCTTATCCACTTAGCCACCATGGCTCTGCCACACAATGGCCACGCCACACAATGGCCACACCACACAATGGCCACACGTTATAAACACGTTATAATTTGGTTTAACGTTTTAATATTCTGTACCAGCCGGGGTAATAAAGACGGTGGGTTATTGGCTATGATGTGTGCTCTGGGGGACATTTTGCCTGGGCTTCCACCAATTGTTCAATAGACCTGTTACGTACACGTCACCCTATACACGGGATGTACTTCAGTTTGAAGTTTTACGTCCGATCATAACGACAAGATTGGGTTCCTTGCTATAGTCTATCTTTCTTGCACCTCGCACAACAGAAAACATCGCTTTAGGGTCAAACCGGTGCCTTATCCCAGTCGTTACACAGAATGTCAACCAATAAAAATAGCCACCATCACGGCCAGGACAAGGGTCGGACTAATGTCAGCAGGGAGATGCAATCGATACGGGTGCGTGTGCGTTGTTGGTCAAGAACGTTCCGTGGCTTCCCCTTGTCAGCGATGGGCGGGGAATCGGGCAGTGAACAATGTGCAGTTGTTCGGATGGTACATAAATCCAGCTACAATGTTAACAGGTGGAATTCGATATAAGAGTAGGCTGTAGCGCCGCTATCCAGACCAAGTTCCCCCCATAGATAACTGCATCACGTATGTCCGTCTTCATTAGTCCAGTCTGTACCGAAATGTTCAATATCGATATAAGAGTAGGCTGTAACGCCGCTATCCAGACCTAATTTCCCTCATAGATAACTGCATGGCGTATGCCTGTTTTCATTAGCCCAGTCGGTATAGAAATGTATACCTTTGACATGACATAACAAATCTGCTGAAAGGCCTATATTACCTAGCTGTTTAATCTTATCGTTGGGTTAATGTAACTCTATAGTCAATGGATAGAAATATTTCTGACAGAGAACCTCACTGGGATGGAAACAGATACGTAATACACATAGATATTTATATAATCTAGCTATAATAGTATGTACATTAAGTGTTCGTACATGTACTCTATCTAATGAACATTCCATCTGTTCAGCGAGTTAAATGAACATTCCACATTCCGTAGGTTCTGTGAAAATTATCACATAATCATCGTTCTATAATAGTAATTGCAGGAAGACTGCACTACACGCAAAACAAAAATATATAATATAAACTTGCGGACATGACAGAAAATAGACATTGCAAAAAGATAAACAATTATCAAATCAAGTGAATGGATCCGGGGACCAGTCGCAAGCGTCCACTGCGCTGTACAGTCCCTGGCATGTTGGGGTATAGGCTTCACTAAAATGAATTACAAAAAAGACGTAACAGAAAGATAGACAAGCAAATGTGGGAATACGTCCACACAGCAGGTTTGGCTCAACTGCAGCTTATCTAAAAGAAAAACTTGGATGTTATGGCTCTGCCCCTGGGGGGTGGGCAATCACCAAAAATCAATAGGGGCCATCCTGCGGGTATAGGGAATAGGTATGCAAAGTTTCAAAAGTATCTATTTGAATTGCGGCCTCTAGGTGAAACACGGGACACATAAACATTGGGCGTGGCTCTGTCTTAGGGGGTCAGGCATGCAACAAAAAAAATTGCGGTCAGTCTTGGGGTATAAGGAATAAGTATAAAAAAGATTTCAAGACACTCAATTAAGAAATGTGGGCTGTGGGCGACACACAGACACAAAAAAGAAAATGGGCGTGGCACTGTCCGTGGGGGTTCGGCTTGCATCCCAAATGATAGGGATGTTCCTTAGGGTAAAAAAATAAGCAGTTTCAAGTTGATACGTTATGCAGTGCGGCCTGTAGACGTCAAACAATCAAATACAAGAGATGGGCGTGGTTCTGATCCTGGCGATGGGCGTGGCTCTGCTCCTGGGCATGCACTTAAAAGAATATGTATGAACTTTAGGGTATAAGGAATAAGTATGTAAAATTGCAGGAGGATCACTTTAGAAATGTAGCCTCTAGAGGACAAACAGACATACAAAAAGAAAATAGGGATGTTCCTTAGGGTACTAAGAATAAGCATGCAAAGGTTCAATATGATACGTTAAGAAATTTGGTCTGTAGATGACAAACAAAGAAATCGAAAAAAAATGGGTGTGGCTCTGCCCCTGGGGGTCATGCATGCACCAAAAACAATAGAGATCATCCTTAGGGTATAAGGAATTCATATGAAAATTTTTCAAGAAGATTCATTAAGAATTATGGCCGGTGGGCAACACACAGACATACAAAAAGAAAATGGGCGTAGCTCTGTCCCTGGGCGTTGAGCATGCACCAAAAACGATAGGGATGTTCCTTAGGGTACCAAGAATAAGTAAGCAAAGTTCCAAGGTGATACGTTTAGAAATGCGGCCTGTAGACGACAAACAAATAAATGCAAAGAATGGGCGTGGGTTGGCCCCTGGGGGTCGGGCATGCACCAAAAAACATTACGGATCTTCCGTAGGGTATAAGGAATAAGTATTCAAAGTTTCAAAAAGATCGCTTAAGAATTGTGGCCTGTAGGCGACACACAGACACACACAGTCATATACACACACACAGACAGGGATGACGGCAATATACGTCCACATTTTGAATGTGAACAATCTTGACAGTCGTCGTCTCCTTAATAAGATGTTATTTAGACCAGAAAGATGAAATGGGGTTTATCGTCAAACTTGTCGATGCCAGGACCAGCAAAGACAGGTTAAATTCCTCGTAGTTTTGCAACTGTAAAGGGCTCCTTTACATAGGCTGAACCTAAAAGAACCCTTGCCAGTTGGGATTCGAAAAAAGAGTAGGTCATAGCACCGCAGGCTGGGCAACATTTACCTCACAACACATTCTAAGGCGTTTGGCCCGTCATTATCCCTGTAGGACTAGCCTCGTATGTTTACCCCGAGTACTCCAGTTTCTTCCCACTGATAAAAACCCCGACGCACAAGCGAATTATTGAAATAAAACTGTACGGTATGTTAGTCTAATTTCATTATGCCACGCTGATATGTTGTCGTGATGCTGCGCCCCCCTCCGTTGCTGAGAAGCATTGCTCCCATGGAATTAAATGGGGTTTAACGTCCTACTGCCCTGTTCTGAAACTGGGCTAATGAAAACTGTCATACCCCATACAGTATATGTGCTACGGCTTAGTCTTGTATCGAATTCCAACTGCCAAAGGATACTTTACGTGCATGGCAATACGGGTTTCGGTTTTTCGTCCCATCCGAACGACTAGACAGCTGTCGAATGTATGCCCGCTGTCCTACATCACCGACAAGGGGAAACCACTTGCTCGCATAAACTACAAACATTCCATCTGACCCTCAACGATAATTTGAAATAATCTAATTGAACTCGTGGGGCTATTCTCATTACTTGATTATAATAAATAGTCATGGGTAGAGATATGATATCGTAAATCAAGCTAGACATCAATTGTTGTAACTGTTGTCTAGGGATACAAGGATATCTTCATGGTCCATGTACATTCGATTCATAACCTTAAAGTGACATTATGTAATACTAAATACAGATCTGACAGGCCTCGCAATAATAGTTCATAAAAAGATAATGAAAAGGGATTATGTTGAAAATTTCAGTCCAATTACTTCATTCTGAGCGGAGTTATCGTCAATTACAGAACAGTGTAGCATCGATTGTCATTTCTACTGTTGTTACGATGATAAGACAAAGTCTAGATTAACCGCAAATCGTATTTAAATCTAGTTAAAATATAGAATATCCAATGGCATCGAGGGTTGATTATGGTATTGTCATGCTAATAAATGCCCAAGTAATAGTTTATATAACATTTTCAAACGTAAAGAAAGACACCAGCAATAGGCAAATTTAACTCTTCTAAAATGTAGCTCTTGCATAATGTCTATTTAAAGAGTTGCCAGTCACCTAACTAGCGAATCAACACACGGAAATGTACATGACAGGAAATTGATATCCAAGCGATATAAAATAACGGACATAGATTGTAAATGTATTAACATCAATGCCAACCAAAACAGTCTACATATCGACGCATTGACATTAATGCGACTATAACCATCCAGCCGACGCTCGATACATTCGTTAGAGTGGCCCTGGGGATGTGGTGTCCGTGAAGAGGGTCTATCCCCCGAAAAATTTCAGCTATATCATCCCAAGTATCAAATGTTTCAAATTAACACTTTTAATAGAAATAGAATAATAAGGGATTATTTAGTACTGTCTTTTAGGGGCTGCTACACCCCCCTCCCCCCCCCCCACACACACACACCTTTCCCCAATATCTGGTTTATTGAAATTAATGTTTTTTATTCGGATTAATATCAGGTTTGTACTTACTGACATGATCACTTTGATATTTTCTACATTTCATTCTTCTTTTATTTATATTGTTGAAATTGGAACTACTTTAAAACAAATGGTATTAATTAATACGTATATATATGTTGGCAGCATATCACATGTTCGTATATATACACTTTATCAGACTTACTGACATGATCTCTTTGATATTTTCTACATTTCATTCTTCTTTTATTTATATTGTTGAAATTGGAACCACTTTAAAACAAATGGTATTAATTAATACGTATATATATATATATATGTTGGCAGCATATCACATGTTCGTATATATACTAGTATATTGATTCACTAATTAGATGTAGGATACATTCATACATAGCAATAATTGAAAACAAATGAATGCCACCCCGTCTCCATGATAAAAATATTGGCAATGAACGACCTTTTATAACACGCAGTAATGTTTAAAGTAGCGATACGATATGCCAGAGCTAAATCTGCCTATTGCAGAATTGGATGTCTTTCTTTAGGCCTGAAATGTTATCTAATAGTAAATGCAGGTGGACTGCACTACACGCAAAACAAAAACAAAATCTACAAGATAAACCTGCGGACAAGACAGAAAATAGACATTGCAAACACTAAACAATTATCAAATCAAGTGAATAGACCCGGGGGCCAGCCGTAAGCGTCCACTGCGCTGTACAGTCCCGGGCCTGTTGTGGTACAGGCTTCACTAAAATGATTTACAAAAAAGACGTAACAAAAAAATGCGACCGATCTTGTCAGTGGTCGTCTCTTCACTGGCGATACTCAGCCAGTTGACGTTAGGTGTAGAACGTCAAATAATTTTAACAATAAGGGCGATAATCTGGACAGAAACTTGGAAAACGCTAAAATAATAAATGTAGTGAGCAAACAGGAGCAAAGCCCGACAACGAGAACATTCTGCAGTGCGAAGGGCTAAAACTCTACTCTAATAGTAAATGCAGATGGACTGCACTACACCCAAACCAAATAAAATCTACAAGATAAACCTGCGGACAAGACAGAAAATAGACATTGCAAACACTAAACAATTAACAAATCAAGTGAATCATTAGTCATTAATTAACTTATCCAGATCATACTAGTAATCAACTCTAGATGTCAACACTAGCCTGAGAATTTACTAGATTAGGATCCGACTTGTTGCTCAACATTCCTAATCATGAAATGGATAATAGAGACTATGGTGTGGTTGTTTTTTTATCATAACATAGTTTCTGTCCGGATTATCGCCCTTATTGTTAAAATTATTTGACGTTCTAACACCTGACGTCAACCGGCTGACTATCGCCATTGAAGAGACGACCACTGACAAGATCGGTCGCATTTTTTTGTTACGTCTTTTTTGTAAATCATTTAGTGAAGCCTGTACCACAACAGGCCGGGGATTGTACAGCGCAGTGGACGATTACGACTGGCCCCCGGATCCATGCACTTGATTTGATAATTGTTTAGTGTTTGCAATGTCTATTTTCTGTCTTGTCCGCAGGTTTATCTTGTAATTTTTTTTTGTTTGATTTGCGTGTAGTGCAGTCCTCCTGCATTTACTAATAGAGGCTGGGCCGAAAATTCAATCCCTTAAACCTGGGTTCAGAGTGGATCAATTTGATTGACGTTTTAGCCGATTCCCTCTACATTATCTAGTTTTTAACTATTATAGAGCGAATTGCCAGATCGTCATCTAATCTCCCTCTCATAACGTATCTTTAATTGTTAAACAGACGCTAATTAACTGCATCGAGACTTTGCATGGCGTTAAACATGCTTCATTATGGTTCTGTCTAAACCAGTATAAACTTTCACCATTACAAAAATACTAATATAACGTTGGTTTTTGTTTTAGATCACCACGGTCTGTCATTGAGTCAAGTGATTTGATCCTTGATTACAATATTTGATGAGGAATATGCCACCAGTCTAATTACGTGTGACAATGTCTCTTTCTTTCTATCGCTCTCCCTCCCTCCCTCTTTCTCGCTCTCTCTCCCTCTCTCCCTCTGTCCCTCTCACTCTCTGCCTCTCCCTCTACCCATCTCCCTCTACCCCCTCTCTCTCTCCCTCTCTCCTCCCCATTTCTCTCTATTAATATCATCAATAGTTGAACACTATGAAATCAGACGTCCTTAAATGTATCCCATTAATATCAATAAATAATCAAACGGGCTTCAATTTATTCAATTTACATAAATACAACTGAACTTCGGGGAATCAAGCATCGTTCAATGTATCCAATTTACATAAATAAATAAAATATCTTCTAATTTCACTACTACTGGAGTCGTATCAATTTACTCCAATAACGATCTGTTTACTGGTCCCATATACAATTATTACACGCGGGAATTACATCACGAGCCACCGGAAATTGTGTTGATGAATACACAGAATTGGCCAATAATGGGATACGAAATGAAATGAAATGGGTTTTACCGTCCCACTGTTCTGCTCCAACTGGGCTAATGAAGACTGACATACAGTGTGCTATGGGGTATATTTTGCCAGGACACCGGCACTACGGCCCACTCTTATATATATCGAATTTCAACTACCAAAGGTTCTGTTACGTGCATGCTGTGTATATGCGAAACTGCGGATTTTCGTTCCATTCGAACGACTATACGTTGACCTATGCCAGACCCGCTGTACTGCATCACTGACAAGGTGGAACAACGCCGGATAATCCCGATAAAGTTTCTCGACCAACCAACGCAGGTACTAAAACCAAGACGTCCGACATCCTAGTAGAATCTATTAATCAAAGATACTGTAATATTATAATACACCAACATTAAATATTAAAGATACTGTAATATTATTATACACCAACATTAAATATTAAAGTATTTAAATAGCGCCTAAACACCAAATTAATGGTTCCAAAGGCTACTTAAACATACATTATGCAAGGCCACATTTAGCCTTTGCGGGGTTTTCGTTTGGCAATAAATGTTATACATGTATAACAATTTAATTAGGCACTTGTTTACGTGAACCAATCCCCGGTGCCATCGGATAATCGAGATTTTAAATAGATTCGCACGGTTCGAATATTCAATGATTTAATTTTAAAATGGAGAGGCAAGGCTAAGCCTCTAATATACCAGTACCGTGGTTACAATATTAAACAATCAATGCACACAACTTGTCAAAACTACAAACAGTGATAACTTTGCTAAGCATAAAGTAATTTGAATGAAATGTTCAATATTTATTTTTAATTATCTATTATTTCACGACTGGATCTTAATCTGGGCCGAGACTGAAATGTTCAATATATTCATTGGTATTACCTATTTTTGAACTATTATAGCAAGAACAGCCAGCTCTTTATCTAAATATTCATTTTTTTATTACCTATTTGAACTGGCAGCCATTTATCTAAATATTCAATTTTTATTACTTATATTTGAACTATTATAGCAAGAACGGTCAGCACTTTACCTAAATATTCATTTTTTATTACCTATTTGAACTATTATAGCAAGAACTGGCAGCCATTTATCTAAATATATATTTCTTATTTTCTATTTCGGACTATTATTTTGTAATACCTATTTTGGAACTATTATAGCAAGAGCTATCAGGTCTTTATCGAAATGTCAACCCTTTATCTACATACGTATCTATAACGTGACATCATCTATATTAGATATATTTACCACCTGATAAGCAAAATAGTGTAATCTGGCAAAATAGTGTAATCAGGCAAAAAAGGGTAATCAGCATATGGACTGTTTACCGTTCACGGTTTATTCCCGGGAAGGCGCAGTTAGTGACCGTAACGGATTATAAAAGGTTGTTTTCGACGCCTTAACGGGAATCCAGCCCCTAAGGATTAAAATGGATCAAAATGGATTAAAAAACGTAACAATGGTGTTATAGAGTGTTATGATAAGAATTTACTCTTTCATAATCCCCACTATAACTAATTAACCAACATTTTAGCATCAGTTGTGGGATAAGAAATAAAAACATAACTATAGTATAACAAAAATTCATTTAATTTCTTCAAAAACAAAAAAAAAACATATATAGTATAACAAAAATTCATTTAATTTCTCCAAAAACAAATAAAAAACATAACTATACTATAACAATAAGTAATTTCATCAAATAAATAAAAAACATAACTATACTATAACAAAAATTAATTTCGTCAAATAAATAAAAAACACAATTATACTATAACAAAAATTAATTTCACCAAATAAATAAAAAACATAATTATACTATAACAAAAACTTAAGGAATAAAAACAACTAAAATCAGTTCAATTTCGCCAAATAAGATAACCTGTCTAAATACTCAACTAACGTCAATTCATGAACCCCGTATTTTCTTTTCAATTCCTGGAGCTTGTTTTCAAGTTGGGCATATTTGTGTCTTTTCTTTGGTGGGTCCTGTCCGCCAGTATATTGCACTATTCTTATTTCATTAATATTTTGCTCCTGTTGTAAAAATGCTATCAATTCAAAAACATTCGGATGGGCTTTTCCGACCAGCCTTTTGACCCTCGAATGTCATCCTTCCAGAGTGCTGTTGGTCCTGCGTTGGTCCTCTGTATTGTAATGGTTCCACTGGACAGTTGAAAATTCTCCCTCGAACCATTGATTTGTAAAATAGTCAGCCATTTGATGATATTCATCATTAGTTGCCAATTGGTGAATAAAATTCAGAGTGAACATAAATTCAAAAAATCTTTAACACCGGTTAATTGGGTCCTAATAACAACATGTCTCTCTTCAAACGAAAGCCGACAAGTCGATATCTGCGCCTTCCCGGGAATACACCCCGTTCACAAAATACACGACAAACAGTGGTAACTATAACACATAGTTATGAAAAACAGCTACGTATTTATAAAGACGACGTATTCTCCAAATGTTATCGAGTTAATACAATATAACAAAATTTGAAACAACATATATGCACAGCTACAACAACAAAGTCAAAACCATCTGTGGCAACAACACGATCAAAGGCCTGTGACACAATGGGGTTATCATATACAAAAATAAGATAAAAAGGGACTAATTAACTAATTGTATTAGCTTGAAACCGTTGTAAGAATAATCTTAATAGGGTTATCATATACAGAAATAAGTTAAAAGGGAGTAATTGTATTAGCTTGAAAACGTTGTAAGAATACTCTTATTAGGGTTATCATATTACAGAAATAAGATAAAAAAGGATTAATTGTATTAGCTTGAAAACGTTGTAAGAATAATCTTCGAAACATCGCCTAAATAAACCAGTAGCTATTTTCCATAAGTATGTGTTATAGTTTATTTATCTAGCCAGTTACTAACTGCCACTTAAAGAATAACATTGTTGGTAAAATATTTATTATTTGGAGAAATAAAACTTACATTAATCGATACTGTTCCTAAGCGTTTTTAAAACATTATTTATAATTATTCATTCTTGCATGATGTATTGATATTATCAAATAATAATGCCTGCAACTTTATAAAATATTTATGTATTCTGTCGATAGCCGATCACAGGCCGTTACAAGATACATGCGAGTATATCATATTTACTTTGCCGTGTCCTTTCCCAAACGTAACTAAAGTGACGAAATTTATGACGTAGCTGGCTTTTTTTCGCACGTAATCCCAGTCAGAATTCGGCTATTTTGTTAAAATTGCTAATAAAGATTTAAATTTTTGTTTAGAACTGAAATAAATTAACTATTAGTCAATCCCCCCGCTAAAAACATTAAAATAATTGATTGTGTTTATCTGAAATAGACCCGACATAAACACAAAAAAATTCAAAGATGTCAGCGCCCATGAGCGAAAGGTTTCGGGACGCTATACAAGTCTAAGTTAGGAGTTACAAACTTAAATTTGAAGGAAAAACAAGTTGAGGGATTACATGTTATGAAGATCACGACGGTGAAGCTGTGTTACCGACATGTTATGGAAAGGGCCTGTTTTTTCAAATTCTCACATGGATATTACAAAAGAAATACAAGGAAGAGTGAAGCCATGATTGTTATTGTTAGTGCGTTGACCTCATGACCTGCGACGTATAGACAACGTGATATGAAAACATGTCGATTGACTGGCTCGGAGATCACTTCTCCGCAGGTAGCGTGTCTCAGATGTTCAGAATGGTCCTTTCCCTGATACTGTATGACCAGATTTCAGATGGATAATGGACAAACGAGGCACATTTTCCCTAGTCTCGGTCACCCAGATCCCTCTAGTCTTCAACGTACGGAGGGTTTGTGTCGGTTTTCAATTTTTTACGAAAATTACTGGATAATCTACCCCATAAAAAAAACTCATGGGCAATGGAACCTATTGGCTAAAGTCTCGGTAACGGCTAGACAGCTGTCCTTGAAAGGCCCTCCCTTCTTCACCACTGACAAGGGAAATCACGCCGGAAAATCGAAATGAACTTTCTCAACCATTGTAGCCATGTGATCCATAATTTGTCTATGAATAACGTACATGATTTATAATAATATTTAATGTGCCGGGTGATACAATGGGTATCTATGCAGTGGTTGATACATAAAGGGAGATAATCCACTTTTACCTGACGCATTATCAAGCGATAAAACACACAATCCCGAAATGGGGTTTAACGTTCTTTTTTTCTGCACCGCTTCTACCATGTAGTATTCTATGGGAGAAATTGTGCTAAGTCAGCGGTGTTACAGCCAACTTTTCGCCGAATTACAACTGACAAGGGATCTTTACCGTGCACGCTTATATGTACATGATTAATATTGGATAAATGAAATGAAATGGAGTTTGAAATCATATTGTTCAGCTCCGACATCGAGTGTGCTGTGAGGGGAAATTGTGCCCGGGCAGTGGCACTACGGCCAACTCTTATATCGAATTACAACTGTCTAAGTTTTTACGTGCACATGGCGATTTGGGGCCACGGGTTTTCGTACCACGACAAGAACTAAACGCTGTTCCCGGTTGGCCCCCAAACATAGTTTGATATATATAAAATGTATAATGGTGAATTTAAATACAGATTAAGCCACTGCCGGGTCAACAGTTATCAAAAGACCCTGATGTTAAAAACAAATACCGTATCATATGTTACTCTATCTTGTGGGTTAATACTTTATAACTATGACGTAGAAGGGAAATTCCCCGCCAACAAATACTCCGTTTTAACAGCTGTTTACTCGCCCCGGGTAATATTAATTATGGAGATTGTAATATATGTTCGTAATAATAATATGTTAACTCTTACTTGTAGGTTAATACTGTATAACTATGACGTTTGTCATATCGTGTACACTAATCCATGGGATTATAAAAGATTATTGGGATTATTTCTAGATCAATTATACCATTTTGTCAATTGGGGCGTTCAAATAATTAATATATCGAAATGGGTTTGTAATACACCATGCACGACTCTAATTGACATAATAATAACAGGTCTACATAGCGCCGAATTGATCTTAGACTCTTACCTTCACCGTATGAAGTGAAATCCTCCATCTTAAGTTTCCAGAATCTCTCGAAAACAAGGTTGACCTAATTATTGTCAGTAGATTGTCTGGAATCTAGGGTTCTCGGGAATTCCCCATTCCTGTAAACGAAATGGTAAGAAAATTAAATAATCGACAATTTAACCGAATGTAGTTACTGTAGTAGACTAGGGGATATAAGCCCCAAACTAAATACTCCATATACCCTAAATGTACCAGTTCCTGTCATTTGACCAGGCCGCATTTACATATTTTTTTAAAAATATCTTTAGTTAGGAAACAAAGGCGTCCGAAAATGACATGATGTTACAGAAGAAAAGCACACGGATGAAAAAGAGATTACAGTGGCAAAACAAGAGAAATAAAAACTCCATTACAATCACCGAATATTATACTCCCAGAACGGCCATAAACATTCTCTGCCTAGTAATAAATACAACCAACATTATGTTCACAGAGCAGCCATGCCTCGTGTATGACACCTAACACACAACCCACATTATACCAACAGAGCAGCATACCTCGTGTACGACACCTAACACACAACCCACATTATACCAACACCAACAGAGCAGCATACCGCGTGTATGACACCTAACACACAACCCAAATTATACCAACAGAGCAGCATACCTCGTGTACGACACCTAACACACAACCCACATGGATCGAGAGTTTGACCCGGGTGTCACACAAAACAGACACACAAACAATATGTCGACAGAAATAAACATAGAAAATTAGAGTTAACTTTTTTGAACATCTCTTGTACTTGTTTCTTGAAGTCTGTTAACTTACAATAATCCAATAAGAAGAAAAACTGCGTGCCGTTAAGATAGAGCTAGCAATTTACTGTTAAAGCAACACCAGCGACAGAGAGAGGGAAAGAGAGAGAAAGAGTTAACTTACACTCGACCGACACACAAATTTATCTTGCGCGTAAGGGTCTTTAGCTGTGGGAGCAAACCCGAGGGCCCAGAGGAAACCCAAGAGGTACGTCTTGTCAGGTTAAAACGGTGAATCGAAACCACGCCACTTGACTCAATGACAGACCTTATGATGCACGCGTTAACTATTCGGTCACCCAACCCCAGTTACCAGAAGATATGACATAGGGTCAGGGACCACGGAGCCCGGGGGGGGGGGGCTAAGGGGGCTTTAGCCCCGGCAATAATTTTAAATAGTGAAAAATGAAATGTTGCCAAAAGCTCAAAAAGGGTTGGGGTGTAATGGGTGTGGTGCTAAGTGGGGGCGGCCACATTGTGTGAGTTATTGTCAGTAGCCCCCCCCCCCGAAATCGGGGCTGCTCCACGGCCCTTGCATAGGGTTACAAATCCGCTCAAAAGTTTCTATTAATATACCTGACTTAATTAGATGGAAATTGACTTGTTCGACCCACTTATTTGAATAATTAACTTAAATTTCAAATAGATCGGATGACAACTGTTGTCCCCCCAGGGCGTTTACAAGATTCTACAATGGAAACAAGGTTGTTAACAGAAATGGAAAGGGTATCTTTAAATGATTAACTTGTAATAGCTGTGTTATCTTTACTGTAATGTAAATAAAAAGGAACACATGACTGCCAATGATAACAATATAAATAAATGTATTTGTATATACGTTATAAGCATATAGACAGACAATAGTAGCTCTACAAAATTCACAGCGCGGGCAAAATAATAAAGACTTACTTATCACAAGCATTACATCCTGATTATCCATTTGAACTACCAACAATTTGTTATTATAGTCCTGAATATCCAGTTAAACTACTGAAGCAGTTCGTCATTATAGTCCTGAATATCCAGTAGAACTATAACAAGGAAACTGTGATCACGACAGTTGTTATTTACTATGGTTTAAAACACTTCTACAGTGTAAGCTGTTCATGGTTGATTAAATATTAGTTTAACTGAGTACAAGACCTGGGGGAGAACAAAGTTCAAACAGTCAGCTGTGTTAATATACACGACCCAATTATCTATAATATATAACTACTGTTTATTAGTCGGTGACGTATTTACTAGGATTATTTAGTATTTACCAATGCAAGTAGCCAAGTTTGATTATCTCGGGCTAGTCTCTATCATCCAGAAAAATATTCTACGAATATTAGTCTGGATCCGTTGTCAACATTTGACAAAAATTGGCTTATCATAAACAACGTCTAAGGGAGTTAACTCCTCTTAAAAAAGATGTTTACACCATGACTTAGCTAAAGAGACTGGATAATCAGACACAATAATAACCAAACTCCTGGTTACGCATGAGCAATGGGCTTTACGTCAAATATTGAGAACGGTCCCAGACCCTCTGTATGTTGAAGACTAGGAGGTTCTGGGTGACCGAGACGTATTGACTAGGATTATTTAGTATTTACCAATGCAAGTAGCCAAGTTTGATTATCTCGGACGTGCACAGCTGAAATGTGATGAACAGTAGAGCCTCTGTCCCAGCCAAATATCTCCCATAGCACACTGCATTAGCCCAGGTGGAGCTGAACAGTAGAACGTTAAAATCCATTTCATTTCATTCCACTTGAAATATCCTGTTTATAGAAATTAATAATACCTATCATAGCTTGTAATACAGCCAACTTTATAGAAGATAATAAAACCTATCATAGCTTATAATATACTGATATTTGATATTAGTTATTCCCCACTATAAACCAATGATATGCGTGGTTTAGTTTTAATTGGTCATCTTTTATAGTTCATCAAATATGTAGGTAATAATTCACATGAATAATATAGGACGTAGGTAATAGTTAACATGTACAGTAATTATTGACCTTAATAGTAAATGCACTACACGCAAAACAAAAAAAATACCCAAAAAACAAAAAAACAAACCTACAAGATAAACCTACGGACAAGACAGAAAATAGACATTGCAAACACTAAACAATTATCAAATCAAGTGAATGGACCCGGGGGCCAGCCGTAAGCGTCCACTGCATAAAGTTCAATAATACATGATTATAGTCTCATTAGTATAATTATTTAAAGCCAATTTCCGAAGGACTAGTCAGCTCAATGGACGTTACGTGGCTCGACAAATCTCCAGGTCCTTCTCGAGAATAGAACTCAATTCCCTGACCCCCATATATACTATTATCAGATTACGTATCAGCAACACCAGGAGAAAGAGAGAGAGGGAAAGAGTTAACGTTTACTTGACCGACACGCAATTTTATCTTGCGCGTAAGGGTCTTTAGCTGTGGGCGCAAACCCGAGTACCCGGAGGAAATCCAAAAGGTTTGAGAGGCGACCATGCGTCTTTTCACGTCCTAGCAGTGAATCGAAACCTCGCCACTTGACTCAATGCTCAATGACAGACCTTATGATACACGCGTTAACTATTCGGCCACCCAACCCCAGTTACCAGAAGATATGACAGAGGGTAACAAATCCGTTCAAAAGTTTGTATTAATATACCGGACTTAATTGGGTAGAAATTGAATTGTTCGATCCACTTATTTGAATAATTAACTTAAATTTCAAATAGATCGAATGGTAACTTTTGTTCCACCTAGGCTGTTTACAGGATTCTACAATGGAAACAAGGTTGTTAACAGAAATTGAAAGGGTATCTTTAAATGATTAACTTGTAATAGTTGTGTTATCTTTACTGTCATGTAAATAAAAAGGAACACATGACTGCCAATGATAACAATATAAATAAATATATTTGTATATACGTTATAAGCATATAGTCAGACAATAGTAGCTCTACAAAATTCACAGCGCGGGCAAAATAATAAAGACTTACTTATCACCAGCATTACATCCTGATTATCCATTTGAACTACCAACAATTTGTTATTATAGTCCTGAATATCCAGTTAAACTACTGCAGCAGTTCGTCATTATAGTCCTGAATATCCAGTAGAACATTAACAAGGAAACTGTGATCTCAACAGTTGTTATTTACTATGGTTTAAACACTTCTTCAGTGTTAGTTGTTCATGGTTGATTAAATATTAGTTTAACTGAGTACAAGACCTGGGGGAGAATAAAGTTCAAACAGTCAGCTGTGTTAATATACACGACCCAATTATCTATAATATATAACTACTGTTTATTAGTCGGTGACGTATTCACAAGGATTTTTAAGTGTACTGAACTTAGCTCGACAAATTGTACACACTTTGAAAAAATCTGCAGCTGAAAAAACTCGGTGTCCTCATACAGGACATCATCCATTCCAATTAACTTAATGAGCGCGTTCTTCCTCAATACTACGATGTTATAGACTGTCGTCTGTCAATAGCTATCGTCTCAAAAAAAATCTATACACTGGGTCTAGTTGTTATTCACACATTAGTAATATGTGAATAAAATAAGGATGGGAAGCTTTTTTCCCGCTTCTAGAATGTGCCAGTTTTTATAAACGAGTCTTCGCAAGTTTTTGAATTACTTTCTGTTCGCGCCATGGAGTTTATCAACCACTCTTACACCTGATGCATATCAATTAGCCAAACAACCAATCAAAACCACTCCAGATAATATTGCGCCAATTTGAACTCAAGTTCACAGGTCAAAAGGCCAGTCTGAGCTGTAGCGTTTACTTTGAGACCATGAAGTGTCTTGTTCACCTCGTAGACATAGATTGTGGAAAGCTGAATAAATTTACAGATACGAGTTGGAATAAGGTTGTATTAAGTTATAAAGAATGGGCTAATCTTGATGGAAACGAGCTAAAAGTGTGCCAACAGTATAAAGATGTATTTGAGGGTAAGTTTATCAACTAAATCAAACTAAAATTGATAGTACGACTACGAGTCGCTATTTTATTTTTCTGCGAAACACAATTTTTTGTTGTTTACATTAGAATTCTTAGTGGTAGGCGGATTACATTTTATAGACACCTGTACTCATCACAAATGCTCGGGACTGTACAATGCAACGAGAGCTTACGTCCATATATAATATTTCTTGTTTGATGTCATTGCTGTGTGCAAGTTGTTACGATAAATAATAGGCCTAATAATAATGTTTGTTGACATTCATTCAATTCATATTGTATAGTCTCGTTAGTTCATAGAGTAGATAAGGTTTGTTTTATAATCGATAGCATTCACGCTAGCCTTTGGTTTTATTTTATTAACCCCAGATTGTTTAAGTGTATTTTTACAAATCACTTGCAAACATGTGGCAGTGTCTTACTTTTCATAAAAGAAAAGTAATTTTTATTATGGATATTTGTTGCCCCCTAAATTCTTCTCAGTCTCACTCTTGGGTTCTAATTTGCTTATTTTGTGTATGTGTGCAATAATATATGGAGTATATTTGTATTTATAGGGAAAAAAGATGGTGCACTACCAGTTTATGGCTATCATTCCAAGTGTTATTCGAGATTCACACTAGACAGAACAAAGATTGATCGAGCTACTAAAAGAGTTGCATTACAGCCTGGTAATAATAAGCAAACAAGTGATAAGAGTCAATCCACATCTAGGTCACAAGGTTTGCGATCATCCGCAACTAAATCTGCGAGGGTGTGTCTTGCCTCCTGTTTGCATTATCTGCAAGAATGTACCTCTGTTCTACAGGTGTCAAAGAAGACTGTCTCTGATAAGCTGATTTTAGCAGAAACTAAAGATGAAGGTAATTTTTTTATTATTTGTTCAATCATTGTGATTAAAATTGTGGAATAGGTCCATCGCCCCTCCTCAGCGTGTCGTAAAAGGTGTTTATTGCGGACAGTGGTCAGGTGGCTGATAGGTGTTATCTATCAATCTGCCATCAATACGAGGGTTCGACTCTCTTTCTCTGCGATATCAGTGACAAGGTGGGGGAGTAGCCTATCCAAACATGCAGGGTTATGTATTTGCCCCTGCAGCGCAAGTACTCCCAGACCAGGGTTAAAAATATTTCCGTTTGCCCAAACCCGACTCATGGTGATAAGGTATGGGTAGGTAGGTAGACCATTTTTTTTTTTTTTTTTTTTTTTTTTTTTGGGGGGGGGGGGCAGTCTTTGGCGATAAATAACCAGATTTTACGAAATCACTTGTCGAGTTTGGTGTTACTATGTATAGACATGTGTAACACAATCGTAGTGAAACAGATAAGAGTTTTGTAGATAAAGAATTTATTTTCATCAGGTATCTAAACAGCTTCGGTTACATACATTCAACACGAATACATTGTCAACAGCAATACATAATACTGGAACTATAAAAACTAGGCTACGACACGAACACATCTACATAACATAAAATCTACTAGTCTTCTACATACTACAGGAACACATCTAACAATGTAACATTTCATCTACAATTCTGCCCCTCTACCAAGGCAGCGGCTGGACTCGGGTGAGTCCTTACACTCGCCCAAGCCTTTCTTCTCACCCCAGCTCTTCGCTTTTTAACAGACAGGGAACTCCTCAATATATACCCGTTGAACACATGGTCATATCTGCAATTGTTTCTTTTATCTCGTCACGGCATGTGCATAAACATTTGAAGCCGTGTGGATTTTGTACACAGATCATGTATAGCTTGTAATGGACATATTGAATTAATTAGATTTAATAAGCTCGTGACTGGACAACAGTTTAATATGAGGTGAAAGTCAAAATCATCTATTGTCAAAACTAGCAGAGTTCAATGCACCTAAATTATAAATGATATCACTTTGTTACATTTCCTACCCTTCCCACAAGTTATTTACTAAATAAATAACATATTTACTAAGTAAATAACAAACTAACATTAATTAGTAACACCATTCTCACATGTGGGACACTTGCTTCAAATAATTAAATGATAATGTAATACACGATATCATACGAACACACACAATATCAACGTCATTTCTAAACATTACAAAAAAAGAAATTTATACAATCAAAATATAATTTGAAGAAAAAAAATAGCAAATATTTTATAAAATAGAAAAGGTACATATATAGAAAAACATTAACATAGGATTTTGTCATATTGTTTTTTAGTTGAAAAAAATGATATTGAATGATTTGAACACATTTTACCAATCTTAAATAAGATATTTTTCATAGAACTTATCAAAATTAACAACGGTTTATCTCTCTATGTCTTAAACAAAACAAAACACTACAGATACGCTTCTAACCTAAGCGCGACCCTTCTTCCTTGAGGGTATAAAAAACCGATTCCTCTTAATAGGAATACACAACGCTCTCGAATTTACGAGGCACAAATACACAAAACTCTCGAATTTACGAGGCAAAAACTCATTAAAAAAATGTTCCCGCTACGTCGGGTATAATAAAACACACACCAAATAATATAGGAGATAAAACCGTGAATATGCCTATTATGTGATTGTTTATGTTAATATCTTCACCGCAAATATAGCGATGGACGACGAAAAATTTATTCAACCGTCTATTCAAGAATTTCCTAATTAGGAACTTAACTCAATTCCAGCCTAACAATCACAAAATATTTTACTTTTCAACATAAACCTCTTAATACTAATTTTAAAAACCAAAATATGTGTTCAAAAACAAACAATTATAATTTATATTCTTTTAAAAACAAAATGACTCACCGTAAAACAACAATCACACACAATTTCTGTTTCGTCGCCATTGATCCGAAGGTCTTTTTTAGGTTTTTTTTCTTTGATTTCTCCGTGCTTGGTGATTTTCTCCAATTCTCCGTGTTTGGTGATTTTCTCCATTTCCATCCTTGAATTATGAATTTTCATATCATCGAAACCGCGCCTGCCACCCACGGTTTCACAAATACACGTTTCAGTCCTGCATTGTTTTTAATTCTTTTTTTTTTTTCACCAATTCATCGGATGTCTAGCGGTAAAACATTTTTTGTCTGCCACGCGGGATTTTCTTCGTTATCACGGGAACATCTGCAGGGGTCTTCCCGGTCGATGCACCAATAACTAATATCTGTAACACAATCGTAGTGAAACAGATAAGAGTTTTGTAGATAAAGAATTTATTTTCATCAGGTATCTAAACAGCTTCGGTTACATACATTCAACACGAATACATTGTCAACAGCAATACATAATACTGGAACTATAAAAACTAGGCTACGACACGAACACATCTACATAACATAAAATCTACTAGTCTTCTACATACTACAGGAACACATCTAACAATGTAACATTTCATCTACAATTCTGCCCCTCTACCAAGGCAGCGGCTGGACTCGGGTGAGTCCTTACACTCGCCCAAGCCTTTCTTCTCACCCCAGCTCTTCGCTTTTTAACAGACAGGGAACTCCTCAATATATACCCGTTGAACACATGGTCATATCTGCAATTGTTTCTTTTATCTCGTCACGGCATGTGCATAAACATTTGAAGCCGTGTGGATTTTGTACACAGATCATGTATAGCTTGTAATGGACATATTGAATTAATTAGATTTAATAAGCTCGTGACTGGACAACAGTTTAATATGAGGTGAAAGTCAAAATCATCTATTGTCAAAACTAGCAGAGTTCAATGCACCTAAATTATAAATGATATCACTTTGTTACACATGACAGTGGCTGTTCAATCTCTCAATCAATTATTTCGCATGTGGACTTGTGAAAATTGAATATGTAGTCTACTTCTAGTTGGTTTATGATATCCATAATATTTACAATTTAGGTCGAGTTAGAGAAGCAGCAGTTATGAAAGCAGATGAAACCATTCTCAGGCACATCAGAGATAAAGACTGTGTTGCTATTGAAGTTAGGTACAATCTACGGTGCTACAAGGATTATGTTCGATTCCTGATAAGAAAACCCAAAGTTTGGTCGTTGTAACAGCCAGATGACTGTGTACAAGGGTTTGAGTCTAAATGCAAACACCCACGTAACAACTTGACTTGTTATTGAGAATTTTCACAAATAAATACACACGTCTTGACCATTAATTACTAAGCACATTTATTAGTTCTTGGACATAAATATCATTGTACGTATTTGATGATAATAACAACAATAGCATTACTTATTCTTGAGCTGTTTGATTTCTGAAAATATAAATAAACTTTATGTTTACCACTTATAATAATATGCGAATGTTCGCGACAAACATGACGTGCATAGTATACATACACCATGCGGTCTTGAGTTGAGATATCCTTAATTTGACCTTACATAATTACTACTATAATATTTAGCTTTACAAAAGGAAATTAGATCTTGAGGCATACATGAAAGAATACAAAAGGAACATAAATATATGCTTACAGATACGTTTGGCCCTTTTAATAACAAACAATCTTTTTAATAACAATCAGCCATTACACCTTTTTTCCTACTGAAGAAAGATAACTCTAAGTGATGTACATAAAATAAATGTTGCATGTCAGGAAATTAAACAAAATATTAAAGGGACATAACTCTTCTATGCCTATTATAGATTACTAAACAAATGACATTTAGAATCAACAGTCGTCAGGGTAAGTTTATTTCATACTTGTAGTAGTTGTTGTGTCCTTGTGGCTTGTTATATATCTATTTTATATCAAAGACAACTAGTGGGTGGGAAGGGATTTATATAGCCAAGTGGGTGGTTAAACGTCTGTCATCAGTTCGCATCCCATTATCAGTGACCTCAATGACAAGGCGTGGGAGTGGCCGATTTACTCTATAGTATAAGTAGTGCTGGTACCTTTGATGGCAAGGGAATTGGCACAAAATGACCAGATTGTGGTGTTCAAATGCACTAAAACAAAGTCCACCCGTTCTAAGAATGTGTGAACATATTTTACTAGCACTTTTGTGCGGTCAAGACTTGTTTGTGATATGATAAGTTTAAAGTGTATTAATATGTTTGTTTACTTAATCGACCATCGACCAATACATCTTAAGTGGAAATATCACCAAACATGAATTCTTGCATCTATGATGAGATTTCCTTGTACGTGTAGTAACTATGAACTTATATTTTTCAGCTCTTCTGAGATGTCTGCATATGAGACAACCTTTGATATTTTGTGAAGATGTGATTAGAAAAAGAATTATTTTCCACAAAGAAATTCTGCGAATGGCCAAGTTATTAGATATTTCAAATTACCTGTAATAATATGTTATTTCTGTACATTGGTTGTGTCCTTTATTATTGTTAAACTCCATTTATTTCAAGCATTAATTATTGCACAACTGTTACAGCAAGATTTAAAAAAATTATTGATATAACAGTTATTAAAAATTAAGAAAATGTTTTAAAAAAAATATTGATTGAAATTTTGTTGTAAATTGCAATACACAGGCCTAATTTATATATATTTAAACCTTTAATACTAGTAATTAAATATAAGAATAATGTTTTAAATTTTTTTTCATTCTTTGTTTGGGGATAGGGTGGGTTTTCAAGGGGGAAATTTGGTCTTTGTTCAATATTTGTAGAACATTTATGATACGAGTTATCTCCCCTTATACCTTTTTACCTGGAACCCCTATTTGAAATATCACGTTTATGCATTGTTTTTTGGTTGAAATCGAATATGTCTATGCAATTATCAAATTTATGTATGATTTCTGATAATAAATTGAATTCAATATCAATTCAATGACGCTGTATTTTCATAAATAGACAAAAACATGCTACCATGCGCAACATTGCTGCTTGGTGGGCGCTTATTATTGGCCCTGTGCAAATGCAAATTGAGATATTTCCATAATTTTTTTTTTCAAATGTTGCTATGCATATTGGCAGTACACACGAAAAAAAATCATTCACCTGCAGTAATTATATCACCCAAAATCACGACGTCAAAGTCATGTTAGACATGCATGATAAATTGACCGAGACCCTGGGTAAATGGGTAATATTTTAAAAACTGAAGGTGGGAATATGGATTTTCCATCACTAGAAACCTTGTACTATAAGAAACTGGCAAAACTTTTTAGACCCAGGGGGGGGGGGGTGCAACAAAAATCGATTTCTAAGCACATTTTCCCTATACAGACGACAGTCTATTATAACCGATTTGATAAATAGCAAATTTTCACCTAAGAATTCAATACAGCCTCATAAAGTGCATAAGAAAAAACCTGATGTGCTACGTAAAATCCTTTTCACGGATAAACATATACAAGACATTGAACTGAATAGAATCTTAAGAGACAGTTCAGTAATAAAATCTATACCAAGTACTATTCCTTAAATTTCACCTACAGTTGGAAACAAATTTGTACCTCCTATCCTATTAATAAAATATTTAACTACCATAAAACTATTGAAAACCTAAACGTACAAGAATTTATTGAAAATTACGATAATACTACATGTCAATGCACCAACTCTCCCTTTAAAGATACATTACATGACCATATACTGACAGGAAACTTTGACATTGGCGAAGACAAAAATCTTAGAAATCTTTTCAGATTGGTACCACAATTTCGGAAACAACCAAATAGACTTAATTTTGAAAAATTACATAATGATCTCAAATCCCAAATTAGGAAATGCATTGTACCTTGGTCTGATAAATTCCGTGCACTTCTCGGGTCTTTTGGAGAGTATGAAAAATACTGTTTTTGATCTCTTATCAAAGAGAATCAAATATATCAAACATAAACCAAGACACCCGCCACCAGAGGTTCTAAAAAATGCATCTGCAATTGAGTGTCTTGCCACTCTCCAAGAGAGATTTGTTCTAACACCTGTCAATAAGGCCAGTAATAATATTGCCTTTATCAAATACTATATTAATAATATTCTGACTGAAGTTGGAATTTGGCCCAACACAAATAATGACACTTATAAATGCATTACGGATTTAACTAAACAAGATATTTTGAACAACCAATACTCTTTTAACAGGAGTAATGATATTAAAGACAGTGTTAAAATAGATGCACTACCTTATATTTATTCGATACGCAGATTTCACGAAAACCCAGTAAAATTCAGATATATAATATCCTCCAGTGTTTGCCAGACAAAACCACTTGCGCAGACGATCCCCAAAGGCAAAGACCTTAAGTTCTGCCAAACCCAACATGCAATTTGGTGCAAAACAATTCGTAATTACACTGGTATTAATAGGTTTTTTTTCAGTATTGATAAAAACAAACCTATAGTAGAGACTATAGATAAAACCAATAATAAAGATAATGCAAAAAAACGTTCGATTTTTCTACTTTGTATACTATGCTGCAACATGCAGATCTTAAAAATAGTTTGGATTGGTTTGTTGATAAAGCCTTAAATGGAGCTTTCGGAAAAGGCAGGAACTTAATGGCCATTTACTCTCAAGATGCTAGATGGATCATAAAACGTCGCAATGCCGACACTGTAATTTTTGATAAAGACAAATTTAAAAAAATAATACATTTTCTCATTGATAATGCCATTTATGAGGTTGGGGATCAGATAATACAGCGAACTATTGGTTTACCAATGGGAACTGACCCCGCCCCATTTATGGCGAATGCACACTTAAATAAATATGAATTCTACTGTCAGTACGATTTCTTTCCCGAACAAAATCTCTGTTTTTTAAATGCACTGCCAAAGGCGGTACACAATTACGCATATTTAAAGAAATTTCGAAACTTCCGTTTCTTCAACATACCAAGCTCAACATTTCTTACAAGTATATAACCGAGTACATATTGGATAATGATCCAATTTAAATTTAAGTTTAAAACTTATATAGTTACGTAATCCTGTCTGGATTATCGCCATAATTGTTATCATTTTATACCTTTATAAATACACTTACATAGTACGATTTCTTCGGCATTCCTATTTTGCATAGCTTGTATTATGTTTTGTGCAATTAATTAACTTAAAAATTCCGATTGGTTGATTAAACTTATTGTTTTTAGCATTATTTCATCTTGATTATCGCCCTTTTTGTTATGATATTCTAGAAACCTGACGTCATTGATAAAAGTACTACATATTTACGTCACACCTTTCAGTCAGCAAACGGCTGCCTTCTGAGGCAGTCTACATTTCCTTTGCTTTTTTGTATTCGGTTTTGTTTGTGCGTTTTCTTGTGACGGTTGAAATATGTCCCCTCAATACATTCACTATACATCTATTTAATTTATATTTGAACACTTCTTGAGTGTTTTTAGACAACCTTTTTAAACCTTTTTATACATTTCACCGATGTGGTGCTTGTATAGTTGAAATTCTTACAACGGTATGCTTGCATTCGTATTTCGGGACTGTACAGCGCAGTGGACGCTTACGGCTAGCTCCCGGATCCATTCACTCTTTTTTGAAAAGTTTGTTTGTTTGTTGTTTCTGAGTATGATGTCTTTTCGTTATATTTGTCTTTTGTGTAAATCATATGTGGCGCAGTCCCCCTGCACTTACTATTAGTATTTATCAATGCAAGTAGCTGCGTTTGAGAATCCAGTAAACGCGAGAACTTCCCATTGCAATTTTTTTAGGTAGAGCTCTTAAAAAATCACGGTAATTAACGTACAGTCGTTCGGAAGAGACAAAAAAATGAGGTCCCTTGCAGATATTGGCATGCACGTAAAAGATCCCTTAATGGCCGTTGACATTCGATATAAAAGTAGGTGGTATCGCCACTGTTCGGGCTAAACGTCCCTCACAACCCACTGTATGGCGTATTACCGTTTCCATTTGCCCAGTTGAAGCAGTAGGGCTTTAAACCTCATTTCATTTACCATGTCGTAAAATACGTTCTTACAAAAACCCACAAACAGTTGCAAGCATATCTTATCATTTATTTTAAACATATAAATTGAAATGAAATGGGGTTTAACGTTCTACTGTTTTTCATCAACCGGGATATTACAGATGGGGATGAGGGAAATTGTGTTAAGGCTTAAGTTACGTGCACGCCAATGTTTACACGTGACTGTGGTGTTTCGTACCATTTGAGCGACTTGCTTCTTGCCAGACCCTCCGATCTGAACAAATGACAATCTATAGGACTATACCAGGATCAAACCCTGGACTTCCTGGTTTGTGAGCCGCCAGCGTCTTACTCTCGACATCACTGTGGCCCTACTCAGGATTAGTCAATAGGGGATGATTAGTTTAATTTGAAGACATGTATATGGTTATTCTTTATTTCAGCATATATTTAGTTGACCGGTCTAACGCGCCCTTTGGATCAAATGGCACGGGTTCGACTCCGGGTTATTAGTGACTACCGTCGTGGGTTTTCCTAAACTGCTAAAAACCTGTATATGTGTAAGCTTAATAAATGTATTAAAAATATAACTAGAGACATTTCTCACCTGAACGTAAACAAGTACGGTTACACATAGCTATCCGTTAACGGTTAGACGGCTATTGTAGGTTTCGCATTTTTAACATTTTGATTATGGCGATCGAGAATGACGACGAAAACATGATTCTTCATCAATTGGAAAATGCTTATGCATGACGCAAATTCCTTGTAGCATACGATCCAGATGTTGATTTATATATGGATAATATAAGCGATGATCAGTCCGTGGATTTATTTAGATTGATAAATATTTATTAAAGAGGATTGGTATTGCAAACTTCTCGAGAGATTCGTCTGTGAAAATAGGACAGTTGGTGGTGGCTTGAATGCGTTACACTTAAAATCAGATATACAAAATATGTAAATAAATAAAAATTCCGTAAATTAGTTACTTCTATGGCGGGACTGCTCGCTCTTGCTAAGATAACGGTTTTACACAAAATGGTTAGTGACACACTGGCCGCTTTTTTAACAGCAGACAAAAGCACGTGCAACAACAACTATAGGAGGAGGTTCGGAATCAGACCACTGATGATTTGTAACAGTAAACAGAACAACTTTCACGCTCAAAACCTCTAGTTTAATTTGGACAGGGGACCACTGTGCTAATACTTCTTTTAACAGGTTAATATCCATTGCAGGATAAAAGCGTGTCGGCTTTTTTGCTGCTGTTGCTATCGCCATTTCTATAAAAAAAAAATAAAAAAAATTAATATTCGAAGAAACAAAACAAATTTTTTGCCTAGTATAGGGGTCTCTTCAAAGCGCCTTTTGGGCAGTTGTTTGATGTTCAAAACACAAATAATCATTAATTCTGTGGCCTACATGGTATTGACATAGATTTGCAATTCATGAAATAGTTTGTTTATATCCAAAATTATGAAAAAAATGAAGATTACTTACTCGTTTTTCGACCACGTGTAGTAAGCTGACTAGCCGTCCTTCTGTACGATCACAAATTAGTTTCTACCACGTGCAGTGACCCGACTAACCGTCCTTTAGTACGCATTACGGATAAGGAAAGTTGCTGTGACGTCACAAGAACACACAGATTGATGACGTATCCGTCCCACTTACTGTATACGTACTGGTGCGAAACCCCTCTACTATCTAACGTGGACGGTTTTAAATTAAAATAAACTCAACTAGACTGCCCAGGGTCACATCCCGCATGTCCGGGATCAGTGCCAGTGGGAATGGCAAGTAATGTGATGCATGTTCCTTCGGATGGGACGAATAACTGAATGTCCGGCGGAGTGTACATAAAACCTCGAACAGTTCAACTTTGATAAACAGTAGAAGAAAACGCCCCCACACCTCCTCCATGTCACAGTGCGTCGTTTAGTTATAAATAAATATGATTATATCACGACTGATATAAAACATGAGATATTCATAAATATCATTACTATATGATGTATTACATAGTAATATGTTATTAACAAAATTTCTCTCCTAGCACACTGCATTAGCTATACAGTAGGACGTTAAAATCCATTCCATTTCATTTCACTTGAAATATCCTGATCATAGAAGTTAATAATACCCACCATTGCTTGTAATACAGCCAACTTTAGAGAGAGGGAGAGAGAGAGGTAGAGAGGGGGAGGGGGGATGGAGAGGTAGAGAGAGAGAGATAGGGAGAGAGAGAGAGGGAAATTGGGTTTAATGTCCACTCAACACAACTAGGTCATTTCAGGACTAACATATGGTTTAATTTTATTTCAATAATTCGCTTGCGCGTAGGGGTCTTTAGCAGTTGGAGGAAACCGAAATGCCCGGTCGACATCCACGAGGTTGAGAAGGCGCTCCTTTCTCCATGTCACATACGCCGGTCAGCTAGAGGTCGAAGCGCGGCACTCTAGACCACTAGGCCATCCAAACCCCCCTCAACTTTATATAAGTTAATAGTACCTAGCATAGCTTATAATAATAATATACTTATCTTTGATGTTAGTTATCCCCCACTGTGGGTCAAAAAGTATGAACTTGCGGTAATTTGGAGGTGTTGGCGGCCATTTTAGACATAGAAGACATAATTTTTAATGATCTTAATGAGTTCTTTGTCCCGCTCTACTGACAAATCGGGCAGAAATGGAAGTCAATTACTTGAAGAACAAGGCATACGGATCTCATACGGATCTCGTGAAATAATACCACCATTACAGATGTGTATCCATAAACCAACAACTTATATATTTGTATCATTTGCTTGATAAAGACGATAGTATCCTCGTCGTAACGTCGCTTAGTATCAAACCTAGCAATTGTGTATCCATAAAAATGTACCTTGTGTTAATATGTTCAAGTACTAAATGCCCTTACAGATGAAGTCAAAATATCGCAATAACTGCCTCGTACATTGCTACTTTAGAAGGCAATCACCGAACATTATACCCATAGAGCGGCCATAAACATACTCTGTCAACATTATACCAACAGAGCGGCCATAAACATACTCTGTCAACATTATACCAACAGAGCGGCCATAAACATACTCTGTCAACATTATACCAACAGAGCGGCCATAAACATACTCTGTCAACATTATACCCACAGAGAGGCCATAAACATACTATACTAATGAGAAGAATTTTGTCCGGACAGCGGCGTTTCACCGAATGTATTTATACGTGCACGCCCAATGGACGTTCCACCTGACAGGTGAAAAGCTGACTCGACAAATCTTAAGGTCCTTCTCGAGAATAGAACTGAATTCCCTGACCCCTATATGTTATTATCAGATTACTTAGTCATTGGTTTATTGTCTACGATATCATCTCAATGAAAGCGGACGTAAATTAACCTTGGCATTAGGTCAAGTATTATATTATCAAGGTAGCCGTGATGGCTCCGTGAGTAACGTCTGTCATATAGTCCAGTGGTGTGGATTCGGTTCCCGCATAACATAAATTGTATTATATTATATATGTACATCAATATGACATGGCGTGCTACTGATAGCATCTGTTACCCACGATAACAATATCAGTGTTAGTTGACCTACACCGTTATCGTCTCGGTGATAAAGGCTATCAGTACATCAATATGACATGGCGTGCTACTGATAACAATATCAATGGTTGACCTACACTGTTATCATCTCGGTGACAAAGTCTAATGTCGAGGGTCTTTATATCAAAACGAAAACGAAATAAAAAAAATAATTTCTAAGAAACTGTAGCAAGTTTATACATGTATAGTTAACTAACACCTCATATACAGTGCGAAACGACGACTCTATGACGTGGTTTTCTATTTAATTTAGATGTTTTGGCTAGATTATTGTAATAAATTTAAGCATGTACAGTCTACAATCCAAGACGGTGATAGGCGTGGTGTTTAGACGTGTTGGTAAAATTTTGGCTAAAATGAATACTATTTATTTTTAGATGGCAGCTGTCTCGATAAAGCAAATTTACGCTAGTACAGTCAACAGTCCGAGGCGATGACTGGCATGGTGTTCTATGTAAGATAGACTGACGTGTTGGCAAAAATTTTCAAGAAACTGTAGCATGTTTAAGCTTGTGCAATCTACAGTCCGAGGGAGATAAACTGTGCGAGACGATGACAGACGTTTTCTATGTAATCTGTAGGTTTTGCATGTACAGTCAACAGTCCGAGGAAGATAAACTGTTTTCTTTATAAATTAGAAGTTTTGGCTAGAATTTCTGTGAAACATGACAACTTTTTGCAGGTACGTCAACAGTCCGAGAAAGATACATTGTGCCAAACGATGGTTGACGTGGTTTTTCATGTGATTTAGACATTTTGGTTAAATTAAATACTTTTGATTTTTAGTTCATCTGTCTCGATATCGTATATTTTATTGACCTAATTGTTTGTTGTTGTTTGGTCCAGTTTCAACTCGTATTTTATACAACCAGTGTAACGTGTGATAATTCAAGATGGCGGCTAAAGAAGTGTGTAGTATTTGTTTGAATAATTTCCAACAACCGGCGGCACTCGATTGTAAGCATTCTTTTTGTTTCATTTGTTTAGAAGATTATGTGAGCAAAACATCCACTAAAGAACAGTTCCAATGCCCATTGTGCCGTAGTTTTATAAATTTAAGTGATGGGGGTCTGGATCGATTTAAACCTAAACCAATTCCTCAATGTGATGTATGTACTGAAGATACATGTCAATATTTCTGTCGAGACTGTGATCAATATTTATGTAAATCATGTAAAACCATGCATGATAAGATGAAAATTTGTAAAGACCACGTTGTTTGCCGATATGATGAATCACAAATCTATGAAGCGTCTACTTCAAACAAACCAATTAAGGACAAAACTTCAGCTTCGTCTATCACAAATCTTAAAGATTTCTGTCAGCGTCATGAAGAAGAGACTGTAAAATTTTACTGTAAAGATTGTACTGTAGCCGTTTGTTGGAGATGCTTTGTGGCTGATCATAATGGACATAACTTTTTCGATTTACAGGAGGATGACGTCAGACAAAGTATCAGACACGACTTAAAATCACTGAATGATGAACTAGAAAAACAAATCACTAATTTTCAGAAACATTATGATAATCTCAATGGTAAAGTAATTGAAGTAAAAAACTGCACAAAAACTGAATGTGGCAAAGTAGATGCGCAAGTAAAGAAAATCTGCTCAGAATTTCATAAAATCGGAGAAAATATTAAAAAGGAATTGCAGAAAACCTGTGAAGAGGAAAAATCCAAATTCAGGAAATTAATGGAGAACATTAACAGACTAACAGAAGATTTAAAAACTAGTGTTAAATATTCAGTGAATGTTTTAGAAGATTCATCCATTGTTGAAGTTTTACAAAGATTACCCAAAGTTAGACAAGAGAAAGATGAAAGTTGTTGTAGAAAATTGGAAATACCTGATGTAAGATATTCAACATTTCAAGTAGCAGAGATAGATACAACATTGTTATCTAATCAACTTGGTAAAGTTGTAAGTTGTCATCAGAATATGTTTGAAGATATATTTAATGTGGATACTATGAGACGTGGTGATGTGGATGTTAAACAACATGTAGTTTCAGGTTTTACATGGTGTATCTTTGTGTATATTAACTACCCATCATCATTTTGTGTTGCATTATTCCTGCGTGACGTAGAAGATCAAAGTATTACGTCATGTAAAGTTGACGTTACATGTAAACTTATAAATAAAAGAGATGATAGACAATCTGTGGTTAAACAAGGTAATGATACTGTTCAACCTGGTCGTAGTTGGTCATACTGTAATACTGCTATTATTGACTTTGAGACATTCTATAATACTGTCAGTGGATTTATTGATGATGATAGAAACTTTACAATTCAAGTAACAATTACATCCCACTTCTACCTCGTTGCCATTGGCAACCTTTGATAAAACTGGCCTGTTTATTTCCAATACAGGCGTAAAAGTATCCGTGTATCAGAAATGAACAGTACACTTTTTAAAAAAAAGTACTGTTCATTCCCGACAAACGAACACTTCTACACTGTTTAAGATACCATTCAAGCAATAAGTAGCGGACGTTTAGTCCGGCCCAGATCGCAATGATAGCTATGGCTCTATACAATGCAGCCGGACGAATTACATGAAACAACTAGTCAAAATCACAGTAACAAAACAAACCGGGTGGAACAAACTGGCAGTTCAAAAATATATACAATGACATTAAATTAACTAAACATCATATTACACAAATCAATTATTATACATATCAATTGGCACGTATTCCATAATTTGGTTTGATTTATATTAATATGCAAAACATATAAATAAGAACACTGAATAATTATTGTAATTGTGATGATAAAAGGCGCAGTTCTCTTGCTGGACACTTCACAGACATTTAAAATAAGCAGGATAAAAACAAAAACGCCTAGAAAGACATCTATTTTATTACAAATAATTCGTTGATGCATACTTTCACCAGGAATGACCCACGTTTCGCATTTCCTTCACACTACATTTAATAATAATATTATTAATATTGCGGTCTTCTACGATGTGGTCTAAACAAACACGTGATTGTTTTACGCCCAGGGTATAGCTAGACGCACGTGTAAATACTACTCAGCTCGTCTCTCGACTTCGAAATCATTCTACCATGAAATGTAACGTGAGGCTCAGAAAGGGATAAATGAAATAACATTTGTCACTTTTCGGTTGAAACGACTCGATAATAAATACTATTTTTTACATATCGCTTCAAAATACTCGATAGAAATGTGATGTAAGTGACTTATTAGCACCTTTCCTCGGTGTATCAGTGAATATCAGGACACTTTTGGCCGGGGACCGCCTCGGCTTCGCCTCGGCTGATCCCCCGACCAAAACTGTCCTGATATTCACCGATACACCTCGGAAAGGGTGCTAATAACTACTACTTAATAATATAACTGACATTAAAAGATACTAATAATTAGACTACTGTTATTCTGATTAACACCAATTATTGAACTTATGGCTGAATTATTGTTAAATAATGTGTGCTTTACGGTGTAAGGGAGATAACATTATTAATAATATAACTGACTTTAAAAGACGTAAATATTTAGACTACTGTTATTCTGATTAACACCAATAATTGAACTGATGGTAGGGATTTTACTTTATTAATAAAAATAACTGACATTACAAGACGTGGATCATTACACTACTGTATTCCATAGAATTGTGACCACATCGTTTAAATGTATAATCATAATGTATATAGAATCATCCCCCGTAAATATAAATACATTGTATGAATACTGGTATAAAAATACAAAATAAAAATATTTACTCTCAATTAATTTGTCAAAACGTTGTACATTTCTGGGTTCTCTCCCCTGTCCTATTTTCAATGTATTTACATGATTGTGAATCTCACCTACTAGCAGACAATTGCCAAACTATAGATATCCAAACGCTAAATATATTTTTGATAATGTATGCGGATGACAAGGTTTTATTTTCAGAAACCCCAGAGGGGCTGCAAAATTTATTAAACTCACTGTTTACTTACACACAAAAATGGGACTTATCAGTAAATATATCAAAAACTAAAATCGTGATTTTTAGAAATGGTGGAAAATTTGACAGAAATGAAAACTGGTCATTCCATAATCAAAATCTTGAAGTTGCTGACTCATTTAATTACCTAGGAGTATTGTTGAATTTTAATGGTAAATTTATTAATACACAAAAAAACGTATCTGACCAGGCCCGAAAAGCACTATTTTCCGTTTTAAAAGTATGTAATGAAAACTATATTAACACCGTAACAAAATTGTCAGTTTTTGACACCTACGTGAGTAGTATATTATGCTATGGCTCGGAAGTTTGGGCTTTCATAAAGCCGAGGATGTCGAAAAGGTGCATCTTAATTTTTGCAAAAGACTTCTTGAAACACGAAATAGTACCAGTACTGTTATGATATACTACGAATTGGGTAGATATCCACTTGCTATAATAAGAAAAATTCGAATATTTAAATATTGGTTAAAGTTAATTAACGCCGACAATATAATCCTTAGGCGATGTTACAAAGATATAAACAATGATAACTGGATAGACAATATTAAAAAAGAATTATTTAGGCTTGGATTAGGAAATATTTGGGAAAGTAATGGTTTTGAAAATTCTAAACGCACATTGTCTGTAATAAAACTTCGTCTAATTGATATTTTTAAACAAGAATGCCATGAAAAAATTATTGAATCGTCCAAATGTCACATATACAAATATATTGTAGATAAGTTTACGCTCCAGTCTTATTTAACTAAATCGCTACATATTAAATATATACGTGAAATAACACGAATAAGACTTTCTAGCCATAATTTAAATATCGAGAAAGGCAGGTATGTTAAGACCGCTAGAAAGGATAGATTATGTATTTTATGCAATAAACTAGATATCGAGGACGAGTATCATTTTATTCTTATTTGTCCTAGATACGAAAACCTGCGAAATAAATTTATAAAACAATATTTTAGTAAAAACCCAAGTGTCTATAAGCTAATACAACTTCTTTCCTCTAAGAACACCACAGAATTAGAGAATCTGGGTCGGTTTCTATTACACGCCAATAAGAGAAGATCTGAACTTATCCTTGAAATGTAATCAACTTTTAACTCTTTTGTACATGTTATAGTCATATTCTCCTTGTACATTCTGTATATATTTTCATTTAATGTTCGTTTGTATGTATTGTATGTGTGTTTTACCCGATGGGTTTTTGACCCAAGGGAATAAAGAACTTGAACTTGAATTAATTAATTCATTTTCAGTCCAGGGAAATCAATCAATAAGTCAATCAACTAATTAATCGAAATAATTGATTACATATAGCTAAATAATGAGCTGGGCTATTCAATCGATTAGAGATAACCAATCAAATGGACTAATCAATCAATTAGAGATCAATAAAGTTAGAGATCAATTAATCATTCGTATAGACTAATCGATCGATGACAGGTTGTTAATCATTTGTATTTGCTTATCGATATTATTACTTCTTTCATCTTATTTCTTAATTACTGATTAATCCGTTCAATGGTTTCCATAATTGTTATCTATCATATATTGCACCACATCTGTGTTAATTATCATTATTTACTTGATAACGATACCTGTATGTGTATTGAAACGTAGCACGTTAATAAATTCAGAAGTAGTATATCCATATAAGTTATTTTTAATTAGTAAAATCTATTTCTATATGTCTTATAAGGATTAAGATACAAAATCGATGAATCAAAGGGATTAATACATTACTCCAGCTATCACATAATGTCATATTATTATGTACGCGACCGTCTCCGATCTTGCGTTCTCCGACACATACACGCCAACAATATAGATAGCTCGTTTAATCCATCACTTCTCCGATCTTGCGTTGCGTTCTCCGACACAGACGCGCCAACACTATAGTACTGATAGTGACATATGAAGTAAAACTAGATAGAGTCCTACTGTTATGTTTCTTGCTGGGCTAATGAAGGCGGGCATACTTCGTACAGTGTGATATAAGGGAAATAATTCCCGTACAGTGGCACTATGGTCTACTTTTATATCGAATACCAATTGCAAGGGAATATTTTAAGTGCACGCCAACGTATACGCGGGTTCTTTAAGGCCCCAGCCCTGCATCGCTTTCATGAGGAAACCACGCGACGTCTAGGCTAGCGAACCAGCTCCTTATCCACTTAGCCACCGTGATACGCCAAGAAAGATTATACTAACACATGACTGCCAATGATAACAATATAGGTTTATGTATGGAAGCGTATAGGGGTCAATAGCGCGATAGATAGCGCAATATTAAGTTGGTATTATGTCAAGATATTGTGATTGTTGTGATGACTTTCCCACTAAAAAGACAATTTTAGCTCAAATAATTGAATCAACGCGCCATGTTGTATGTCGCCATTTCGTTCTTAATGCGCGCGTTTGTGAAATGGTATTGATATTCTAAGGTTTTGTCAACATATTCCATTTATCGCAGTGTGGTATGTCGGCATATAATACGGCGATTTGGAATATGTTGACAATGCTTCAAAATAGCAATATGTTAACGCATACGTGCGCATTCAAAACGCAATGACGATAAACGACATGGTGCGTTGTTCAATTAATTCAGCTAAAATTGTCTTTTTAGTGGTAAAGTCATCACAATAATCACAATATGTTGACATATGACCTTATTAATATCGCGCTATCTATCGTGATACTGACCCCTATACGCTTCCATATTTACTAAACGTTATGTGAAAATATACAGGCAGTGTGGTATATCGCTCTAAATATATTCACATTATTATGAACATATCGACAGACGAATGGTAGACTAGCGCCCTACATAAATTCACATTATCATGAAGACAGAGAATCTCTAATATGTCATCTATTCAACAATTATAGGCTATTTTATCAGAATATAGACATACAGTAGTAGAATACCGCTCTACATATATATTCACATTATTATGTACATATCGACATACAGTAGTAGAATACCGCTCTACATATATATTCACATTATTATGTACATATCGACATACAGTAGTAGAATACCGCTCTACATATATATTCACATTATTATGTACATATCGACATACAGTAGTAGAATAACGCTCAACATATATTCACATTATTATGTACATGTGGATTATCCAATATTTCATCTCGGCAACACATATACGACCGTTGGAGAAGGGGGTGGGTGGAGGAGCTCTCGAGCAGGCTAGAAATGCAACATATACCTAAACAAGAACAAAACACTGTAGCTTACTAAACGTATTGATATTTTTGTGGCTTATATTAGAGTTTTCGCTTTTATTCCCTTTTCACTGAGAGAGAGAGAGATAGAGAGAGGGGGAGAGAGAGAGAGAGAGAGAGCTATGAAAGAACCCATTGCAGTTGTGGTGAAGAAAAGTTGGAATTCGATAAAACACGACTGTCCAGGTAAATTCATAATACAAATACCTGGTGTATACCTGTCTTATTTAGCCCGGTCGGTGTAGTTGAGTAGGACGTTAAACCTCATTTCCTTTCCATTTATTTGGGCAATACATATAGCTTTAAAACTGTATTGCTCACTACAGTCTTTTCATTATTTGACAGGAGAAAGAAGTACACACATTGCCTTTGTTCGACCGGGGAGAGAATGGGGGTTTAACGTCCACTAAACACCGACTAGATCGCTGTGGGTTGGGATTAGCATACATTGTGTATACCGGTCTATAACAGTGGGGTGAAATCGATGGACCCGGAGTAAACCCACGCGGTTTGACCTGACAGATTTTATGACCAAAGAAACAGATGTGTCGAACCAGTCTCTTCTACCCCAAACCCTTCCACTGACAGGACAAACAGATAAATTAAACAAGTTTTCTCCCGATATTTGACTTACCTTAAATTATATAAATCGATTCCCCATATAAATATTATAAAACGGTTATTTTCTCCCAATTTCCCTCAGTACATAGGATAGATTATCCATAACGTTGACGGCTTGCCAGATAATTATCGCGAAAAAACCCCCAACTTCTTTAACTTTAAACGCACTGTAACAGGTCACACTCTAGACTCCAAGAGTCGTACTATGTTGTCAGGTATTCACGAATACTACCACACACGAATTATTAAAATATATATACACCACTCACAAGATAACTCTGTCAGTCAAGTCAGTCACGAACAATATAATTACTAAAACAAACAGCTGACAAGATACCTCTACAATACATCGGAGGAAATAAAACAGGGTGCTTATAATATATGGAAGACCAAACAGCTCTTTATTCAGTGTTCTTAATTCTTATTTCTTAATTCATAGTCCTTAATTCTTATATCTTCATTTGTTGTCGTATTTCGACATTTGTAGGACAAAATCAACATTTGTAGACTAAAACCAACATTTGTATCTTAAAATCAATATTTTAAAATTGTATCTTTATTCTAATTTGATTTTATTATAAAATGAAAATTAAATTTCTTATAGAAATATAAAAAAAAATACATTTACATTTTATCAAAATTACATTTACATTTCATCAAAATTACATTTACATTTCATCAAAATTACATTTACATTTCATCAAAATTACATTTACATTTCATCAAAATTACATTTACATTTCATCAAAAACATACAACTACAAACCAATCTTGAACAAATCTCCAAATACAAATCTTGCAAAACATTTCTCGAAAAACATTTCTTGAAATACATTTCTTGAAATACATTTCTCGAAAAACATTTCTTGAAATACATTTCTTGAAATACATTTCTTGAAATACATTTCTTGAAATACATTTCTTGAAATACATTTCTTGAAATACATTTCTTGAAATACATTTCTTGAAATACATTTCTTGAAATACATTTCTTGAAATACATTTCTTGAAATACATTTCTTGAAATACATTTCTTGAAATACATTTCTTGAAATACATTTCTTGAAATACATTTCTCGAAAAACATTTCTCGAAAAACATTTCTCGAAATACATTTCTCGAAAAACATTTCTTGAAATACATTTCTCGAAAAACATTTCTTGAAATACATTTCTCAAAATGCATCCAAGCGGAACGCTCGTGGTGGGCTGATAAAGTTGAAGCCATTGACGTCGTATTATGACGTCAATGGTTGAAACAGACTTTTGAGATGACCTTGACACAGCAAGATTGTCTTCCGACGTGTTGGTACACGCAGATGCCACTGTTGTCACTAGGCCCTACAGGCCTTCCAGGCCTTACAATTACAAAGAAAATGTAAATAAGATCTATCTTAGAAATGAGCAAAACTGGATACTTACATGTATAAATCTTTAATTTAATATTAATATTGAAAGTCAAATTACATTAGGTACGGTACAGACTATAGTCTAGATCTGTTGATAATTCAATTCAAAAAGGGCCTCGGTTATCTAAATATGAGAGGCCAGAGGGCGAAAATAAGTAGTGTTCCCAGTTCATTATCTGAGTGATATCATAAAAAAAATCATAAGGATTAGGGTAGGCTATGCCATAGGAAATCATACACAGAGAGAGAGAAATGGTGTTTAACTTTAACCTTCACTCCACTCCACACGTCATTTCGAAACTATATATAACATTCGCCCTAAATTAACATAGGCTACAGCGATGCCGATAGTCAAATGTCCAAGCTTTTATTAAATCATATATCTACAGTTCTACAAACAATGAATCAATATCCATATCCATATCATTAGATAGACCAGAAAAGGGATCCTTTTGCTGATCGTAAGTCACTTGAAAGTTATACATAATCGTAGTCTTTGGTACAGTGCTATTTTTATGTTCCCCTTGCCTTAGGTCATTGTGACATGTCAGTTGTAGGCTATTCCATGTGTCAGGCACAGAAAACGATAGTTAGGCCTACATTCACTATTCACAGTTCATACATTGTGCTTCGGTCGGATATATTTCAGGTATACACAATCGATTATGTCAGGCACGGATCCAAGGGGAGCGGGGCGCACCCCCCTCCCCTTATTCCGGCAAGCTGTAAAAAAAGTGTACAAACAATAATGAATGAATGAAATGGGCTTTAACGTCCTACTGTTATGCACTTAACTTGAGCTAATTGAAGACGGACATACGCCATACAGTGTGCTATGAGGGTAATTTTGCCCGGACAGCGGCGCTACGTCCTACTCTTATATCGAATCCCAACTGCCAAGGGATCTTTTACATGCACTCCAATGTGTACACGGGACCTCGGTTTTTTGTCCCATCCGAACGACTAGGCAGCTGTCCTTGTCAGGCCCTCCTTTTGCATCACAGACAAGGGGAAATCACGTCGGAAAATCGAGATGAACTTTCTCGGCCATTGCAGGGATCGAACGCCCGACCTCCAGGCTAACGAACCAGCGCCTTATCCACTTAGCCACTGTGATCCCCCTGTACCGACAATAGAGTTTAATATTTGAAGATCAGATGCCAGTAAATCAGATATATGGAGTCTTGTCCTAAAAAAAAATATTGGGGAAGACCCCCAGCCCCCTCGCAGTTGCTTCGCACCTGGGGTGCTCATTAGTCGGGCTTCGCCCTCAAATAGGCTACGCCCCCCCCCCTTTCGTAATATCCTGGATCCCTCCCTGTAGTCCCCTGGCATGGATTACTGCGCAAAATGGCCATTCACTGTTTACGTGCGAAGAAAAAGCCAGCTACCATTTAATTTTCGTCACGTTAGTTACGTTCGGTCGGAAGACAATCTTGTTGTGTCAAGGTCATCTCTAAAGTCTGTTACAACCATTGACGTCATAATAGATATGACGTCAATGGCTTCAACTTTGTCAGCCCACCACGAGCGTTCCGCTTGGATGCATTTTGAGAAATGTATTTCGAGAAATGTTTTTCAAGAAATGTTTTTCAAGAAATGTTTTTCGAGAAATGTATTTCAAGAAATATTTTTCGAGAAATGTATTTCAAGAAATGTTTTTCGAGAAATGTATTTCAAGAAATGTTTTTCGAGAAATGTATTTCAAGAAATATTTTTCGAGAAATGTATAATGTATTTCAAGAAATGTTTTTCGAGAAATGTATTTCAAGAAATGTATTTCAAGAAATGTTTTTCGAGAAATGTATTTCGAGAAATGTATTTCGAGAAATGTATTTCAAGAAATGTTTTTCGAGAAATGTTTTTCGAGAAATGTTTTTCGAGAAATGTTTTTCGAGAAATGTATTTCAAGAAATGTTTTTCGAGAAATGTATTTCAAGAAATGTTTTGCAAGATTTGCTCAAGATTGTTTTGTAGTTGTATGTTTTTGATGAAATGTAAATGTAATTTTGATAAAATGTAAATGTATTTTTTTTATATTTCTATAAAAAATTTAATTTTCATTTTATAATAAAATAAAATCGAATAAAGATACAATTTAAAAATATTGATTTTAAGATACAAATGTTGGTTTTAGTCTACAAATGTTAATTTTGGCCTACAAATGTCGAAATACGACAACAAATGAAGAAATAAGAATTAAGGACTATGAATTAAGAAATAAGAACTAAGAACACTGAATAAAGAGCTGTTTGGTCTTCCATAATAATACAGTAAACTTTGATGTTGGTTAATCCCCACTATATACCAATGTTATGCTTAGTTTAGTATTAATTGGCCATCTATTATAGTTCATATAATATATTAATTAATCATCTATTATAGTTCATATAATATATTAATTGATCATCTATTATAGTTCATATAATATATTAATTGATCATCTATTATAGTTCATATAATATGTAGGTAGGTAATAGTTGACATGTACAGTAATTATTGACCTTAATAAAGTTCAATTATCAATAATACATGATTATAGCCAACCGTTAAATATAACGGTCGGTTCATTAGTATAATTATTTAAAGGGGAACAGTATTGATTCATCACAAAATATGAAAGTACTTTAACGTGTAAAAATTAGGTCATTTCGAGAATAACGCATGGTTCTATTTCATTTCAATAATCTGTTTCCGCGTTGGAGTATTTAGCAGTGTTGGTGGGAGGACCAGGAGAAATGAAATAAAATTATATGGGGTTTAACGTCTTACTGTTCTGCTCCGACTGGGCGAATGAAGACGGTCATACACCATACAGTGTGCTATGGGCGATTTTTGCTCGGACAGTGGCACTACGGCCTACTCTTATATGGAATTCCTACCAAGGGATCGTTTACATAAACTGCCGATATCCTTCCATAACTCCCCACCCATCGTAAAATACTGACGATAATAATAACAGTAGTGGGTGGGAGGACCAGGTTAAATGAAATAAAATTATATGGAGCAAATTCGATCCCTTTTCCCCAATGCTAGACCAAAAAGTAAACCAAAAATGCAGAAAGAGGAAAGAACAAAATTACGGGACAAATTATCAATTTATAACTCGCACTACATTTGAAATAAGGGGAAATAATTACCAGTCTAGCGATAAAACAAACAATGCTTAAATTGTGTTTAACGACCTACTTTTCTGCATACCAACTGGGCTAATGGAGAGGAACATACACCACACAGTGTTCCATCATGGGAGAAATTCTGCCAGGGAAGCGATGTTAACAGCCTACCTTATGCTATGGAGGGCAACTGTGTCCGGGCAGTGGCACTACGGACTAAACGCTGTTTCCGGGTAGGCCCCAAACATACACAGCTTAGTTTGATATATCTAAAATGTTAACGGTAAATGTAATACAAACAAGAGGTCAGATTAAGCCACTGCCGGGTCAATAGTTATCAATGATCCCTGATTTTAAAAACAAATACCGTAGCATATGTTACTCTATCTTGTGGGTTAATACTGTATAACTATGACGTAGAAGGGAAATCCCCGCCAACAAATACTCCGTTAATAATAACAGCTGTTTACTCGCCCCGGGTAATATTTATTATGGTGATTGTCATATTGAGTACACTAATCCATGAGATTATATTAGATTATTGGAATTATATCTAGATTTATTATTAGACCATTTATCGAAATGGGTTTGTATACTGTGCTTACATTGGTATCAACTTTAACAAAAGCGTTAATGTTCTAAAGTTCACAACGAATACAAATATGATAGAAATGGAAAACTAATGTATTTGTCTTTGCAGTTTTCTTTACGCGGAATATAATATTTTTAAAAAAATGTTCACGGTGTAATTTATTCATATTATTTAATATTTAAAATACTAACATTACTCAAAATACTAACATAACTCAAACTACTAACATAAATCAAAATACTAGCATTACTCAAAATACTAACATTACTTGAAATACTAGCATTACTCAAAATACTAGCATTACTCGAAATACTAACATTACCCAAACTACAAACATTACTTGAAATACTAGCATTACTCAAAAATACTAACATCAATTGAAATACTAACATTACTCAAAATACTAACATTACTCAAAATATTAACATTACCCAAAATACTAACATTACTCGAAATGCTAAAATTACTTGAAATACTAGCATTACTCAAAATATTAACATTACACAAAATACTAACATTACTTGAAATACTAGCATTACTCGAAATACTAACACTAGCATTACTCGAAATACTAACATTGCTTGAAATACTAGCATTACTCGAAATACTAACATTATCCAAAATACTAACATAACTCGAAATACTAAAATTACCCAAAATACTAACATTACTCTAAATACTAGCATTACTCAAAATAATAGCATTGCCCAAAATACTAACATTACTCGAAATACTAACATTACCCGAAATACTAGCATTACCCAAAATACTAACATTACTCGAAATACTAGCATTACTAAAATACTAACATTAATCACACTACTGATATCACTCAAGATACTGACATTTATCAAAATACTACAATTTGTGACCGTGAGGTCCGTCAGATATTACAAGAGTCTGGAATGGTTCTTCAAATATTTAATCCTGGAAACTTATAATAATTATCTACATACACTTTACAGGAATGTGGATAACCGACAAGTACCTATTGCTACTAAGTCGGATAGGCCTACAAGACTAACGTATCAAGTACAAAGTACAATCACAGATTTATATGGAATTACTTCTAATTACTTGACTAGATAAAGTGTTGACATAAATAAGCATTGATGTAAAAATGTACAATATTAGAAATAAAACAACGGTAAATAAAACAAATAATAGATTAATCATACCATTGGCATGTTCACTAGACAGGCTGTATTGACAGTTACTTTCTTTCTATAACAGTTTTATACATAACAAGGGATTATAATAAATTAACATGTCATTAGAATTACGTAACATTTCACCCTTGGCTATAGTCACCTTTCATTAGCATATACGCACAATGTTTTTGAAAAATAGAATAATTATTGTCCTATGAGTTTACTTGTATACAGAATTCAATTTGATGACTTTCCTTTTAAAAATTAAAGTATTATCTGAAATATTCTAGATTTAAATCCTAACATAGAACTACTATAATTAGCACGGTTATATATTTATAACTGCCAGCTCTGTATCGCTTCTCCCATAATGTACCTTAATTATTTAATCAAAATAGCAACGGTAGATAATCCTTCGGCTTGTATATGTAATCGAATAAAAAAATGGCAACCAAAACATTACAATGCAAATTATAAGTGTCACTGATTGGTTAAGACAAATTTTCAATTCATCGTATCAACAATGGGTGCCCCGCACAGTTGGTATGTCCCTGGCCCCCACAAGGTTAATCCGGCCCTGAGGCTTATGGCTACAGAATAATTAAATAAGATATATGAGTATGAAAATAATGTTAACCAAGTTACCGAAAAGTGTCTGGAAAATAAAGACTGCCAATAAAAATTTGTTTCGGTTATTTTCCGGATGCAAATAGTTCTGCGTATTTAGAGCTAGCAAATATTTATTTCCTATAGTAAAGAGAAGGGCGCGTAAATCAAAGTTGTAACCACTAAATAAAAGTAAATCCCAAAAGGTTGTAATGGGTTTATCTAGACACTTTCGTTACCTTGAAAGTTAGAAATGAAACGAAGCTATTACAACTAGCTCTGTATCGAAACCACCGAAATCGCCAAAATAAAAAAAAATCACGGAGTGCAATCGAAATTTTTCCTCGAGTTCGCTATTAAATAAACACGAAAGTCGACGCGCGTTATCAGTGTATTTTCACTTGGCTTTATAATACCTCATGGAAAGCGATTTGTTACCTATAATTGCTGTGGCCTCCTCATTCACGTGCCCGGGACTAAATATCGCCCATAAAAGCTGTTTTGATCCAAGTGACAACACGCTGTTATAACAGTTTATACTGTACAGATATTCGATAGTGTGGGTCACTCTAACTTTGGTAAACTTTTAGTATGTTATAAAGTACAATAAACCCTGCAGGGAAATTGAAAAGCCTTTTGTTGCAATTGGCGGACTGTATTTTTACCTGACTGTACTAGTTTATTAAAAGTAAAATTTTAACTATTTATAGGAGTTATTGTCGGCAGTTTGGGAATACGCTAATACCCCTAGAATACAGCAGAACTACAAATATCCATATCTTTGGTAACGCTACTTTTGATTTTGCATTGTATTCATCAAGGTGACATGTTAATCCAGCGATTCTTTCCTTTTTGGCGAATTGCGACAGTCAAGGGTATTTTTACGTCTACTCTAACGTCAATACCGATTAAAATAACCTATTTAATGTCATGACTCAATAGCACCCAAAGTCTTACACGTGGGCACGGATTCAAATAACCGACTTATGTCATAGCTGATACAGGTTTATTAAAGTAGCTAATGCTGCGTTCACACTGGCCTTTAATATGTATCCCAAAGCGCATTGAAGCTTAATACGCTTCAGGTGTTCACACTAAGAACCCGCTAATGCGCATTGAAACCGTATTAACAAATACGGTTCTTAATGCGTATTCCATCCCGCTTTAACTAATTCGATTGGTTACATCGCTTTGTCACCGCAGTGTGAACAGCTTAATACGCATTAAACTGGAATCCTGCGTTACGCATGCGCATGATTGTATAAACGGTAAACATTGGCGCTGGGTGATGTATATGTTTATATTTTGAAAAACACCGAAACACTTTGAATTTGATTTGTTTTCAAAGACCATCTCACTGACAATCAAACATATTCATTTTATCAATCTATTTAATACAATGTGCTTATCAATGTTCACATCAATGTTCACAATTCAATATGTTAAAATTTCTTGAATCCATGGAATATAAGATTAATTTACAACAGTATTTAAAAGGGAATTGTATTTACTGCTGTAAATTAACATTTTATCAAAACAAATCTCAACTTGTTTTATTTGGGCTATTTTCTCAAATATAGCAAACATTTTATGTTTAAATCGCGTCCGATAGATGCCGTGGCGTTATTACGCATTGAGTGTGAACGCTCCAGAACCGGATTAGCAAGTGAATTTGAAGCGAATTAACGCAATGTGAACGGGTCATTTTTAAATCGCATTAACGAAACCGTATTCCGGAGTACATATTCCGGAATACGGATCAGAACCGTGCTCAGTGTGGACGTGGCAACAGTCTCTAACTTAATATCATCCAAAGTCTTACACGTTGAAAACACGAATTTTTTGTCAATTCAAATCATCATTGATGTTGTGAAAATTACCGGGAAAAGGCCGGGCTCTGATATCCAATATTTGAGAAACAATAAACATTCTATCATTGGTACACGAATCGTGCGTTTCAGCGTCAAGTGACCAGAAAAAACGAGCCTAGACACATTCCACAACTCATGTCAAACGGTAACGCCATATCCAGAGCATTATATATAGGCTCTGGCGATATCTTACCTTGTGGGCATGCGCGGTAGACTGGAATAACCAGACGCTAGAAATTGAAATTCGGAAATAACTGTTTAGAAATTACAGTAAAAACAGGAACGATAGAATGTAAACCAGTGTATATACAATCAGATTACATTATTATAATTATGCGTTGCGACCCATTGGGGTCAATTTCCAGGCCCTATATATTAGGGATTTAGCTCCTTTAAGTTGTTTTGATCTATGGATATTGTTTATGAAACCAGAATGTCAGTATTGATATATTATTTAACTTTATGTACTCGAGGTATAATTTATGATTTGATAGACACCAGTGTTCGATATGTTACATCTGTTAATGACATCTTGTTTATTCGTAGCAAATTTTAAAACGTATATAACAGGTACCCTGGTGTCGATTAACACATCACCACAGACTGGTTCAGATTATTTCCCGCCCGTTCACGTTCAGGTAAGCATGGACTTTTATACTTTTAAAGATATAAGGTGGCTATGCTGTTGCACCGACTGGGCTATGTAGGTTCAGAAAGGATGAAGAAATGGGGTTTAACTAGGTAATAGAAATCTCCAAGAAGTTACCCGTCTTCAGTAGCACAGTCTGAACTGAACAGTAGGACGTTAAACGTCATGCATTTTATTTAGCTATCAGTGTCATACTGTGTATACGTATTTGTTGTTTTAGCTACCACTGGATCCGTTTACGTATATATTGTAAATGTATTTTCTTTATAAATAAAAACTCACTGTTAAGACTTTTAAATATAGCCAGTCAAATATGACGCAGAATTGTAGTTAACCTAACATATTCCACGCTGTAAATCTCGCATTTTGATAGGGGGAGCAATAAGGCCCAGTTTATACACAGTGCGAACCCGAACGCGTCCATCGCGAACCCGACGGCGAACGCGACTTTTGAGCAGTTTTGCCGTTCAAATAGGGCGCGAACCCGAACGCGTCCATCGCGAACCCAACGGCGAACGCGACTTTTGAACAGTTTTGCCGATCAATAGGGCGCGAACCCGAACGCGGAAAACCGTCGACGACTTTCGTGATGGCTTGTCTTTTTCTAGCTGTGAGAGATAAATTTTGTCATTTGCTATCATGTCGCAGGTTGAATCAGACCAGATTTTGGCACTGTATTTGTACATAAAACACCGAAGGAAGAGAAAGGGCAAATATCGATGCATGAAATTTTACAGAGAAGAAGCAAGTTTGGAGAGTTTCATCACCTCGTAGACGAATTATATTTTCATTCGATTTTTGTCAAATTGATTTCTATAGGACTCGTTTTTTGGCAATATCTTTGTTATAATCTCTGTTGCTTTGTCATATAGAATCGCATTCTTTTCGATTTCAATGACCATTTCTTCTGTCTTGTCCATTGTGCTTTTACAAGTAGACTGTGAATATTGCACACTAGTGGGGTCAGACCTAGCGGTTTCTATTCGTGGAAATGATGTCATGGGAAGTGCCCGCTGATTGATACATTGGTAAAAAGTTCGCACGAACTTCTGAAAATTTCGCTCGGGAGGCAATCAAGGCGGTTGTTCGCGCGAACCAATATTTGTTCGGGTTCGGGTTCGCGTTCAGTGTGAACGGGTCCTCTAAAAGTAACCAAAGCATTCCAGGACGAAAAGCCGCGTTCGCGTTCGGGTTCGGGTTCGCGCTGTGGAGAGAGAGAGAGAGGGGGGTGGGGTTTAACACCCACTCGTATCGGTTTAGCTGAGGGAGGAAACCGCAAAAAGCGGAGAAAACTCACGAGGTTGGATTGGCGACTTTACTCTTTGTCGCGTACATCCGGGGAATTGAAACCACGCCAGTTGACTCAATACCATACCATATGAGACAACGCGCTAAGCATTCTGCCCCCCATCTTCCTGAAGCAAGGCCGCCAGTTTAACAACATCTCATAAGCTGTATGTAGTTAAGGCGAGATCAAGCCTTATATTGAAGTTGTCTGCCCCCTTCCCCACCAACTCCTTTGTAATTTTGTGTATTGTCGTTATAGGTTATTATCTTGCCTCACAATGAAATCTGCAATACTAGTTTGTTGTGTTCTGGTATTGACGTTCCACGGTCAATCAGAAGCTACGTTGTGTGCGAAGTGCAGCCCGAATGTGAAGTGTAAACAATTGCCGAAAAATTGCGAAGCTGGTAGAGAATTATGTGGGTGTTGTGCCGTTTGTAGACCGAAAAAAGGAGACAAATGTACTACAGACTCTGCACCGTGAGATATTTCGTTAATGTATTCTTTTATTATTTTATTTAATTTTGGGTTTTTTTTTGGAAGGGGGGGGGGTGAAGTTGACGACTTTTTAAATTACAAAAAATATATAGCTGCCATTGTACAATGTGACATTCAGTTGACAGAGACTACCATAATGTTATTTTTTAAAGTTGTGAAGACCAATCAAAATTAAAATGGACCAACCCAACAATTTATACGAAAAGTAATTGTTAACACCCATCAATTAATTACATATTTATATTCTTAACAATTACGTCATTCTGTCCAGCAATCGCTACCATCTTTGAATTGTGACGTCATATCAATCGTATTTGAATGCAAAGAGTGGGCATACGATTTCATCACTGTTCTTACTATTTTTATTATAGTCATAGTATCAAAGCTATTGATCACAGTTCGCAACCATCGACAGACAAATCATTTGCTTATCTCTGGGCAGTCTAAGATAAAAATATCCAACAACATTAAAGTTATAGTATTTTAATGTGTGACGACCTCAATAGAGGCATATATATATATCAATAACCCCTTATATTTATCAGACTTCCTGGGTCCGATCTCTCGAAATCGTAATTAAAGATAAAAAAGGATTTTATCTTAGTTAAAATTTCGTGAAACAGGCCCCTGGACCTATAGACAGTCTGGGTCCGACCTCTCCAGTAATGTTATGTAGTGGTATCAACATGTATCATTCTTTTTTTTAGATGTGAATCTAACTTGATTTGTACTGATAAAAAAGGCAACAAGGTTTCTAATTATAATCTTGTTCCTGTTAGATGTGATAACTACACGTGTAATCTTAAGGCTGTTACCAAAGGAACCTGCAGTAAACGTCTGTAATTTTATTGACAAACCCGCCTAAAAATGCTTTAAAATAAACGAAATTAACATAAATTTGATTTCTCTTTCTGCTATTGTTCATCGACTGCGTTGAAAGACGATGTTATATTATTAGAACGGAATGAATGAATGGAATGGGGTATAACGTCCTACTATGCTCCTAACCTGGGCTAATTGAAGACGGGCATACGCCATACAGTGTGCTATGAGGGAAATTTTGCCCGGCAGCAGCGCTACGGCCTACTCTTATATCGAATTCCAACTGCCAAGGGATCTTTTACGTGCACTCCAATGTGTACACGGGACCTCGGTTTTTCGTCCCATCCGAACGACTAGGCCCTCCTTCTGCATCACTGGCAAGGAGAAATCACGCCGGAAAATCGAGATGAACGTTCTCGGACAATGCAGGGATCGAACACCCGACCTACAGGCTAGCGTACCAGCGCATTATCCAGGTACTATAAAAAGTGTAAACACTGCCAATGACTAATTACCAACTAAAGCTGCACAGTTAAAGACTGTCGAAATTTTTGAATGACATGCAATCTGTTTGCGAATTGTGGATCAACATACCAATTTACTGCATCGCTTGCCCAATATCCTATAAATTCCCCAATTTGGAAATGACCGAGCTGTTCCCGGTAAACCTAATCTATACAACCTTATTCAAATAAACTGTCTGAAGGCGTTGCAAGAACCTTCACGTAAAGAATGCGGTCTAAAACTTTGTTTGCTAAACGCTCGTTCTGTGCGGAATACATTCATTGAATTGAACGAATTTATTTGTGAAAATGAATTTGATCTATTCGCAGTAACCGAAACATGGCTCAGTGGTGATAGCGAAGGCCCTGTGATATCTTCCCTGATACCTAATGGTTATTCAATACTTCACAAAACAAGATCAACAGGAATAGGTGGTGGTGTAGCACTAATCTTTCAAACCGTCCTTAAAGTGCAGAGACAACGAGATTAAGTGCCCATGCGTTGTGCAGAATACAACTGGGCTAACAAGGTAAAATCCATTAAGATTTTGCTGGATATATGGTCTCAAAGAAACCTTTCTATTATTGGAAAATCTATTAACACGCTATGTATGTCAAAACTGTGGTATACTCTACGAGTGGTAAATATACCTGAAAATATTGTTGAAAAGATAGATAAATCTATTAAATCGTTTCTATGGTCAAACAAACCTCCTTTAATCAATTCTACAACGTCCGTCGGGCACCACTCGCAAGGCGGCCTGAATATCCCAGATATTGTAAGTAGACAAATGGCTTTTAGACTGTCCTACCTTCAGATGTTTGCAACAAATCTGTGTCTGCAATTTGGAAGTATCTAATGGCACACTTTCTAAAAATGTACCTTAATATGAATTTGACTATAGAAGCTTTCTCCATGATTTATGTGCCTAAAGGGTCCCCTAGAATACCAGAATTTTATAAGGTGCTACTGAAATCCTGGAATACAATCAACCCAAATCGATATGTACCTAAATTATACTCGGAAATAAGTAGCCAGCCTTTATTCTATAATCCACTAATTGTATATAACAATAAAGTTTTATCATATGAATTGTTTATTCAACATAATATTGCAGAGACAACGAGATTAAGTGCCCATGCGTTGATGTTAAACAAACATCCAAAATATTATAACTGTCTTGCTTCCCGTCGACATTTATATTAAAACACCCTACTCTTCTACTCCGACTGGGCTAATGAAGACCAAACCGCGGAGCTACGGCCTACTCTGATTTTAAATTCAAAACCCCAAGGGTTCTTTTCCGTGCACGTCAATGTGTACACCAGACCTCGGCGTTTTCGTCCCATCCGAATGACTATGTTGTCCCTTGCCAGGCCCTTCGTCCTACACTACTGACTATTGCGAACCATGCCGAGAAATACCGATGAAATTCCTCGGCCAAGAGGGAAAATGGCTTACTCACTAAACCCCCGCGGCTCCCCTTCATCGGTACAGAACAGTAGGACGTTTAACCCTAATTTAGTTCCTAGCAATGCTATCAAAACTCTACATAATTCAACAGATTAAAGAATGTTAATTTTTTAAAATTACCATGGCGTCAGTTGGACACGACTAGAAATCAATAACAGACAACATTCACCATTTGAGCGATAAATAACATGCCAACACTCGTCAATAAAGTAAAATATATTTGTTTTTATGTTTTTTGGATAAAAAAAGACTCGCAGGAGATTCTTTATATTATATCCAAGCATATTAGCACAAGGGAACACTGATAAAAATGGAAGAAATTAAATTACTATAAGCAGTGTTAATTAAGTGTAAACTTTACACCACAGCGAGCCTTCTTTTTAAATGTTATACATTTCCAGGGGTCACCAACTAAAAGAACTACACCTAACAAGTGTAACCGATATTCATGACTACTGAACACCTGAATAGGTGTAATTGTGGGGTGTTTTGGATTAGTTACACCACTACCAGTTTTATATTGCATTTACACCAAAGGGTATAACTATTATTGGGGATTAAATCATAGAACAGCGTTATGTTTACACCGTTTATTGGGTTACAAAAGTGTAATCGATATTCATGAGTACTGAACACCAGGATAGGTGTAACTGTAGCCGCTAAGGGTTGTTTGGGATGAGATACCCCTCTACAAGCTTTTTATTGCTTTTACACCAATAGGTGTAATAATTTTAGGGAAATATTCCTCCGAATAAGGACAGGTGTCAACTTTACACCGTATCTTGCGTTACAAAAGTATTTGAGATTTTGTTTGTTAAATATAGCGTTAAATGCCCTAGTAACACCACTGAAACTCATTTTAGAGTGTTTACTCATAACGAGTAAAGTATAGATTGTTTAACTTGGTATACACTTAAAGACGTGCAAATGTTCCAAAAAATTACAAAGTACAAATGAATAAACCACATTATTGAGCTAAGTTGTAAGGATAGGCGTATTGATTTTCCCCCATGATTTAAATTCATTATAAATTGATACAGATTGTCTATTTGTCCAACAGCAGTTGAATTTGAATCAGTCGGATGGGTATTTGTCAATTCAATGTCGTTGTAAAATGAAGGGAAGTAGCCGACGGTCTATATGTAATCTGGGTCGGGCTAAACGCCCTATACTAATTATCATAGTGACCGCTAGCCAATTTCAAGTTTTCTGAACTTAGAAGTCGTTGGCTTTAAATATATATCCAAATTACACCCGTTTTGGTGTTATAATTAAAATGGAAGTGTACATGTAATTTACAAAAATATCCTGGAGAGGTAATGCTTAATCTACACCCACGCGTGTAACATTACACTGTCTGAGTGCATTTGGTAGGCTACACTACCGGAAATAGCAACTACACAGTTAAAAATAATAAGGAAGTTTACACCAATTCGGATGGCAACTCCTAGCCTTCAGTGGTGTAAACTGATAACACCCAACTAGTGTAGAAAATTACACCAATTCAGATGGAAACTAGTTGCCACTTCCGGTAGTGTAACCTGCCTGGTGCACTCAGACAGTGTAATGTTACACCCGTTGGTGTAGATTAAGCATTACACCAAATAATTACTAGTCTGAGTCCATCAAATCAAACAGTTTGTATGAGGGGAGACACGTTTATAGCAGTTTTGAGTAATAATGATGATATTACAGCGGAGGGATAGGGGTGTAAAATGTCTTTCTCCGGAGCAGTGAAATGCATCGGAAGTGAGATTTTCACCCAGTCAACTTCAAATCCCTGTAGCAAAAAATCTACCCCTACCCCCCTACACGTTTATGAAGTCAATGGGGAAATAAATACTAGCCTGAGTCCATCAAATCACACAGTTTGTATGAGTTGAGATAACCCAATATATCATCAACCAGACAGTTTTTATGACGGGGGATATAACCCAATATGTCATCAAATCACACAGCTTGTATGCGGGGGAGTATCTGTAAGATAATTTGCTCGTCTTGTAAGTATCAACTGGCATATCTTGATATAACTGACGTTTTTGTCTTATAACCACAAAAACAAAATATGCATGTAATTTAACCCTTCGTCAACACAACACAATACTTTCGTTTTTTTAATTCTGTTGCCACGGGTGTTATACTGATGAGAAGAATTTTGTCTGGACAGCGGCGTTTCATTGAATGTATTTAACGTGCACGCCAATGGATACACGAGGGGTCATCCGAAGGACTAGTCAGCCGAATGGGCGTTATCCCTGACAGGTGAAAAGCTGACTCGATAAATCTCAAGGTTCTTATCGAGAATCGAACTGAATTCCCTGACCCCTATATGTTATTATCAGAATACTTAGTCATTGATTTATTGTCTACTGTATCATCTCAATGAAAGCGGACGTAAATTAACCTTGACATTATATAAAGTATTATATTATTAAGGGAGTCGCGGTGGCTCAGTGAGTAATGTTTGTCATATAGTCTAGTGGCGTGGGTTCGATTTCCGCATGTACGTGACAAAGAATATTATCGCCTGGCCCATCTCGTGGGGTTTTCTCGGTCCTAGCCCCCCCCGTTTCCTCTCACAGCTCCGCCTCTCTCGCTCTCTCTCTCTCTCTCAAGCCCTCGTCTCTATCTATCTATGTTAGCGCCTGTGCGTTGTGTCATTGATTCAACTGACGTGGTCTCGATTCCCCAACCTCGTGGGTCTTCCGGTTTCCTCCTACTGCTAAAGACCCCTGCGCGCAAGCCAATTATTAAAATAAAATTAAACCATGTTAGTCCCGAAATGACCTAGTTTGTATCCAGTGAACGTTAACTAATTCCCTCCCTCCATAGCCCACTCTATCTATCTATCTCTCTCTCTCTCTAAATATTATCTTAACGACACCTGTTAATACTAGTGTAAAGATAAATCTATGAGTAGCCTGGGTTACCAACACAAACAATATCAGTCTTCATTTTATATAACATACATAATATAGACGTACACCGCTAATATAGTGTCAATATGATCTAGCGTGATATTGGTATATTCGGTTATCCACGCTAACAATATCAATGGTAGTTGACGTACACCATTATAGTCTGGGTGACAAAGAAATTGTGTCAAGTAGCATGTGCAGTCAACCGACACCTTATATACAGTGTGAGGCGATAACTGACGTTTTGGATAGAATATCCGAGAAACTGTAGCAAATTTACGCTTGTACAGTTTACATTCCGAAGAAGAAAAACTGTGCGAGACGATGATATTATAGACGCGCACCCTAAATATAGTGTCAATATGATCTAGGGTAGATCTAGTGGAATATATGTACCCTCTGTTACCCACGATAACAATATATGTGGTAGGCGACGAACAACGTTATAGTCTGGGTGACAAAGGCTAGTGTCGAAGGTCATTATATCAAAGTGAAAATGGAAAAAGAATTTCTAAGAAACTGAAGTATGTTTATGCATGGACAGTTAACAGCTCGTATATTATACTCATTAAACTGTGCAAGAAATGACTATAATTCCCGAGAAACTGTAACAGGTATACGTCTGTACAGTCTACAGTCTGGTGAAGATGAACTGTGCGAGACGATGACAGACGTTGTCTATGGGATCTAGAGGTTTTGCATGTACAGTCTACAGTCCGAGGACGATAAACTGATTTCTTTATTTATTAGTAGTTTTGGCTAAGATTTCTGCAAATACAGTCAACAGTCCAAGGAGTATAAACGGTGCGAGAGGAGGACAGGCGTGGTTTTCTATGGAACTTGGACGTGTTGACTGAATTTAGGCTAAATTTAATACTTTTGATTTTTAGTTGATCCGTCTCGATATCGTCTATTATATTGACCTATATCGTATTTTATATTGACCTAATTGTTTGTTGTTGTTTTGTCCAATTTCAACTCGTATTTTATACAACTAGTGTAACGTGTGATAATTCAAGATGGCGGAGAAGGAAGTGTGTAGTATTCGTTTGGATGATTTTAATCAAGCCGTAATATTCAATTGTGGTCATTCTTTTTGTTTTATCTGTTTAGAAGATTATGTGAACAAAATCTCAACCAAAAAAACTGTTCCAATGCCCACTGTGTCGTAGCTGTATATATTTAAGTGACGCGGGTCTGGATCGATTTAAACCTAAACAAATTAATATTCCTCAATGTGACGTATGTACTGAAGATACATGTCAATACTTCTGTCGAGACTGTGATCAATGTTTATGTAAATCATGTAAAAACATGCATGATAAGATGAAAATTTGTAAAGACCACGTTGTTTGTCGATATGATGAATCACAAATCTATGAAGCGTCTACTCCAAACAAACCAATAGAAGGCAAAACTTCATCTTTGTCTTTCACAAATCCTAAAGATTTCTGTCAGCGTCATGAAGAAGAGACTGTAAAATTTTACTGTAAAGATTGTAGCCGTTTGTTGGAGATGTTTTGTGGCCGGTCATAATGGAAATACATTTTTAGATTTACAGAAGTATGACGTCAGACAAAGTATCAGACACGACTTAAAATCACTAATGAACTAAAAAAACAAATCACTAATTTTCAGAAACATTATGATTATTTAAATAGTAAATTAATTGAAGTCAAAAACTGTACAAAAACTGAATGTGACATAGTTGATGCGCAAGTTGCGAAAATCTGCTTAGAATTTCATAAAATGGGAGGAAATATTAAAAAGGAAATGCAGAAAACTACCGAAGAGGAAGAATCCAAATTCAGGAAATTAATGGAGGACATTAAAAGACTAACAGAAGATTTGAAAGCTAGTGTTAAATATTCAGTGAATGTATTAGAAGATTCATCTATTGTTAAAGTTTTACAAAGATTACCTAAAGTAAGACAGGAGAAAGATGAAAGTAGAAAATTGGATGTACCTGATGAAAATATTCAACATTTCAAGTAGCAGAGATAGATAAAACTTTGTTAATTAATCATCTTGGTAAAATTTTAAGTTGTCATCAGAATATGATTGGTAAAGTTGTAAGTTGTCATCAGAATATGTTTGAAGATATTTTGAATGTGGATACTGTGAGACGTGGTGGAGTGGATGGTAAACAACATGTAGTTTCAGGTTTTACATGGCGTATCACTGCGTATAAAAGCTACCCATCATCATTAGTTGTTGCATTATACCTGCATGACGTAGAAGATGCAAGTATTACATCATGTAAAGTTGACGTCACATATAAACTTATAAATAAAAGAGATGATAGAAAATATGTAGTTAACCAATGTAATGATACTGTTCAACCTAGTGGTAGTTGGCCATACTGTAATTTTGATATTATTGACTTGGAGACATGCTATAATCATGTCAGTGGATTCATTGATGATGATAGAAACTTTACAATTCAAGTGACAATTAATAAAATAACTGACATTAAAGATGGGTTCCCGAAAAGTTATTTATCGGGGGATTATTTCCAATGAAAGTATGGCAATTTTGGTATATATGGAAAATAGAAATATCCAATCTTACTAGAAAAATACTGGATTTCCCGACGAACGCTCATGGAGCGTATACAGGACAAAAATGTAAGGGTTCCCCTAATCAACAGCCCGACGATTAGGGGTTTCTTCACGCGTCATGTCAAACGTCACACACGAACATTGAGCGCTTGATGTACAAGTTGATAAACATTATAAAGAGTTAGACGTACAACAATTTCGGAGATAAAAATGACGGAAAAAGACGCGGGCAGTGGATCATCCGAGAATTTAATTACGATTCGATATGTTCTAAATAGTACGCGATTAATGACAACATCGTCTTATATATGCAATGAATTCTCCTCTGACTTCTGGTTTGGTCGAATTGTTTATAGCAGGGCATTCCTTGTCAATTACAATGTTTGAGAAGGATTTAAAGCTCAATTTTGACTAATTAGTTTGAATATGTTTTTAATCCATATATACCATCCATTAAATCACTAAGTTTGTACGCGGGAATGCAACTTTAAAAGACGTAAATAATTATCCTACCAATAATTGAACTGATCGCTGAATTATTGTTAAATAATGTGTTCTTTACGGTGTAAGTGAGATGTAACAGAGAGGGTGAATGTTATAGTATGTGTCGTTGTGGGGACACACTGCTTAATAATAGTTCGTATTATTCCTCCCAGGTTTTTCTCTGTGTTTGACTGTGATCTTCTAGATGATTAATGCTGACTTCACGTTGATTTACGATAACCACACAATGTTTCTTCAAAGTAACTTTATTATCGTTGTTGAAAAATAGAGGTGGCTCCCAGTAGAATATGTCGGTAGATAATATCCGCTTGCCTAAAGAAACGGATTTGTACCTCCTACACCTGAGACAACAGACCAAATCAGCTCTCCGAATGAAGACGAGATCTTCGCTTATATTGGTACTCGCAGTTGTAAACAAGTCATGCTCTTGACAGAAACAATAACATAAAATTCCACAACTGCGGAATACACAATAATCCAATACCAAACCCTTGTTATGGGTGTCTTATGGTCAACTAAACAAGGTTTGTACTAATTGTAGTGACCATGTCCGGCCAACTAAACAAGACTAACCACTCACAACAAGGTAGTCAAAATATCTCAGGTGTGTACTCCACTGAGAAACAACATGCTGTACATAATTTACAAGACAAATAAATAGTAAATAAATAAACAAAATATGCACAATATATAGATTAAAAATACAATTAAATAGGAATCTTTCCTACATATACCTTCACCCCCGAGGGAAAAAAAATCAAAATGATTTTTTTTTATAGATATAGATATATATATATATATATATTTATAGTAAAGTAGAGAAAGTACAAGTACTTCGTTGTCTACGGTAGATAGAGATGTATATATAAATAATATAGATATATAGAGCACTGCACAAACATTATAGTCCTTCATGGTGAAATTACTTGCTCAATACGGTACGATGTGACGGGTTGGAGGGCGTTCAAAAAAATCCGCGGTTTCTTGACTGGTGAAGGATCGGCAGTGGGTCCAGTAAAAAGACGTTTGAACATCAGAGGTGTAGGGGAGATAGGAATAGATGTAATATCCATCGGTTCTTTTTCAGCGGCCGGGTTGTTTTCAGTGTTCGTGTTGTCGTCAGCAGTCGTGTCTCTCTCTATAAAGGAATGTCTATGATCTACATGTTTGGCCACACAAAAATATTTTACAAACTTATGTTTATAACAACAAAATATAATAATAATAAAAATACACAATACGACGACTAGAGATACACTCCATGGTAAATGGTCACTTAATTTGGAAGTATCATACGTACTGAATTGATTTTTGAGATTATATAAGTCACTAAATAAAGTATTTAAATGAGAATCTTGAACAACGAATGGCGATAGAGTCGATAATAATGTATTATTTGCCATTTGATCGGTGTAAACCCGACTTATATTAACAGTTTTGTATGGGGAAAGATACTTAGAAAGATCGAAAGCATCTAAGGGTGTGTTTCGGACCGTAAAAGTTGAGTTGCTTTCCATGGTAAAGGGTAAACTAAAATAAGGGGAATGAGCAAAACATTTAGCTGGTAATTGTATCGTGTTGACGCCCCTTTGCAATGCAAGTGCAGGGTGTGGTGTATTACTTGAAAGACATATTAAGTCTAAACTAGTTGGTCGAGGGAGAAAGATTAACCAATGACCCGGACGTAGTAATCGAATGATCGGTCTAGTAGGCATGGATGTTTAATATATGTTTACATTGCATTGAGATCATATGAACGTCTTGAAAAAATAGGGTAGAAATACATGATGGACTAGATTGAACCGAGAAGATAGGTTTTTGAAATTTACAAAAATTTATCATGGGATGTTTACATAAAATGACATCCGAAGCATTTAACATCATATACGTATTTCTATCTTGGGAAACAGCTAAATATTCAGATTCTAACGGAACAATATAAGTAGCATTGTTACGAGGTAACAGTGAGGGTACAGATACAATCTTATAAATTTCAAACATGTCTGACTTTTGTAATAAAGGTAAAGCTACAATAATCTGAAAAGCGTTAACATCAGGGATAATAGAAACTTTTAAACTTTTATAATACAATTGCAACGTATTTGTCGATAAAGAATAGGGCATTTGAAGGTTACGCGGCAATTGTTCATAACTTGCAGTTAATGCCTTTAAAAATAACTTAGGCGAAACCAGTGTGGGTGACAATTGCCCTGACAGAGCGTTCATGACATGTCCATGTAGAGTTGTTATTTCCAAGTGAAGGTTGGACATAGTTGTTCGAACTAAATGGAAAAATTAAGTTGAGGTGTTGCACTGCAGCCGTTTGAACTATGGCCGGTTGTAAACCTGCAGTCATTTTGTGATACAGTTTAGTGATCTTAAGAGTTACATCATTTGCATGAACAATTAAGGCGTTGATGGCTTTGTGATTTAAATCCACCTGCTTATTAGTAACGTTTAAGATTGAAAGACTATCGTCTAAAACATAGATTATAGCCTTTTGAGATGTTTTAAGGGCTGCAACTTCGCTTTTGATTTAATCTACATCTGCCTGATCTGCGGTGCCAAAAAGATCGGACAGGAAACCACCAATAGGTATGAGACTGCGTTTTTGTCGTGATTTCCGCGTGTTCCGGTTGGAAATGAGAATAGCTAAATTTCTATACGAAAGACGTAATTTCGTAAGGCCGGTTTGTAATTGATAAAATTCAATAGTCAGAAGAGATGTTAGGTTGGAATGGCTGTGACAAAGTAATACATACATAGAACTTTTCTAGATTTGACATTATATTATATTGGACAATTTCAACTATAAACAACTTCTGCTAATGTGTTCAATATGTTATTTACGGGCAACACACAAATGACCTCTGCTAGTTTTGACAATACGCACGATCTCATTAAATATCTTATTTATCCATATGTTATTTATAATATACACATGTTCTATGTGTTGAACACTCAGCAGAACTTCGCGACTTAAATGGAAAGACGAGGTGTAGTTATAGAAACTATAATCTCAATTCCAAATAAGTTAATCTGTCATGTATCATTATTCTTAAGGACTGTATGCTTTATAAAGCCAGAATTATCTGACAGGAAGTCAGACTTGAATAGAGCTCCTTCCGATCTATGTCTATTCTATGTTCTCAATAAAGATCTACCAACTATGCTGATCGTCACTTATCTGTAGTGTAACAGATATTAGAAATGGTGCACGTGAGCCAGACACAGCGTGTACAAGCCCTAGCCGCAGGAAATCTTTTAGATGCCAGCAGTTAGATTTCAAGACGATCATGGGCCACTGATTGCAGACAGCAGTAATGGTTTCGGTAAAATCCGAATGGGACCCTGGAGGAATTTCTTGGACGGAGAGGAAGTTTCCAGACGTTTTTCTAAGGTAGGTACATTATTTCCTAATAAATTGACCATGGAAAGCCAAACAGACCAAGGGATAATTTTTATCAAATTTTAAGGTTAGGGATATGGTTAATATAAACTAGTAAAGTGATAAAGTTAAGGAAATAAGTTCAGGGAATAAGTTAGGGGTATCCGTTAAGGGAATAAGTTAAGTTTTAAAAAAAATGGACGATCGCACGGTTATCATAATATAATAGCAATGTAGAGGCGTGTGTCACACGTTAGATGTGGGGTTATGGGTGATTTCCACATCTAGCCAGTGTCACAAAGAACTGCATAATGCCACGTAGCAGATACTATACATTGTTAAGTAACTAAGAGTTGGGTTTAAACATATACCAATTTTATATAACCGAAAGAATAAATAAGAATCGTAAAATTGAAATGGTAAAACTAAGCTAAACTAAATAAATTATGTCTCCGAACTATAAATCTAGATTGTAATAATGTAATGTTGTATTATGTCCAATTAATGTATGTGTTTAGCTGGGTATTTTTCCAGTATGGATCTGTGTAATATTTATGTTTCTGGGTAAAGGAATATATGCCCAAGGGAAATTTGAACCTGACTGGCCCTTTGTAAATTCGCGAGTAGCGTGTGGGTCGGTATTAAGATTTAAATAATGGTTTAAAGTGAAATAGGGTGCATTGCAATTTATAGCGAATAGCTTACGCAATATAACTGTTTCTGGATTATTCGTGTCGTTTTGTTTTGTTAAAAAAGTATAAATTTGTGTTAAAAGCGTGAAAAAATAAACCATGGTAAAATGGGTGATTTAAATTTGAATTTTGGATGTGCGATGATATAGCATGACGAATAAATTTTGAATTTCCTCATATATCATGCGTAGCGTACGTAAAACCATACTAATGTATTGTATTGGGAATTTATTTGTAAATTGTTGTTTGTTATAATTATGTGTTTATAGGGAATATAATACATTCAGGCCTTGAAATAAATACTGATCACATTTGTTTAAAGAAATTAATTAACAATAAGATTTAAAATGTTAATAGGGAGATCTATATGGAAATTTGCAAACGGGACGTGTCTGTCTTATCTGATCTCAGTGTGTTAATTAGAACACATGCTGCTACAAGCTTGTGTTATACACACAGGTTCGTTCGTATACGCCATGTTAAAAGGTATACCTTTCTTTCCTATGCCCTCTGTGTTAACTGTTGATGTATAGTGCAGTGGAATGTGATACGGTTAAGATAATTAATTGAAGATGATTTGTTAATAATGAGATAAAACTGTTCACTGTTAGTAAGTAAGGAGAATACTAATCAGTTTCCATGTTATTAATTACTGTAGGTGATAAGTACTAATTAATGCTAATAATTGTTATTAAGGGGACATATTGAGTTGTATTTGTTAATAGTTTATTCAATTAAAAGTAACTCGAATTAAGGATTAATACAAGTGTGTTCCTACTGCAGCAAATACAATTTTAATGTTAAGTAAACTTAAAGGAAAGCATATGATTAAGTTAGATATAATTGTATCAAATTAATTTTAAAATAAATGATATAAATTAAGGGTAATGTAATTGTAATAACTGGTCTAATTGGGTAAGTACACTGGTCATTTTAAAGGGATTTATTGTACCATATCTTAACGCACATAAACAACGAACCAGACAGGGGAATTCCAGAATGTAACAGGATATGAATCTGAACACAGATTGCAGTTACAGTGTTTACGATTATCAAATTAGCCATGCCAGATACAGACCTGCGAATCGCACCTATAATTATGACGTGTTAAAATCAGTGAACATATTGATATTGAAACAGTGTTTTTTGTAGCTTTTTTTAATGTGTTGTTAGTATAACCTCGTATTTTTTAAATATAATATTGTAGCATGTTTATCAGTGTATGTAGATTTTAGAATTGTAATTGCCATATTTAGAGTTTTACAGTGTAGATATTGTATTCTATTGTATTTAATGTATGTCGGAACAACCTATTCTACTCAAAAGGAATGGTGTCGGCAGAGACCGAAGACGGAAATACGTTCCATGGAACAGATGATTCCACACCAGCACTACGACATAATCCAGTGACTTTAACTTTGTCATAAGTTGTGAAGAAGGATGCCAGTAAAAACTTTAATAGTATGATGTCAGTACCAGAATATAATGGTAACAGGAAGTGACAAGTGTACACTTAGAATGGTATCGTCCTACAAAAAACTTCTAGGATCCAGGTTGTTCCAGTTTTGTACTATAAATATATATATATATATAATCGCGTGTGTTTGAAGTATAGCATATGTACTGTTATTATTTCATGTGTACTGTTATTATATCATGTTTGCTGTATTATATCGCGTGTGCTCTTCCTAATTCGTGTGTAATGTAATTTTATTGTGTGAAACATCAATGTATACAGATGAAGACAATGTCTCACATGTGAGAATTGTGTTTGTTATGTCCTTTTGGTACATAACTCGTGGGTGATGAAGGAATGTGACAAAGTAATACATACATAGAACTTTTCTAGATGTGACATTATATTATATTGGACATTTTCAACTATAAACAACTTCTGCTAATGTGTTCAATATGTTATTTACGGGCAACACACAAATGACCTCTGCTAGTTTTGACAATACGCACGATCTCATTAAATATCTTATTTATCCATATGTTATATATAATCTACACATGTTCTATGTGTTGAACACTCAGCAGAACTTCGCGACTTAAATGGAAAGACGAGGTGTAGTTATAGAAACTATAATCTCAATTCCAAATAAGTTAATCTGTCATGTATCATTATTCTTAAGGACTGTATGCTTTATAAAGCCAGAATTATCTGACAGTAAGTCAGACTTGAATAGAGCTCCTTCCGATCTATGTCTATTCTATGTTCTCAATAAAGATCTACCAACTATGCTGATCGTCACTTATCTGTAGTGTAACATGGCTTCGAGAAATTTTAGGATCACTTTAGGGAGACGTCGGTAGAGATTTGATATCCGCATAAAAGGTTTTAAGAATCAAAATTAAAGGTTAATAGCCAGCTACTATAAGATGCGTAGCTATCCGTGACATGTACAAATTTGATATTTTCGTTAGCCGTAGAACATGTTAAAACAAACAGAAAGATGAACGAGAGACAGCGACCGACTTGCATGTTATCCTGTAAGAAATAATAAAATTTTTGACCGCAAGCCAAAAGGAAAATAAAATATAGAACATATAAAATGGAACAAGTTATGTACAAAATTCTCGCAAGACTGTGCCACCGCGAATGGAACTAAATAACTTATAAGTAGCTCAAACGCGACGGAGTCCTACTATAGCCTCTTACTAAAGAGTTCGCAACGCACGTATAACAAGTGCAAACATGTCCACTACCGTGCTTGCAGTGGGCGGTTGAGAAACTTCATTCTCAATTTCCATATCGTTATCATCGTCGGATGATACGACCTCATCGTTGAAACGAACGCGTTTCCTAGTCAACTCGGGACTAAGCGAACTTAACGAACGTTTAGCGTGACGGGATAAACTGTGATCAGCTGTATCTTCCCGAAATCGTGATCTAAGGTCCGCTAGAGGAATATCGTCCTCACTATTTGAATCGTCTTCTATAGGACCAGAAGGATCCTGTAGGGAGTCATCATGAACCTCCTCCACTGTCCTGTCATTGTCTTCGGTGTCAGGGTTAGGAATGTCATTACTGGTCAACCTAGTTCCTACGTCCTCAGCACCTGTTATGCTGGGCCGGATTACAAGTCATAGACCGCTTGTCATTTAAACTTGTGGGGTTGACTACTCTGCAGGTACGCATAGGTTGGGTACGCGCAGAGGGGATAGCCTCGTTTTTAGAAGATTTGTCATACTTGCTTAAAATACTTTCAAACGCGTCGCGGTCTACATCCCAAGTATTTTCCGGGTGTGCCAGTCGTAATTTGTCCGCATGGACTAATTTTGTGATTCCGGTTTGTTGGTGTTTGATTTTAAAATTTACAGGTGAGAACTGATCGATAATGCGATAATAGGGTTGCCAATGGTTAGTTAATTGAGAAGACTTGTGTAATTTGGTTGCTGTATCATAAAAATAAACAGGGTCACCAATTGCGAAAGTTGTGTCATGCGCGCGAGCATTATAGAGGCGTTTATTATTTTCGCGACTTTCGCGTGTATTGTGCTTAACATCTATATAAGCGTTATGAATTCGTTGAAGCATGGTGGGAACATAGTCCTCTCCCATATACCTTAGTTTAGATTTTAATAAAGTAACCATGGGCAAGACAGGATCTCTGCCATACATTAAAAAGAACGGAGTATATTTAGTACTATCTTGAATAGAAGTGCGATAACCTAACAGAATACCTGGCAGGTAGGTGTCCCAATCGGTATGATTGTTATTGACATATTTGGCAATCGTGTCATTAAGCCATCTATGAAATCGTTCAGTTTTCCCATTAGCTGCTGGGTGATACGCACTCGTACGGATGTGTGAAATGTTCAGTTGCGCCGTAATTTGTTTTATTAATTGACAGTTATATTCGGTGCCCCTGTCGGATATAATTTCTTCTGGACAGCCAAATCTGGGAATAATTTGTTCCAGAAGCAATTTGGCAACGGTGTCAGCGCATTTGTCTTTAACGGCAAAAACTTCAGGCCATCCAGAGTGATGATCCACAATCGTTATTAAGTACCTATCTATTGTTTAGATTACTTTCTGGGTAGGGACCACATGTGTCAATACCAATACGCTGGAATGGATAGTTTGATTCTGGCATATCCTGCATTAACGGTGGATGTTTTCTCAATTTTCGAACATTACATTTATCACATTTTTTTATATGGCTGACGACATCGACATACATCTTTACCCAATAGTAACGCGAACGGATGCGATCATATGTTTTGTCAATACCTAAATGTCCACTATAAGGACTATTGTGCATTTGTGTGAGTACCATGGACACAAGGACTTGAGGAATCACGAGTTGTAGTGATGGACAAGGATCATGTTTAAGAGGTTTAGACAAATGATAAAGAACACCTGATAATAGCACGAATTCATCGGATATTTTATCTGCTGAATCGGATTTTAGTAATGTTCGAATCTTAGATATGTCCCCGTCCGCTTTTTGTAAGGTTTTAATATTGAGTTTGCTAATATCTGAATCTAAAGTTTCGTAATAAGAGTGTTCAATGTCATTTTCGTCTCCTGAATCATTATGAACTTCGTTCCGTATATACTGTTTATCCGAATCAATGACTGCCAATTCACGATCAATATCATCAGATTCACTAGGTGTTCCTTTTAAACGCGACAGCATATCGGCACATTCGTTATCTTTTCCAGGGGTGTGTTTTATTTCGCAATTCATTTCGTCCAACATAATTGCCCATCGTTGGATTCTAGGGTTGCGCATTTCCGCGGTAAATAAAGATTTAAGGGGTTTGTGATCGGTAAATATAGTGAATTTGGAACCAATTAGATAATGGCGTAATTTCAGTACACAATAGATAATCCCGTAGCCTTCTTTTTCAATGGTCGGCCATCGTAATTGACCCTTATTTAATTGATGAGAAACATACTGAATGACCTTTTCACTATCTGGGAAGGTTTGTGTTAGAACTTCTCCGACGGCATAATTTGACGCGTCAGTATACAGTTTATATTCCATTTTAGGATCGGGATACGTTAATATCGGGGCGGACATTAATTTTGATTTTAGACTCTCGAATGCTGACTTAGCCTCGGTTGACCAATGAAACGAGATGTTTTTCTTTGTTAAATGAGTCAATGGCTGGGTTATTACTGCAAAATTTGGAATGAATTTACGATAGAATGATAGTATGCCAATAAAAGAACGAACTTCCTTCACCTTTGTAGGTGCTTTTAGATTTTTGATAACCTCTGCTTTTGCAGGATCCGGTCGGATACCTAAATACTTAACTGATGGTTTGAGAAACTCACATTTCGAAGGTTAAGCTTTAATCCAGCTTCCTGTAAGCGTCTGAATACCTCGATTATATGTTCTAGATGTTCACGGAATGTTTTGGAATGAATAATGATGTCGTCCAAAAATACCTTGACAAACTTGTGTAAACATCCTTTCATTAATTTATCCATCATGTGTTGAAAAATTGAAGGAGCTGTAGAGGTTCCAAAAGGAAGGCGATTGAACTCATAGAGGCCCATGAAAGAAGTAAACGCTGTTTTAGATTTTGAGGATTCGTCAAGTGAAATTTGCCAAAAACTGCTTTTTAAATCCAAGCACGTGAAGTATTTAGATCCTCCTAAGGAGTAAATGACGACCTCCATATGAGGAAGAGGATAATAATTTTGTCGCAGTTGTTGGTTAAGTTTTCTATAATCTATGCAGAATCGATAAGTTTTATCCGGTTTGGGAATCAAAACAATTGGAGATGAATATGGGCTTTCTGAAGGTCTAACATACTCTCAATTTGATCTTTAATGGTTTCTTTAAGATTTAGAGCGACACGATATGGTTTAAGTCTAACCGGTTCATGTTGTCCAGTATCTAAATGAGCTTTTGCGATTTTTGTACAACCTAGATTTAAATCCTTATCTACGAATAGGGTTTTATTGTTGTTTAAAAGGCTTAGTAATTAGTAAAGATTTAAGCATAATCGCTAATGTTAAGAGTATTGTATTCTTTTTAAACTCCAACATCACTAACGAGGCTTCAATGGCCGAAACGCGTATCTGGTGCAAAAGAATACGTTTTGTTCAATTATTCTATGAACATAATTTGGCACTCTCAAATATCATGAGAACACAAGCCCTACAAGTAGGATACATCTTCAATCTTCATTATATAGTGTTCAGATAGTTCACACAAGACCAGCCAGGCATAGAACGAGGGGTGGGTGGGGTTTAAATTTTACTGAGTAATCATTTCAACGATTTATAAAAGAGTACATACAAGTCTTGAACTGAAGCCTATGTCCTTATGTCACTTCCTGTATCACTGGCACTAGGCCTACCACTCTACAATAGTAATCTACGTCCAAGGTCAAGGATACGTGCATCAAACTTATATGTTTATAACGTACGCTCTTAGTGATGCCAGTTCCTCAGATCGATAAGCAGATATTAGCTTTTTGTAGCGATCGCGACATGCTCTTGCTGTCACTTGCATGTTTAAACCCTTTAGTTGTACGCCCAACTTTTTCTCAACAGCTTCCCATTTAATTTGGACAGGGGACCACTGCGCTAATACTTCCTTTAGAAGGTCGATATCCATTGCAGGATAAAAGCGTGTTGTTTTTTTTACTGTTGTTGCCATTGCCATTTCTATAATAAAAAAATTAAAAAAATATAATCGAAGATCAAAACAAGATTTCTGTCCTGGTGTAGGGGTCTTTTCAAAGCGGCTTTAAGACAGGTTTTTGATATTCAAAACACAAATAATTAATAATTCTTTGGACTACATGGTATTAACAACGATTTGTTATTCAAAAAATATATTGTTCATATCCAAAATTATGAAAAGATTGAAGATTACTTACTCGTTTTTCGACCACGTGTAGATAGCTGACTAGCAGTCCTTCTGCACGAATAGCAGATAGAAAAACTTGTTGTGACGTCACAAGAAAACACACATACTGATGACGTACCTGTTCTACTAAGATCACAAATAAATCAGTTTTTCGTGCAATGAGTTGACTAGTCGTCCTTCAGTACGCATTACGGGTAAGGAAAGTTGCCGTGACGTCACAAGAACACACAGATTGATGACGTATCCGTCCCACTAACTGTATACGGACTGCTGCGAAACGTCTCTATTGACAAGGAAAGTTCATTAAGATTTTCCGGCGGGGTTTCACCTTGTCAGCGGTGCAGGACGGGGCCTGTCAAGGAACAACGCATAGTAGGTCGTGTCCACTCAGGCGTGCACGTATTGGATTTTGATATAAGAGTAAGCCGTCACGTGACGGTCCTTGCAAAATGTATATATTCCCGTCTTCATTAGTTCAGTGGGCTAATGGAGAGGAGCATACACCACACAGTGTTCCATCATGGGAGAAATTCTGCCAGGGCAGCGATGTTAACAGCCTACCTTATGCTATGGGGGGGAACTGTGTCCGGGCAGTGGCACTACGGACTAAATGCTGTTTCTGGGTAGGCCCCAAACATACACAGCTCAGTTTGATATATCTAAAATGTTAACGGTAAATGTAAATACAAACAAGAGGTCAGAGTAAGCCACTGCCGGGTCAAAAGTTATCAATGAACCCTGATTTTATAAACAAATACCGTAGCATATGTTACTCTATCTCGTGGGTTAATACTGTATAACTATGACGTAGAAGGGAAATTCCCCGCCAACAAATACTCCGTAAATAATAACAATTATATCTAGATTTATTATTAGACCATTTATCGAAAAGGGTTTGTATACTGTGCTTACATTGGTATCAACTTTAACAAAAGCGTTAATGTTCTAAAGTTCACAACGAATACAAATATGATAGAAATGGAAAACTAATGTATTTGTCTTTGCAGTTTTCTTTACGCGGAATATAATATTTTTAAAAAATATGTTCACGGTGTAATTTATTTATATTATTTAATATTTAAAATACTAACATTACTCAAAATACTAACATAACTCAAACTACTAACATAACTCAAAATACTAGCATTACTTAAAATACTAGCATTACTCAAAATACTAACATTACTTGAAATTCTAGCATTACTCAAACTACTAACATTACTCGAAATACTAGCATTACTCAAAATAATAGCATTGCCCAAAATACTAAAATTACTCGAAATACTGACATTACCCAAAATACTAACATTACTCAAAATACTAACATTACTCAAAATATGGTTCTTCAAATATTTAATCCTGGAAACTTATAATAATTATCTACATACACTTTACAGGAATATGGATAACCGACAAGTACCTATTGCTACTAAGTCGAATAGACCTACAAGACTAACGTATCAAGTACAATCACAGATTTATATGGCATTACTTCTAATTACTTGACTAGATAAAGTGTTGACATAAATAAGCATTGATGTAATAATGTACAATATTATAAATAAAACAATGGTAAATAAAACAATTAATAGATTAATCATACGATTGGCATGTTCACTAGACAGGCCTTATTGACAGTTACCTACTATCTATAACAGTTTCATAAGCAACAAGGGATTATAATAAATTAACATGTCATTAGAATTACGTTACCTTTTTTCCCTTGGCTATACTCACCTTTCAATAGCATACACGCACAATGTTTTGAAAAATAGAATAATTATTGTCCTATGAGTTTACTTGTATACAGAATTCAATTTGATGACTTTCCTTTTAAAAATGAAAGTATTATCTGAAATATTCTAGATTTAAATTCTAACATAGAACTACTATAATTAGCACGGTTATATATTTATAACTAGTATGATGAGAACTGCCAGCTCTGTATCGCTTCTCCCATAATGTAACTTAATTATTTAATCAAAATAGCAACGGTAGATAATCCTTAGGCAACCAAAACATTACAATGCAAATTATAATTGTCACTGATTGGTTGAGATATATTTTCAATTCATCGTATCAATTTTGAACATAAATGCAATTCATCTTAAACCAGATTTCACTTCATTTCATGTCCTACTTATTGCTGGCAGAAATTATCTTGTGTCTTGTAGACAGCGAGTGAAGTGATAAGTCGTCGCCCCAATTCCCTGTAAAGCCCTGTTTATACATGGCGCGAACCCCAAGCCGAACGCGAACGCAGCGTTTTATCATACGGAGTGCGAACCCGAAACCAAACAAATATTGGTTCGCGAACGACCGCCTTGATTGCCCCCAGAGGCGGACTTTTTTCCCAATGAACCAATCAGTGGGTACTTCCCATGACACCATTTCCACGAATAGAAAGCTGGGACTGACCTCACTAGTGTACAATATTCAAAGTCTACTTGTAAAAGCAGAATGGAAAAGACCGAAGAAATGATCATTGAAAATATAGTTCTTCTTCGAGGTGATGGTATTCTCCAAACTCACTTCTTCTCGGTTAAATTTCATGCACTGATATTCACAAATTTCTTTCCCTTCGTTGTTTTATGTACAAATAAAGGGCCAAGATCTCGCCTGTGTCTGATTCAACCAGAGCCATGATAGCAAATGACAAAATTTATCTCTCACAGCTAGAAAAGGGCAAGCCGTGAGTCACGAAAGCCGTCGACGGTTTTCAGCGTTCGGTTCGCGCCCTTTTTAAACGGCGAAACTGCTCAAAAGTCGCGTTCGGGATCGCGATGAACGCGTTCGAGTTCGCACTCTGTATAACCGGTTTCCTCCCACTGCTAAAGACCCCTATGTGCAAGCAAATTATTGAAATAAAATTGAACCATATTTAAGTCCCAAGATGACCTAGTTTGTTTTGAGTGGACGTTAAATCCCATTTCTCTCCATCTCTCTCGCACTCTGTTTAAACAGGGCTTCATTATTGGGTTACAAGAAAGGCGATATTTAACAAATCCATCACTACAAGCTCCTTTAGGGGTGACTGTGGAAACTCATAGAGAATCTGTCTTAGACGAGTTAATTCCCCTGAATGAGAAATCAAATTAAATGGGGTTTAACGTCCTACTGTTATGCACCTAACCTTGGCTAATGGAAGACGGGCATACGTCATGCAGTGTGCTATGAGGGAAATTTTGCCCGGGCAGCGGCGCTATGGCCTACTCTTACATCGAAATCCAACTGCCAAGGGATCTTTTACGTGCACGCAAATGTGTACACGGGACCTCAGTTTTTCGTCCCATCCGAAAGACTAAACAGCGGTCCTTGCCAGGCCCTACGTTCTGCATCACTGACAGCGTCTTACCCACTTAGCCACGTAACCCCCGCCCCCCTGAATGAGAACCTGATTAAACTACACGTGTGGAAAAATGTTGGGGTTCCTTTCAAAGATAGAGAGAGAGTTGGACAACCGACTCTACTCATTGTCGCCTGGCTCGCTAATCTGTTGGTCTCGGGCTCGGTCCCGGTGGTAAAACACAAAGGGCCGGAGAAGGAACTCCTAGTTTGTTCGAATTGGACGATAAACCGGGCCCCTGTGTAGACATTGGCGTCCATGGTACAGTTAAAGTGGCGTGCACGCAAACAAAATCTCCCTTATATAATATAATATAATCAATCTGGTTAAAATACAGATCTATATTTCGTTTCCTTATTTTTATACTTTTGATGGCCAACACTACATGAAGATCAGACTGGTTGTAGTAAAAGGTCGCGTCAAAGGTCGTACGGACGGCTTTGACCCTATAACGTCAGACATTGATTAAGCAATCAGCATTAGCGTTTCTAGTGGTTTACCAACAGTTCCGTGCATCGCACGCCAAGACGTCGCCGTAATATATCGTTTCATTGGCTAATTCCTCGCAGGTTATATAACAACTCTTCCACATCCTAGTGTAGCACATACAAATAAACCGACATTTTAAAAATATAAAAAAAACGAAACGAAAAAGGATCTGTGTTTTAATCTTCAGTCAATTATATATCAGGATAACTAATCGTGTTTACTTTTTGAGCACCACTTACCGGTTCTTTAAATATTTTTAACGGATCTACCGTAGCAATGCTTTCTGTGTTCAAATAATTATATTGGAAATGTGTTAAACCAGTCCTTTCACAATACTTAATATTGGATGGCTCCAACACCGTTCTAGTATATGGGGATCACGATGGCTAAGTGGATAAGGCGCTGGTTTGCTAGCCTGGAGGTCGAGTGTTCAATCCCTGCATTGGCCGAGAAAGTTCATCTCGATTTTCCGGCGTGATTTCCCCTTGTCAGTGATGCAGAAGGAGGGCATGACAAGGACAGCTGCCTAGTCGTTCGGATGGGACGAAAAACCGAGGTCCCGTGTACACATTGGAGTGCACGTTAAAGATCCCTTGGCAGTTGGAATTCGATATAAGAGTAGGCCGTAGAGCCGCTGCCCGGGCAAAATTTCCTTATAGCACATTGTATGGCATATGCCCGTCTTCAATTAGCCCAGGTTAGGAGCATATAGTAGGACGTTAAACCCCATTTCATTCATTCATTCCGTTCTAATAATATAACATCGTCTTTCAACGCAGTCGATGATCAATAGCAGGAAGACAAATCAATTTCTGTTAATTTCGTTTATTTTAAAAGCATTTTAAGGCAAATAAAATATGTGGGTTTTTCAATAAAATTGTATTTTATTTATAGAGGTTTGGATCCGGTGTTGCCGTCCTAGCTACGACTACAGGTTCCTTTGAATCCCTTATCAGCCCAATGAGCAGCCTCCTTGCCTTTTTTATCAGTACAAATCAAGTTACGTTCACATCTAAAAAAAGAATGATACATGTTGATACCATTACATTACATTGCATTACTGGAGAGGTCGGACCCAGACTGTCTGGAGGTCCAGGGGCCTGTTTCACTACATTTTAACTAAGATAAAATCCTTATTTATCTTTAATTAGGATTTCGAGAGATCGGACCCAGAAATTCTGATAAATATAAGGGGTTATTGATATATACATGTATATGCCTCCATTGAGGTCGTCACACATTAAAATACTATAACTTTAATGTTGTTGAATATTTTTATCTTAGACTGCCCAGAGATAAGCAAATGATTTGTCTGTCGATGGTTGCGAACTGTGATCAATAGATTTGATACTATGACTAAGATAAAAATAGTAAGAACAGTGATGAAATCGTATGCCCGCTCTTTGCATTCAAATACGATTGATATGGCGTCACAATTCAAAGATGGTAGCGATGGCCGGACAGAATGACGTAATTGTTAAGAATATAAATATGTAATTAATTGATGGGTGTTAACAATTACTTTTCGTATAAACTGTTGGGTTGGTCCATTTTAATTTTGATTGGTCTTCACAACTTTAAAAAATAACATTATGGTAGTCTCTGTCAACTCAATGACGTCACATTGTACATGATGTCACATTGTACAATGGCAGCTATATATTTTTGTCATTTTAAAAGGGTAAGCATTTGTTTCCATCCACCGGAGCTTGATGTGATGACGTCACATGTGGATTCTGGGTAAGAATACGGGTTAGGGTAAGTGTTGTAGCCTGCAGTTTTCGTCAGAGTCTCGAGATGTAGACATGGCTAGCCCTAACCCTAACCCTGGGCTAAGCCTAATTCTTATTCTAACCAAGAATCCACATATGACGTCATCATACCAGGCTCCGGTGGATGGAAACAAATGCTTACCTTTTAAAAGTCGTCAACTTCAGCCCCCCCCCCTTCCAAAAAAACCCCCAAAATTAAATAAAAGAATAAAAGAATACATTAACGAAATATCTTACGGTGCAGAGTCTACAGTACATTTGTCTCCAAGTTTCGCTCTACAAACGTCACAACACGCACATCTTTCTCTAATAGGTTCGCAATTTTTCGGCAATTTTTTACACTTCACATTCGGGCTGCACTTCGCACAGAACGCAGCTTCTGATTGACTATAGAACGTCAATACCAGAACACAACAAACTAGTATTGCAGATTTCATTGTGAGGCAAGATATAACCTATAACGACAATACACAAAATTAGAAAGGAGTTGGTGGGGGGGGGCAGACATCTTCAATATAAGGCTTGATTTCGCCTTAACTACATACAGCTTATGAGATGTTGTTAATCTGGCGGCCTTGCTTCAGGAAAAAGGGGGGAAGAATGCTTAGCGCGTTATGGTATGGTATTGAATCAACTGGTGTGGTTTCAAATCTCCGGCTGTACGTGACAAGAAGTAGGGTCGCCAATCCAACCTCGTGAGTTTTCTCCGATTCTTGCGGTTTCCTCCCTCAGCTAAACCCCTACGAGTGGGTGTTAAACCCCTCCTCTCTTTTCTCTCTCTCTCTCTCTCTCTCTCTCTCTATACAGAGCGCGAACCCGAACCCGAACGCGAACGCGGCTTTTCGTCCTGGAATGCTTTGGTTACTTTTAGATGACCCGTTCACACTAAGCGCGAACCCGAACCCGAACAAATATTGGTTCGCGAGAACGACCGCCTTGATTGCCTCCCGAGCGCGAACTTTTTCCCAATGAACCAATCAGCGGGAACTTCCCATGACATCATTTCCACGAATAGAAACCGCTAGGTCTGACCCCACTTGTGTGCAATATTCACAGTCTACTTGTAAAAGCACAATGGACAAGACAGAAGACATGGTAATTGAAATCGAAAAGAATACGATTCTATATGACAGAGATCATAATAAAGATATTGCAAAAAACATGTCCTATGGAAATTAATTGGACAAAAATCGAATGAAAATATAATTCGTCTACGAGGTGATGAAATTCTCCAAAATCGCTTCTTCTCTGTAAAATTTCATGCACCGATCTTCGGCCTTTCTCTTCCTTCGGTGTTTTATGTACAAATACAGTGCCAAAATCTGGTCTGATTCAACCAGCGACATGATAGCAAATGACAAAATGTATCTCTCACAGCTAGAAAAAGACAAGCCATCACGAAAGCCGTCGACGGTTTTCCACTCGGGTTCGCGCCCTTTTTGAACGGCAAAACTGCTCAAAAGTCGCGTTCGCCGTCGGGTTCGCGATGGACGCGTTCGGGTTTGCACTGTGTATAAACAGGGCTTTATTGCTCCCCCTATCAAAATGCGAGATTTACAGCGTGGAATATGTTAGGTTAACTACAATTCTGCGTTATATTTGATTGGCTATATTTAAAAGTCTTAACAGTAAGTTTTTATTTATAAAGAAAATAAATTTACAATATATACGCAAACGGATCCAGTGGTAGCTAACAACAAATACGTATACACAGTATGACACTGATAGCTAAATAAAATGCATGACATTTAACGTCCTACTGTTCAGTTCCGACTGTGCTACTGAAGACGGGTAACTTCTTGGAGATTTCTATTACCTAGTTAACCCCATTTCTTCATCCTTTCTGAACCTACATAGCCCAGTCGGTGCAACAGCATAGCCACCACGAATATATATCTTTTTTATAAAGTATAAAAGTCCATGCTTACCTGAACGTGAGCGGGCGGGAGATAGTCTGAACCAGTCTGTGGTGATGTGTTAATCGACACCAGGGTACCTGTTTTATACGTTTTAAAATTTGCTACGAATAAACAAGATGTCATTAACAGATGTAACATATCGAACAATGGTGTCTATCAAATCATAAATTGTACCTCGAGTACATAAAGTTAAATAGTATATCAATACTGACATTCTGGTTTCATAAACAATATTCATAGAACAAAACAACTTAAAGGAGCTAAATCGCTAATATATAGGGTCTAGAAATTGACCCTAATGGGTCGCAACGCATATAATAATGTAATCTGATTGTATATACACTGATTTACATTCAAACGTTTCTGTTTTTACTGTAATTTCGAAACAGTTATGTCCGAATTTCAATTTCTAGCGTCTGGTTATTCCAGTCTACTGCGCATGCCCACCAGGTAAGATATCGCCAGAGCCTATATATAATGCTCTGGATATGGTGTTACCGTTTGACATGAGTTGTGGAATGTGCCTAGCCTCGTTATTTCTGGTCACTTGTTACAGGTGACGCTGAAACGCACGATTCGTGTACCAATGATAGAATGTTTATTGTGTCTCAAATATTGGATATCAGAGCCCAGCCTTTTCCCGGTAATTTCACAACATCAATGATGATTTGAATTGACAAATAATTCGTGTTTTCAATGTGTAAGACTTGGATGTTATTAAGTTAGAGACTTAGCTACTTGAATAAAACTGTATCAGCTATGACATAAGCCGGTTATTTCAATCTTTGCCCACGCGTAAGACTTTGGGTGCTTTTGAGTCATGACATTAAATCGGTTATTTTAATCGATATTGACGTTAGAATACACGTAAAAGTACCCTTGACTGTCGGAATTCGCCAAAACGGAAAGAATCGCTTGATTAACATGTCACCCTGATGAATACAATGCAAAATCAAAAGTAGCAGTACCAAAGATATGGATATTTGTAGTTCTGCTGTATTCTAGGGGTATTAGCGTATTTCCAAACTCCGATAAATTGTTAAAAATGGACTTTTAATAAACGAGTACAGTCAGGTCAAAATACAGTCCGCCAATTGCAACAAAAGGTTTTTCAACTACCCTGCAGGTTTTACTGCATTTTATAACATACTAAAAGTTTACCAAAGTTAGAGTGACCCACACCATCGAATATCTGTACTGTATAAACTGTTATAACAGCGTGTTGTCACTTGGATCAGCTTTTATGAGCGATATTTAGTCCAGGGCACGTGTATGTGGAGGCCGCAGCAAATCTAGGTCACAAATAGCTGATTACGCGTTTCGACATTCGTGTTTATTTAATAGCGAACTCGAGGAAAAATTTCGACTGCACTCCATGAAGTAATGTTAGTATTTTGGGTTAATGTTAGTATTTCGAGTAATGTTAGTATTTTGAGTATTGTGAGTATTTCGAGTAACGCTAATATTTCGAGTAATGTTAGTATTTTGGGTTAATGTTAGTATATCGAGTAATGTTAGTATTTTGAGTATTGTTAGTATTTCGAGTAATGCTAATATTTCGAGTAATGCTAGTTTTATGAGTAATGCTAGAATTTCGAGTAATGCTTGTATTTCGAGTAATGTTAGTATTTTGAGTAATGCTAGTATTTTGAGTAATGTTAGTAGTTTGAGTTATGTAAGTATTTTGAGTAATGTTAGTATTTTAAATATTAAATAATATGAATAAATTACACGTGAACATTTTTTTTAAAATATTATATTCCGTGTAAAGAAAACTGCAAAGACAAATACATTAGTTCCATTTCTATCATATTTGTATTCGTTATGAACTTTAGAACATGAACGCTTTTGTTAAAGTTGATACCAATGTAAGCAGAGTATACAAACCCATTTTGATAAATGGTATAATAATAAATCGAGGAAAAATTTCGATTGCACTCCATGAAGTAATGTTAGTATTTTGGGTTAATTTTTAGTATTTCGAGTAATGTTAGTATTTAGAGTATTGTTAGTATTTCGAGTAACGCTAATATTTCGAGTAATGCTAGTTTTATGAATAATGCTAGCATTTCGAGTAATGCTTGTATTTCGTGTAATGTTAGTATTTTGAGTAATGCTAGTATTTTGAGTAATGCTAGTATTTTGAGTAATGCTAGTATTTTGAGTAATGTTAGTAGTTTGAGTTATGTAAGTATTTTGAGTAATGTTAGTATTTTAAATATTAAATAATATGAATAAATTACACCGTGAACATTTTTTTTTAAATATTATATTCCGCGTAAAGAAAACTGCAAAGACAAATACATTAGTTTTCCATTTCTATCATATTTGTATTCGTTGTGAACTTTAGAACATTAACGCTTTTGTTAAAGTTGATACCATTGTAAGCACAGTATACAAACCCATTTCGATAAATGGTATAATAATAAATCTAGATATAATTCCAAAAATCTTATATAATCTCATGGATAAGTGTACTCAATATGACAATCACCATAATAAATATTACCCGGGGCGAGTAAACAGCTGCTATTATTTGTTGGCGGGAAATTTCCCTTCTACGTCATAGTTATACAGTATTAACCCACAAGATAGAGTAACATATGCTACGGTATTTGTTTATAAAATCAGGGTTCATTGATAACTATTGACCCGGCAGTGGCTTAATCTGACCTCTCGTTTGTATTTACATTTACCGTTAACATTTTAGATATATCAAACTAAGCTGTGTATGTTTGGGGGCCTACCCGGAAACAGCGTTTAGTCCGTAGTGCCACTGCCCGGACACAGTTGCCCCCCATAGCATAAAGTAGGCTGTTAACATCGCTGCCCTGGCAGAATTTTTCCCATGATGGAACACTGTGTGGTGTATGTTCCTCTCCATTAGCCCAGTTGGTATGCAGAAAAGTAGGTCATTAAACACAATTTAAGCATTGTATGTTTTATCGCAAGACTGGTAATTATTTCCCCTTATTTCGAATGTAGTGCGAGTTATAAATTGATAATTTGTCCCGTAATTTTGTTCTTTCCTCTTTCTGCATTTTTGGTTTACTTTTTGGTCTAGAATTGGGGAAAAGGGATCGAATTTGGGGAAAACGGATCAAATTTGCAATTTCATAGCAGTTTCGGGTAATACTGATGATATTACACTCATTTTGTCAGAAGTGAGATTGTTACCCGAGTCAACTTCAAATCCCCATAGTAAAAATTTAAACGGTCAACCCCCTTCACAATTAGGATGTGGAGATTGCCAAATATTGTCCTTATTGTTGAGCAAAGAGCTACAGTCTGTGGTGTTACAGTCATTCATCTTTTCTACTCCGACTGAACTAATGAAGACGGGAATATATACATTTTGCAAGGACCGTCACTTGACGGCTTACTCTTATATCAAAATCCAATAATTGAGTGTGAACGCTCCAGAGCCGGATCAGCAAGTGAATTTGAAGCGAATTAACGCAATGTGAACGGGTCATTTTTAAATCGCATTAACGAAACCGTATTCCGGAGTACATATTCCGGAATACGGATCATAACCGTGCTCAGTGTGGACGTGGCAACAGTCTCTAACTTAATATCATCCAAAGTCTTACACGTTGAAAACACGAATTATTTGTCAATTAAAATCATCATTGATGTTGTGAAATTACCGGGAAAAGGCCGGGCTCTGATATCCAATATTTGAGAAACAATAAACATTCTATCATTGGTACACGAATCGTGCGTTTCGGCGTCACTAGTACTAGTGACCAGAAAAAACGAGCCTAGACACATTCCACAACTCATGTCAAACGGTAACGCCATATCCAGAGCATTATATAAAGGCTCTGGCGATATCTTACCTGGTGGGCATGCGCAGTAGACTGGAATAACCAGACGCTAGAAATTGAAATTCGGAAATAACTGTTTAGAAATTACAGTAAAAACAGAAACGTTTGAATGTAAATCAGTGTATATACAATCAGATTACATTATTATATGCGTTGCGACCCATTAGGGTCAATTTCCAGGCCCTATATATTAGGGATTTAGCTCCTTTAAATTGTTTTGTTCTATGAATATTGTTTATGAAACCAGAATGTCAGTATTGATATACTATTTAACTTTATGTACTCGAGGTATAATTTATGATTTGATAGACACCATTGTTCGATATGTTACATCTGTTAATGACATCTTGTTTATTCGTAGCAAATTTTAAAACGTATAAAACAGGTACCCTTGTGTCGATTAACACATCACCACAGACTGGTTCCCGCCCGTTCACGTTCAGGTAAGCATGAACTTTTATACTTTAAAAGATATAAGGTGGCTATGCTGTTGCACCGACTGGGCTATGTAGGTTCCGAAAGGGTGAAGAAATGGGGTTAACTAGGTAATAGAAACAGGCCCCTGGACTTCCAGACAGTCTGGGTCCGACCTCTCCAGTTATGTAATGTAATGGTATCAACATGTATCATTCTTTTTTTAAGATGTGAATCTAACTTGATTTGTACTGATAAAAAAGGCAAGGAGGCTGCTCATTGGGCTGATTATGGATTCAAAGGAACCTGTAATCGTAGCTAGGACGGCAACACCGGATCCAAACCTCTATAATAAACTACAATGTTATTGACAAAAATGCTTTTAAAATAAACGAAATTAACAGAAATTTGATTTCTCTTTCTGCTATTGTTCATCGACTGCGTTGAAAGACGGTGTTATATTAATAGAACGGAATGAATGAATGAAATGGGGTCTAACGTTCTACTATATGCTCCTAACCTGGGCTAATTGAAGACGGGCATATGCCATACAGTGTGCTATGAGGAAATTGTGCCCGGGCAGCGGCGCTACGGCCTACTCTTATATCGAATTCCAACTGCCAAGGGATCTTTTACGTGCACTCCAATGTGTACACGGGACCTCGGTTTTTCGTCCCATCCGAAAGACTGGGCAGCTGTCCTTGTCATGCCCTCCTTCTGCATCACTGACAAGGGGAAATCACGCCGGAAAATCGAGATGAACTTTCTCGGCCAATGCAGGGATCGAACACTCGACCTCCAGGCTAGCAAACCAGCGCCTTATCCACTTAGCCACCGTGATCCCCATATACTAGAACGGTGTTGGAGCCATCCAATATTAAGTATTGTGAAAGGACTGGTTTAACACATTCCCAATATAATTATTTGAACACAGAAAGCATTGCTACGGTAGATCCGTTAAAAATATTTAAAGAACCGGTAAGTGGTGCTAAAAAAGTAAACACGATTAGTTATCCTGATATATGATTGACTGAAGATTAAAGCACAGATCCTATTTCGTTTCGTTTTTTTATATTTTGAAAATGTCGGTTTATTTGTATGTGCTACACTAGGATGTGGAAGAGTTGTTATATAACCTGCGAGGAATTAGCCAATGAAACGATATGTTACGGCGACGTCTTGGCGTGCGATGCACGGAACTGTTGGTAAACCACTAGAAACGCTAATGCTGATTGCTTAATCAATGTCTGACGTCATAGGGTCAATAGCCGTCCGTACGACCTTTGACGCGACCTTTTACTACAACCAGTCTGATCTTCATGTAGTGTTGGCCATCGAAAGTATAAAAATAAGGAAACGAAATATAGATCTGTATTTTAACCAGATTGATTATATTATATAAGGCAGATTTTGTTTACTTGCAAGCCACTTTAACTGTACCGTGGACGCCAATGTCTACACAGGGGCCCGGTTTATCGTCCAATTCGAACACACTAGGAGTTTCTTCTCAGGCCCTTTGTGTTTTACCACCGGGACCGAGCCCGAGACCAACAGATTAGCGAGCCAGGCGACAATGAGTAGGGTCGGTTGTCTCTATCTTTGAAAGGAACCCCAACATTTTTCCACACGTGTAGTTTAATCAGGTTCTCATATAGGAGGGGGGGGGTCACGTGGCTAAGTGGGTAATAATAATAATAATAATATGTCCATTTATATAGCGCCAAATCCACAAAGCGTGCTCATAGCGCATACAACAACTATACAAAAGTCCTTTAGCTCTACGTTTTTTGGGGGATTTTTTTTAAATTTTTGTAGTGGATTTTGAAGAGATGAGTCTTTAATCGAGATTTGAAGATTGACAAAGAAGTCACAAAACGGAGTTCAACTGGGAATGAATTCCATCTTTCAGCGGCAGCTACAGCAAACGCTCTTTGTCCGAAGGTAGCAAGTTTCCACTTTGGTACCACTAGCTGATTGAGATTGTTTGAACGCAACTGTCTTTTTGGAATATACCGTTGAATTAATTTACAGAGGTAACCAGGAGCTTCTCCACTGACACATTGATATGTTAGGCAGAGTATTTTAAAGTCTATCCGGGCACAAACTGGTAACCAATGAAGGGTTTGGAGAACTGGGGTTATATGACAATGATATGGAGATCTTGTGACCATTCTTGCTGTGAGATTTTGGATTCGCTGAAGGCGATTTAGTTGATTTTGGGGTAGGCCAGTGAGAAGACTATTACAATAGTCTAGTCGCGATAGAATTAATGATCGCGCTAGAGCTGAAGCCGAGTCTTGTGTGAGAACATGGCGGATCGAACTGATGTTCTTCAGATGGCATTAGCATTTTCGACACAGATCATCAACTTGTTTTATAAAGGTCAAACCACTATCTAATAATACGCCTAAATTTTTGACCACTGATGTTGGCGGAAATTTCATATCTCCTATGTCGAATTTTAAATTTGACAAGTCAGATAGCCGATTTTTGGAGCCGAAAAGGATAACTTCGTTTTTATCTGCATTTAATTTCAAGCGATTTAAAGACGCTGTCAGTGATGCAAAACATAGGACCTGGCAAGGACCGCTGTTTAGTCTTTCGGATGGGACCAAAAACTTAAGTCCCGTGTACACATTTGCGTGCACGTAAAAGATCCCTTGGCAGTTGGAATTCGATATAAGAGTAGGCCATAGCGCCGTTGGCCAGGCAAAATTTCCCTCATAGCACACTGCATGACGTATGCCCGTCTTCCATGAGCCCAGGTTAGGTGCATAACAGTAGGACGTTAAACCCCATTTAATTTGATTTCTCATTCAGGGGAATTAACTCGTCTAAGACAGATTCTCTATGAGTTTCCACAGTCATCCCTAAAGAAGCTTGTAGTGATGGATTTGTTAAATATCGCCTTTTTTGTAACCCAATAATAAAGCCCTGTTTATACAGAGTGCGAGAGTGATAGAGAGATTTAACGTCCACTCGACACAAACTAGGTCATTTCGGGACTTAAATATGGTTCAATTTTATTTCATTAATTTGCTTGCACGTAGGGGTCTTTAGCAGTGGGAGGAAAACTGTTATACAGAGTGCGAAATCAAACGCGTTCATCACGAACCCGAACGCGACTTTTGAGCATTTTCACCATTTGAATAGGGCGCGAACCCGAACGCTGAAAACCGTCGACGGCTTTCGTGACGGCTTGCCCTTTTCCATACATACTTGTGTGATAGGTGTTACCGCTGAGTCAATATTGGGAGTTATTCAAGATGGCGGTCAGGTTTTTTTTACACATTTTAGTGACTTAAAAGTGATTCCCCTGTGTCAGGGGCGGATTTGGGCCGGAAACCGGACCGGGCTCCCGTATCGGAGCGGCCTCTTTTACTGACCGTGGAGACCGGACCGGGGACTGGTGGCTCTCCACCGGGATAATTTTTGAAAAATGAACCTCAAATAATATGCGATTTGGTGGCATATCTGATTTATATGGGACGGAGACTGCGATTGACGGACATAGGCGTTAGGGCTCGATGACAGTTGGGGGGGGGGGTACAGTCACCGGCGGCGGTCTTACTTGTATGGAGACCCCCCCCCTTCCCAATAACATTTTGGAATATTTGACGGCTGCAAACACATTTTCCTGCTATTCCAGCTTGTGAATACAGCAACTTCAATTTGGTCCAATATAGCCTACTAGCTGACCCAAATTCCAAACAACCAATCAATCGTCGCGGGGTATGGGGGCCTCACCCTCCCGGAGAAAATTAAGAAAATTTAACCACCGCAAACGCCCGTGTAAGCAACTCCAAAAGTATCCAATGGTTTTGTAACCGAATTAAAAAAAAACAAGTACGAACAATCCAAACTATTAGACAAAATTCAAAGTCTTAAAAAAACTCAAACGCACTTATGCTATGTTCACACCTATTGCGCTTTCAAACCGCTTTCCGTAAAACGCCCTACGGAAGGCGCTTTCGTTACCACGGGTGGCGTCACACTACAAATTAAACCCCTTTCGATTCGTATTAAAACACGTCACACTCAATGCGCATTAACAGCGTGCGACATCTATATCAATGGAACTATCAGATGGGGTAATTGTGATGCGCGTCAGTTATATCGCTTCAGCCAATGCGCATTAGAAATGCGGTTTCGCTAAAGCGGCTTAGTTTTGGTTTAATGCGCATTGAGTGTGACGCGTTTTAGCGACTTAAGGCTTTAATGCGCATTCGATGCGCATTAAAAGGCTAGTGTGAACACAGCATTAGACGACAAAATAAGTCATGAGAGTTTATTAAGAACTGGTTTCCACAGTCCCTTTCGAAGGGACAGAAATTTAAACGGTGGTGGTATTTTGGTTCATATAAACGAAACTTTATTGTGCAAAAGAAGGCACGATTTAGAACTTATGCTGAGTTCACACTAGCCTTTTAATGCGCATAAAGCCTTAAGTCGCTAAAACTTATTGAGTTATACGATAGCATATTGCAGTCATTAGACAATGGCGAAAGTTCGAGCTTCATCTTTTGTGACATCTCTAAGGCATTTGATAGAGTAAATCACACTGGCTTACTAAAGAAACTAACTAGTTACGGATTAGATGGTACATTTCTCCATTGGCTTAGTAGTTATATAAGCGACAGGAATCAAGCTGTTTTTGTAAATAACGCTTACTCGTCGACCTTACCGCTTAATTCTGGAGTCCCCCAGGGCTCTGTATTGGGTTCATTTTTATTTCTTGTATACATAAACGATATTCAAGATTCTTTGGACAATACAGCCAGATTATTTGCCGATGACACCGCCATTGGTTGCACTAAAGCGCGTGTATATGACATAGAAACGTCATTAAACGCTGACTTATTCAAATTAAATTCGTGGTCCAAAGATTGGCTGATAAAATTTAATCCTTCTAAAACAAAAGTATTGCATTTCAGCAAAACCACAGAGAACGCCCCAACTTAATATTTTGGTAGTGAACCATTAGATGTTGTAGATAACCACAAACACCTTGGTGTTACTCTTATCACACGACTGTAAATGGTCCGAACATGTCGATAATATTTGTAAAGCTGCTTCTAAACGTTTAAATATACTAAGAAAATGTAAATATACTTTTAAGCGAAAAACATTAGAAATTATTTACAAATCTTTCATAAGATCCGTTCTTGAATACGCTTGTGAATTGTGGGATTGTTGTAATGTATCTGATCGCGATAAACTTGAAAAAATTCAACTCGAGGCAGCTAGAATTATTACAGGACTCCTGAAATACTCAATTAAAAAATCTTTATATTATGAAAGTGAAACACAACACAATTTTTATGGAAATTACAATCACTGTTTATATACATATAGCACAAGTGGTTTAATTAATTTACCCGAACGCCGCAGAATAAGAAGACTGTCTCTTTTTTACAAAATTATATATAACAATTCTCCACACTATCTTACCGATAAATTAACCGAGCTTTACACGGCAAAGCATAACTATTCCCTACGTAACAATGCTGATATCCCTGTTCCGTTTTGTAAAACCACATTATATCAAAAGTAATTTTTCCCACAAACAGTAAAAGACTGAAATAATATACCCGAATCTATAAAATCAATTCCTGATATTTAACACTTTAAATCTAAATTAAATACTACCAACAATTACAATGTAGCGCCCAGCTTTTTTCACACCAGTGGCAGAAAAGAAAATATTATACATACTAGAATTCGTCATCAGTGTAGCTCGTTAAATTCCGATCTTCATAAAGTTAAGTTGATTAATAGCCCTCAGTGTAATTGTGGACATCCAAACGAAAACGCAAACCCTTTTTTACAGTGTAACCTTTATAATAGTGAAAGAGCAAAATTAATTGAATCCTTGACCATTTTTCCTAGGATTAATGTCCACACCCTATTGTGGGGAGACAGCAATTTAACCATCCACCAAAACAACTCATTGTTCGAAAAAGTGTGTACATATATCAAAGCAACTAAACGTTTTAAATGTTGTTTGTAAGCTATGTTCATTTGCACCCTGTTTATTTCTGTTTGTTTGTTTATTTGTCTGTTATTTATTATGTATATTATGTATATTATGTATATTAGATCTGTATTTTTTTCATCTAACAATTCTTCAAGTATAACTGAACTATTATATTTATACAATTTATAAATATGGAAAGGACGTTTGTAAGTTTTAATAACTTTTGTCCAATCCAATTGTATCACGAATTATTTTTGTTGATGCAATAAAATATGTTTAAACCAATCATCTCGGAAACACATATATGGCCGTTGGAGAAGAGGGTGGGTGGAGGAGTTCTCGAGCAGGCTAGAAATACAACATATACCTAAACAAGAACAAAACACTGTAGCTTACTTAACGTATTGATATTGTCGGGCTTATATTAGAGTTTTCGCTTTTATTCCATTTTCACCGAGAGAGAGAGATATATATATATATATATATAGAGAGAGAGAGAGAGAGAGAGAGAGACAGCTATGAAAGGACCCATTGCAGTTGTGGTGAAGAAAAGTTGGAATTCGATAAAACACGACTGTCCAGGTATATTCATAATACAAATACCTGGTGTATACCTGTCTTCTTTAGCCCGGTCGGTGTAGTTGAGTAGGACGTTAAACCTCATTTCCTTTCCATTTATTTGGGTAATAAATAAAGCTTTAAAACTGTATTGCTTACTACAGTATTTTCATTATTTGACAGTAGAAAGAAATACACACATTAACGTCCACTAAACACCGACTAGATCGCTGTGGGTTGGGATTAGCATACGGTTCAACCGAATTTCAATACATTGGGCATACCGGTCTATAACAGTGGGGTGAAACCGGTGGACCCGGAGTAAACCCACGCGGTTTGACCTGACAGATTTTATGACCAAAGAAACAGATGTGTCGAACCAGTCTCCTCTATCCCAAACCCTTCCACTGACAGGACAAACAGATGAATTAAACAAGTTTTCTCCTGATATTTGGCTTACCTTAAATTATATAAATCGATTCCCCATATAAATATTATAAAACGGTTATTTTCTCCCAATGTCCCTCAGTACATAGAATAGATTATCCATAACATTGAAGGCTTGCCAGATAATTATCGCGAAAAAAACCCCAACTTCTTTAACTTTAAAACGCACTGTAACAGGTCACACTCTAGACTCCAAGAGTCGTACTATGTTGTCAGGTATTCACGAATACTACCACACAAGAATTATTAAAATATATATACACCACTCACAAGATAACTCTGTCAGTCAAGTCAGTCACGAACAATATAATTACTAAAACAAACAGCTGACAAGATACCTCTACAATACATCGAAGGAAATAAAACAGGGTGCTTATAATACAGTAAACTTTGATGTTGGTTAATCCCCACTATATACCAATGTTATGCTTAGTTTAGTATTAATTGGCCAGCTATTATAGTTCATATAATATATTAATTAATCATCTATTATAGTTCATATAATATATTAATTGATCATCTATTATAGTTCATATAATATATTAATTGATCATCTATTATAGTTCATATAATATGTAGGTAGGTAATAGTTGACATGTACAGTAATTATTGACCTTAATAAAGTTCAATTATCAATAATACATGATTATAGCCAACCGTTAAATATAACGGTCGGTTCATTAGTATAATTATTTAAAGGGGAACAGTATTGATTCATCACAAAATATGAAAGTACTTTAACGTGTAAAAATTAGGTCATTTCGAGAATAACGCATGGTTCTATTTCATTTCAATAATCTGTTTCCGCGTTGGAGTATTTAGTAGTGGTTGGTGGGAGGACCAGGAGAAATGAAATAAAATTATATGGGGTTTAACGTCTTACTGTTCTGCTCCGACTGGGCGAATGAAGACGGTCATACACCATACAGTGTGCTATGGGCGATTTTTGCTCGGACAGTGGCACTACGGCCTACTCTTATATCGAATTCCTACCAAGGGATCGTTTACATAAACTGCCGATATCCTTCCATAACTCCCCACCCATCGTAAAATACTGACGATAATAATAACAGTAGTGGGTGGGAGGACCAGGTGAAATGAAATAAAATTATATGGAGCAAATTCGATCCCTTTTCCCCAATGCTAGACCAAAAAGTAAACCAAAAATGCAGAAAGAGGAAAGAACAAAATTACGGGACAAATTATCAATTTATAACTCGCACTACATTCGAAATAAGGGGAAATAATTACCAGTCTAGCGATAAAACAAACAATGCTTAAATTGTGTTTAACGACCTACTTTTCTGCATACCAACTGGGCTAATGGAGAGGAACATACACCACACAGTGTTCCATCATGGGAGAAATTCTGCCAGGGAAGCGATGTTAACAGCCTACCTTATGCTATGGAGGGCAACTGTGTCCGGGCAGTGGCACTACGGACTAAACGCTGTTTCCGGGTAGGCCCCAAACATACACAGCTTAGTTTGATATATCTAAAATGTTAACGGTAAATGTAATACAAACAAGAGGTCAGATTAAGCCACTGCCGGGTCAATAGTTATCAATGATCCCTGATTTTAAAAACAAATACCGTAGCATATGTTACTCTATCTTGTGGGTTAATACTGTATAACTATGACGTAGAAGGGAAATCCCCGCCAACAAATACTCCGTTAATAATAACAGCTGTTTACTCGCCCCGGGTAATATTTATTATGGTGATTGTCATATTGAGTACACTAATCCATGAGATTATATTAGATTATTGGAATTATATCTAGATTTATTATTAGACCATTTATCGAAATGGGTTTGTATACTGTGCTTACATTGGTATCAACTTTAACAAAAGCGTTAATGTTCTAAAGTTCACAACGAATACAAATATGATAGAAATGGAAAACTAATGTATTTGTCTTTGCAGTTTTCTTTACGCGGAATATAATATTTTTAAAAAAATGTTCACGGTGTAATTTATTCATATTATTTAATATTTAAAATACTAACATTACTTAAAATACTAACATAACTCAAACTACTAACATAAATCAAAATACTAGCATTACTCAAAATACTAACATTACTTGAAATACTAGCATTACTCAAAATACTAGCATTACTCGAAATACTAACATTACCCAAACTACAAACATTACTTGAAATACTAGCATTACTCAAAAATACTAACATCAATTGAAATACTAACATTACTCAAAATACTAACATTACTCAAAATATTAACATTACCCAAAATACTAACATTACTCGAAATGCTAAAATTACTTGAAATACTAGCATTACTCAAAATATTAACATTACACAAAATACTAACATTACTTGAAATACTAGCATTACTCGAAATACTAACACTAGCATTACTCGAAATACTAACATTGCTTGAAATACTAGCATTACTCGAAATACTAACATTATCCAAAATACTAACATAACTCGAAATACTAAAATTACCCAAAATACTAACATTACTCTAAATACTAGCATTACTCAAAATAATAGCATTGCCCAAAATACTAACATTACTCGAAATACTAACATTACCCGAAATACTAGCATTACCCAAAATACTAACATTACTCGAAATACTAGCATTACTAAAATACTAACATTAATCACACTACTGATATCACTCAAGATACTGACATTTATCAAAATACTACAATTTGTGACCGTGAGGTCCGTCAGATATTACAAGAGTCTGGAATGGTTCTTCAAATATTTAATCCTGGAAACTTATAATAATTATCTACATACACTTTACAGGAATGTGGATAACCGACAAGTACCTATTGCTACTAAGTCGGATAGGCCTACAAGACTAACGTATCAAGTACAAAGTACAATCACAGATTTATATGGAATTACTTCTAATTACTTGACTAGATAAAGTGTTGACATAAATAAGCATTGATGTAAAAATGTACAATATTAGAAATAAAACAACGGTAAATAAAACAAATAATAGATTAATCATACCATTGGCATGTTCACTAGACAGGCTGTATTGACAGTTACTTTCTTTCTATAACAGTTTTATACATAACAAGGGATTATAATAAATTAACATGTCATTAGAATTACGTAACATTTCACCCTTGGCTATAGTCACCTTTCATTAGCATATACGCACAATGTTTTTGAAAAATAGAATAATTATTGTCCTATGAGTTTACTTGTATACAGAATTCAATTTGATGACTTTCCTTTTAAAAATTAAAGTATTTTCTGAAATATTCTAGATTTAAATCCTAACATAGAACTACTATAATTAGCACGGTTATATATTTATAACTGCCAGCTCTGTATCGCTTCTCCCATAATGTACCTTAATTATTTAATCAAAATAGCAACGGTAGATAATCCTTCGGCTTGTATATGTAATCGAATAAAAAAATGGCAACCAAAACATTACAATGCAAATTATAAGTGTCACTGATTGGTTAAGACAAATTTTCAATTCATCGTATCAACAATGGGTGCCCCGCACAGTTGGTATGTCCCTGGCCCCCACAAGGTTAATCCGGCCCTGAGGCTTATGGCTACAGAATAATTAAATAAGATATATGAGTATGAAAATAATGTTAACCAAGTTACCGAAAAGTGTCTGGAAAATAAAGACTGCCAATAAAAATTTGTTTCGGTTATTTTCCGGATGCAAATAGTTCTGCGTATTTAGAGCTAGCAAATATTTATTTCCTATAGTAAAGAGAAGGGCGCGTAAATCAAAGTTGTAACCACTAAATAAAAGTAAATCCCAAAAGGTTGTAATGGGTTTATCTAGACACTTTCGTTACCTTGAAAGTTAGAAATGAAACGAAGCTATTACAACTAGCTCTGTATCGAAACCACCGAAATCGCCAAAATAAAAAAAAATCACGGAGTGCAATCGAAATTTTTCCTCGAGTTCGCTATTAAATAAACACGAAAGTCGACGCGCGTTATCAGTGTATTTTCACTTGGCTTTATAATACCTCATGGAAAGCGATTTGTTACCTATAATTGCTGTGGCCTCCACATTCACGTGCCCGGGACTAAATATCGCCCATAAAAGCTGTTTTGATCCAAGTGACAACACGCTGTTATAACAGTTTATACTGTACAGATATTCGATAGTGTGGGTCACTCTAACTTTGGTAAACTTTTAGTATGTTATAAAGTACAATAAACCCTGCAGGGAAGTTGAAAAGCCTTTTGTTGCAATTGGCGGACTGTATTTTTACCTGACTGTACTAGTTTATTAAAAGTAAAATTTTAACTATTTATAGGAGTTATTGTCGGCAGTTTGGGAATACGCTAATACCCCTAGAATACAGCAGAACTACAAATATCCATATCTTTGGTAACGCTACTTTTGATTTTGCATTGTATTCATCAAGGTGACATGTTAATCCAGCGATTCTTTCCTTTTTGGCGAATTGCGACAGTCAAGGGTATTTTTACGTCTACTCTAACGTCAATACCGATTAAAATAACCTATTTAATGTCATGACTCAATAGCACCCAAAGTCTTACACGTGGGCACGGATTCAAATAACCGACTTATGTCATAGCTGATACAGGTTTATTAAAGTAGCTAATGCTGCGTTCACACTGGCCTTTAATATGTATCCCAAAGCGCATTGAAGCTTAATACGCTTCAGAAGTTCACATACGGTTCTTAATGCGTATTCCATCCCGCTTTAACTAATTCGATTGCTTACAACGCTTTGTCACCGCAGTGTGAACAGCTTAATACGCATTAAACTGGAATCCTGCGTTACGCATGCGCATGATTGTATAAACGGTAAACATTGGCGCTGGGTGATATATATGTTTATATTTTGAAAAACACCCAAACCCTTTGAATTTGATTTGTTTTCAAAGACCATCTCACTGACAATCAAACATATTCATTTTATCAATCTATTTAATACAATGTGCTTATCAATGTTCACAATCAATGTTCACAATTCAATATGTTAAAATTTCTTGAATCCATGGAACATAAGATTAATTTACAAAAGTATTTAAAAGGGAATTGTATTTACTGCTGTAAATTAACATTTTATCAAAACAAATCTCAATTTGTTTTATTTGGGCTATTTTCCCAAATATAGCAAACATTTTATGTTTAAATTGCGTCCGATAGATGCCGTGGCGTTATTACGAATTGAGTGTGAACGCTCCAGAACCGGATCAGCAAGTGAATTTGAAGCGAATTAACGCAATGTGAACGGGTCATTTTTAAATCGCATTAACGAAACCGTATTCCGGAGTACATATTCCGAAATACGGATAAGAACCGTGCTCGGTGTGGACGTAGCAACAGTCTCTAACTTAATATCATCCAAAGTCTTACACGTTGAAAACACGAATTATTTGTCAATTCAAATCATCATTGATGTTGTGAAATTACCGGGAAAAGGCTGGGCTCTGATATCCAATATTTGAGAAACAATAAACATTCTATCATTGGTACACGAATCGTGCGTTTCAGCGTCACTTGTACAAGTGACCAGAAAAAACGAGCCTAGACACATTCCACAACTGATGTCAAACGGTAACGCCATATCCAGAGCATTATATATAGGCTCTGGCGATATCTTACCTGGTGGGCATGCGCAGTAGACTGGAATAACCAGACGCTAGAAATTGAAATTCGGAAATAACTGTTTAGAAATTACAGTAAAAACAGGAACGATAGAATGTAAACCAGTGTATATACAATCAGATTACATTATTATTTGCGTTGCGACCCATTAGGGTCAATTTCCAGGCTCCTTTAAGTTGTTTTGTTCTATGAATATTGTTTATGAAACCAGAATGTCAGTATTGATATATTATATAACTTTATGTACTCGAGGTATAATTTATGATTTGATAGACACCATTGTTCGATATGTTACATCTGTTAATGACATCTTGTTTATTCGTAGCAAATTTTAAAACGTATAAAACAGGTACCCTGGTGTCGATTAACACATCACCACAGACTGGTTCAGACTATTTCCCGCCCGTCACGTTCAGGTAAGCATGGACTTTTATACTTTAAAAGATATAAGGTGGCTATGCTGTTGCACCGACTGGGCTATATAGGTTCAGAAAGGATGAAGAAATGGGGTTAACTAGGTAATAGAAATCTCCAAGAAGTTACCCGTCCTTAGTAGCACAGTCGGAACTGAATAGTAGGACGTTAAACGTCATGCATTTTATTTAGCTATCAGTGTCATACTGTGTATACGTATTTGTTGTTATAGCTACCACTGGATCCGTTTGCGTATATATTGTAAATGTATTTTCTTTATAAATAAAAACTACCTGTTAAGACTTTTAAATATAGCCAGTCAAATATAACGCAGAATTGTAGTTAACCTAACATATTCCACGCTGTAAATCTCGCATTTTGATAGGGGGGAGCAATAAAGCCCTGTTTATACACAGTGCGAACACGAACGCGTCCATCGCGAACCCGACGGCGAACGCGACTTTTGAGCAGATTTGCCGTTCAAATAGGGCGCGAACCCAAATGCGGAAAACCGTCGACGGCTTTTGTGATGGCTTGTCTTTTTCTAGCTGTGAGAGATAAATTTTGTCATTTGCTATCATGTCGCAGGTTGAATCAGACCAGATTTTGGCAATGTATTTGTACATAAAACACCGAAGGAAGAGAAAGGGGCGAATATCGGTGCATGAAATTTTACAGAAAAGAAGCAAGTTTGGAGAATTTCATCACCTCGTAGACGAATTATATTTTCATTCGATTTTGGTCCAATTAATTTCCATAGGACTCTTTTTTGGCAATATCTTTATTATAATCTTTGTTGCTTTGTCATATAGAATCGCATTCTTTTCGATTTCAATGACCATTTCTTCTGTCTTGTCCATTGTGCTTTTACAAGTAGACTGTGAATATTGCACACTAGTGGGGTCAGACCTAGCGGTTTCTATTCGTGGAAATGATGTCATGGGAAGTGCCCGCTGATTGATTCATTGGGAAAAAGTTCGCGCTCGGGAGGCAAACAAGGCGGTCGTTCGCGCGAACAAATATTTGTTCGGGTTCGGGTTCGCGCTCAGTGTGAACGGGTCCTCTAAAAGTAACCAAAGCATTCCAGGACGAAAAGCCGCGTTCGGGTTCGGGTTCGCGCTCTGTAGAGAGAGATAGAGAGGAGAGAGAGAGAGAGAGAGAAGAGAGGTGGGGTTTAACACCCACTCGTAGGGGTTTAGCTGAGAGAGGAAACCGCAAGAATCGGAGAAAACTCACTAAGTTGGATTGGCGACCCTACTCCTTGTCACGTACAGCCGGGGAATTGAAAACACGCCAGTTGACTCAATACCATACCATAGGAGACAACGCGCTAAGCATTCTGCCCCCAATCTTCCCGAAGCAAGGTCGCCAGTTTAACAACATCTCATAAGCTGTATGTAGTTAAGGCTAGATCAAGCCTTATATTGAAGATGCCCCCCCCCCCACCAACTCCTTTGTAATTTTGTGTATTGTCGTTATAGGTTATATCTTGCCTCACAATGAAATCTGCAATACTAGTTTGTTGTGTTCTGGTATTGACGTTCTACAGTCCATCAGAAGCTGCGTCGAGTGCGATTTTCAGCTCGAATGTGAAACTTGGGAAACTTGGAGACAGACACTACCATATGCTTGTGAAAGACCAATCAAAATTAAAATGGACCAACCCAACAGTTTATACGAAAAGTAATTGTTAACACCCATCAATTAATTACATATTTATATTCTTAACAATTACGTCATTCTGTCCAGCCATCGCTACCATCTTTGAATTGTGACGTCATATCAATTTTGAATGCAAAGAGCGGGCATACGATTTCATCACTGTTCTTACTATTTTTATTATAGTCATAGTATCAAATCTATTGATCACAGTTCGCAACCATCGACAGACAAATCAATTGCTTATAAAATATCCAACAACATTAAAGTTATAGTATTTTAATGTGTGGTGACCTCAATGGAGGCATATATATATCAATAACCCCTTATATTTATCAGACTTTCTGGGTCCGATCTCTCGAAATCGTAATTAAAGATAAAAAAGGATTTTATCTTAGTTAAAATTTCGTGAAACAGGCCCCTGGACCTATAGACAGTCTGGGTCCGATCTCTCCAGTAATGTAATGTAATGTTATCAACATGTATCATTTTTTTTTTAGATGTGAATCTGGCTTGATTTGTTATCTTGAGAATGAAAACAAAGGAACCTGTAATTCTCCCTAATAAAACCTGTAATTTTATTAACAAACCCACATATTTTATTTGCCTAAAAATGCTTTTAAAATAAACGAAATTAACAGAAATTTGATTTCTCTTTCTGCTATTGTTCTGCTATTGTTCATCGACTGCGTTGAAAGACGATGTTATATTATTAGAACGGAATGAATGAATGAAATGGGGTTTAACGTCCTACTATAAGCTCCTAACCTGTCCTAATTGAAGACGGGCATACGCCATACAGTGTGCTATGAAGGAAATTTTGCCCGGGCAGCGGCGCTACGGCCTACTCTTATATCGAATTCCAACTGCCAAGGGATCTTTTACGTGCACTCCAATGTGTACAGGGGACCTCGGTTTTTCGTCCCATCCGAACGACTAGGCAGCTGTCCTTGTCAGGCCTTCCTTCTGCATCACTGACAAGGAGAAATCACGCCAGAAAATCGAGATGAACTTTCTCGGCCAATGCAGGGATGGAACACCGGACCTCAAGGCTAGCGTACCAGCGCCTTATCCAGGTACTATAAAAAGTGTAAACACTGCCAATGACTAATTACCAACTGAAGCTGCACAGTTTAAAACTGTCCAAATTTTTGAATGACATGCAATCTGTTTGCGAATTGTGGATTAATATTTCTCTAAATTCCGTAACGTTCACTTGTGGATTGGCTTCCAAACCAGAGAGGGATGTGTGATCAAAGGCGGGTAGTCGTTGAATTTGCCGAAAACCTTTGAAGAATGGTCTGCTTCGATCTTTATCCGACATGGCATCGTTTCTTTGTGCTGTTCACTGGTTTCAAACATCTTGTTTTTCAGTCATGTTACTACCTATGGTTATACCTCCTGAAGTCTTGAGGGCTCTCATGAGTAGCTGTTCAATACCTAGATCCAATCCAAGCCCGGCCCAGATATTTTGGTTCTTCTTAATACGAAGAGTCTTTGTTCAAACATAGCATTTACTTTAGGTTGCATAGTTTCGAATTTCGCCATATTTTGTAGGTACATATGTGCTGATTTTAGGTAGTCCTGCATCCCCAAACATTCGTACACAGCCGCTTTATGAATCTGCCAGTCACCCAGTCTGTCACCTCGAACTAAATATTTGCATCTTTTTTGAATTCATAATATAACCTCAAGTACTCGCATACAAGTCTCATCTTCTGTCAGTGATTCAACGGTTTCACTGCCATTTATAATTGACTTGTATTTCTGATTAAAAGAATCCATTGTCTGGCCGAAATGTTCGTTGTCAACAGCTAAAAGCCTGGGGCCGGTTTCACGAAATTTTAACTAAAATAAAATCCGATTTTAGTAATTCGATTGGATAGTATTAGATTGATTTTAGCGCTTAGCCAATCAGATTTAAGTATGTAATAAAATTTGGATTTTATCTTAAGTTAAAATTTCGTGAAACAGGCCCCAGGCCCCTGATCAGATATTGTGTTAGACATTTGTCAACAGTTAGGAAACCGCGTAGGGCTCTTTGGACAGCTTTAACGCGCAGTATGTGTTCAACAGTGTTTTCACCATAAATGACTTGTGATACTTGTAATACTTCTCTCAAACCTGCCCCATCCATTAGAGTCCCAATCGCGCCTAATAAGTTCATGAATGTAAGAAATGATCCAAGCATCAACACAATATTTTTCAAATCATTATCATCATTCAAATCATTCAGAATTTCTGATGCCTTCCAGAAGAGTGGTTGGTCAAACGTTATAATGGCCGGAAGCTTGTAATTGTGAGCTAGGTTTGAGAGATATGACAATGTTGAAAATATACATGTTTTGTCACTAGAAGGCATATCTATCATATTCAGGAAATACACCGAGGACTGTCCATGGTGAGCATGGTCTTTGTAAATCAGACTCATACTTCCTCCCCAGTTTGGAGTATTATGATGAGGTTTGAGTTTCCATAACATATCAATCTTCGGGCAAATTGACACTTTCAGAAGAGCATCAAAACTAAGTTTTCGGGTCTGTCCCGAATGGTGGTAGTGTTTTATGTCAATTTTATTCCGCCTTATTACATGTAACTTCGCCATATCTATACGTGGAATTTTCGTAGCAGTCTGGTTTTGTGTTGTTACCGCTATACCTCATAAAGCGTTGCGTTATGATGTCACTATAATGCCATAGCGACAGTATTGGCATATTAATATATTAATACATTTATATGGTCTTAAACGCTTCTTTTCGGAGATGTTTGACATTGTTAGCTATTTCACACCTTTGTCCGCCATCTGGATTGGTGACCAATCTTCTCATTACTTATCCATACAGTGCGATATTACCTCCATTTATTATTATTTTATTACAAAAGCATTTCTATTTATTTTTATTTTCTGACTCAAATTTGCGCTATGACGTCACTTTCTATTTAATTTCTCCCTTTTCTGACTCGATATTGCGTTATGACGCCACAATGACGCCATAGCAATAATTTGACCCCATCACATGATTCAGTGATATCACTTTTATATTAACTCATAGTACATTTATATGGTCTAAATCGCTTCCTTTCGGAGATATTTGGCATTTTATGTCATTTCACGCAGTCGTCCGCCATCTTGGATTGATTATCGATTTTTACCCAGTTCCGCAAATCCGATTTTGGAAGACTTTTGGTATTTTGAAAAGCAAGTACCCTAGATACAAAAACAGTTGAATCCAGCTTTCTGCAAATTTATTCCGGGTAAAAATCTAGATTTACTGGACTATAATATACCGATTTACTGCATCGCTTGCCCAATATCTTACATCTTCCTGAAGCAACGGCCGCGAGTTTAACAACATATAACCCTCGCTTGCCCAATATCCTATGGATTCCCCCATTTGGAAATGACCGAGCTGTTCCCGGTAAACCTAATCTATGCAACCTTATTCCAATAAACTGCCTGAAGGCGTTGCAAGAACCTTCACGTAAAGAATGCGGTCTAAAACTTTGTTTGCTAAACGGTCGTTCTGTGCGGAATACATTCATTGAATTGAACGAATTTATTTGTGAAAATGAATTTGATCTATTCGCAGTAACCGAAACATGGCTCAGTGGTGATAGCGAAGGCCCTGTGATATCTTCCCTGATACCTAATGGTTATTCAATACTTCACAAAACAAGATCAACAGGAAGAGGTGGTGATGTAGCACTAATCTTTAAAACCGTCCTTAAAGTGCAGAGACAACGAGATTAAGTGTCCATGCGTTGATGTTAAACAAACATCCAAAATATTATAACTGTCTTGCTTCCCGTCGACATTTATATTAAAACACCCTACTCTTCTACTCCGACTGGGCTAATGCAGACCAAACCGCGGAGCTACGGCCTACTCTTATTTTAAATTCAAAATGCCAAGGGTTCTTTTCCATGCACGTCAATGTGTACACCAGACCTCGGCGTTTTCGTCCTACACTACTGACTATTGCGAACCATGCCGAGAAACACCGATGAAATTCCTAGGCCAAGAGGGAAAGCGTCTTACTCACAAAACCCCCGCGGCTCCTCTTCATTGGTACAGAACAGTAGGACGTTTAACCCTTATTTAGTTCCTAGCGATGATATCAAAATTCTACATAATTCAACAGATTAATGAATGTTAATTTTTTAAAATAACCATGGCGTCAGTTGGACACGACTAGAAATCAATAACAGAAAACATTCACCATTTGAGCGATAAATAACATGCCAACACTCGTCAATAAAGTAAAATATATTTGTTTTTAGGTTTTTCAGATAAAAAAAGACTCGCAGGAGATTCTTTATATTATATCCAAGCATATTAGCACAAGGGTACACTGATAAAAATGGGTGAAATTAAATTACTATAAGCAGTGTTAATTAAGTGTAAACTTTACACCACAGCGAGCGGTTTTTTTAAATGTTATACATTTCCAAGGGTCACCAACTAAAAGAACTACACCTATATCATGAATATCGATTACACTTTTGTAACCCAATAAACGGTGTAAAAATAACACTGTTCTATGATTTTTTCCCCAATAATAGTTACACTCTTTGGTGTAAATGCAATATAATACTGGTAGTGGTGTAACTAATCCAAAACACCCCACAATTACACCTATGCAGGTGTTAAGTAGTCATGAATATCGGTTACACTTGTTAGGTGTAGTTCTTTTAGTTGGTTACCCCTGGTAAGGTATTACATTTAAAAAACGCTCGCTGTGGTGTAAAGTTTACACTTAATTAACAATGGTTATAGTTTTTAATTACACACATTTTTAACAGTGTAGTTTCTACCTGAATTTTATAAGGTTCTACACTAGTTGGGTGTTATCGGTTTACACCACTAAAAGCTAGGAGTTACCCCGAATTGGTGTAAATTTTTAATTGTGTACCTGTTTGTTTCTCCTGCCACTTGTCCGGGGTCAGTTATGGTGCCTATTCCTTCGGATGGGGCGAACAACTGAAAGTCAGGCGTGTACATGATGGCATAGACGTAACAGAAAAATCCCTAAACAGTTGAAATGTGATAAGTAGGCCGTAGAGCCTCTGTCTGGGCCAAATGTTACTTATAGCAACAGTAAGACGTTAAAATTCAATTCATTTTATTTCACTTGACATATCCTGATTATAGAAGTTACTAATTCCCATCAGATCTTATAATATACGGGGGATCACGGTGGCTAAGTGGATAAGGCTCTCGAGACTGATAGATGCACCCTCTACTTTTTAAATCTTGAGAAAAGGAATCAAGAAAACAATTATATCTATTCTATATTTGATAAAGATAAAAACATACTTACCGATCAATGTGATGTACTCCACACTTGCACCAATTTCTATAAAGAGCTCTATACTGCTCAACCTGAAATAGAAAATTTTAATTACGAATCAAATGTATTCAACTGCACAAAAAATACACTTACTAACGAATCTACTACTATTTGTGGGGGTAAAATTACATCACAACAAGTAAACGAGGGCCTCAACGGCATGAAGAAACGATAGTCCCCGGGATCCGATGGACTCACCGTTGAGTTCTATGTACACTTCTGGGATGTAATTAGACCCATTTATTTGTATATATTAGAAACTGTTTTTGACGAGGGCTGCCTCAGTAGGTCTATGAAGAACGGTGTAATCAGTATATTTTACAAAAAAAAGGTGACAAAGCTGACTTGAAAAATTATCGCCCTATTAGTCTGCTTAATGTAGATTACAAGATTTACGCTCGAGTTTTGGCTTTACGACTTAAAAAAGTCCTACCGGAGATAATCTCTCCGGAACAAACTGAAATTCCTGGACGCGACATTTCCCATAATATCTCATCTATTCGAGACGTACTTGATTACACCGATATTGAAAATATTCCATGTTATGTGATGAAATTAGACGCCCTTAAGGCCTTTGATATAATTCAGTTCAATTATATGTTTAAAGTCATTGAAAACTGGGTTTTTGGAATAGCTTCCTTAGACATATCAAGATCCTTTATACTGAATTACGAAGCTGCGTCAAAATTAACGGACACCTTTCTTCTTATTTCACCCTAACGAGAGGAATACGCCAGGGATGCCCAATTTCCTGCTCCCTATACTGTCTATCAGCTCAGATATTCTGAACTCAAAATCAGACGTGCATGGAATTACCATACCCAGATCTCCCAGCCCGTCCTTACTTTATCAACATGCGGATGACTGTACTCTAACTTTGGCAGATTTTGATTCAGACTCTAAAACCTTTAACCACTTAGAAGGTTATTGTAAGGCATCGGGGGCCCGATTCAACACTAAGAAATCATAAGTCTTGCCCGCAGGATCCGCCAGATATACATTCCCTTTACTGTCTACTAATGTCCGCATTGTGTCTGATACCATTGAAATCCTTGGAATATTCTTAGGACCAAATAAAATCCAATGTGCAGAATACAACTGGGCTAGCAAGGTAAAATCCATTAAGATTTTGCTAGATATATGGTCTCAAAGAAACCTTTCTATTATTGGAAAATATGTTATCATTAACACGCTATCTATGTCAAAACTGTGGTATACTCTACGAGTGGTAAATGTACCTGAAAATATTGTTGAAAAGATAGATAAATCTATTAAATCGTTTCTGTGGTCAAACAAACCCCCTTCAATCAAATCTACAAAAGTTAGTATTTTGGGTAATGTTAGTATTTCGAGTAATGTTAATATTTTGAGTAATGTTAGTATTTCGAATAATGTTAGTATTTTGGGTAATGTTAGTATTTCGAGTAATGTTAGTATTTTGAGTAATTCTAGTATTTCTAGTAATGCTAGTATTTCTAGTAATGCTAGTATTTTTAGTAATGCTAGTATTTCTAGTAATGCTAGTATTTCTAGTAATGCTAGTATTTCTAGTAATGCTAGTATTTCTAGTTATGCTAGTATTTCTAGTAATGCTAGTATTTCTAGTAATGCTAGTATTTCTAGTAATGCTAGTATTTCTAGTAATGTAAACATTTTTGAGTAATGTTTGTATTTCGAGCAATGCTAATATTTCTAGTAATGCTAGTATTTTGGGTTAATGTTAGTATTTCGAGTAATGTTAGTATTTCGAGTAATGCTAATATTTCGAGTAATGCTATTTTTTTTTTAGTAATGCTAGTATTTCGGGTAATGCTTGTATTTCGAGTAATGTTAGTATTTTGAGTAATGCTAGTATTTTGAGTAATGTTAGTATTTTGAGTTATGTAAGTATTTTGAGTAATGTTAGTATTTTAAATATTAAATAATATGAATAAATTAAACCGTGAACATTTTTTTAAAAATATTATATTCCACGTAAAGAAAACTGCAAAGACAAATACATTAGTTTTCCATTTCTATCATATTTGTATTCGTTGTGAACTTTAGAACATTAACGCTTTTGTTAAAGTTGATACCAATGTAAGCAGAGTATACAAACCCATTTCGATAAATGGTATAATAATAAATCTAGATATAATTCCAATAATCTTATATAATCTCATGGATTAGTGTACTCAATATGACAATCACCATAATAAATATTACCCGGGGCGAGTAAACAGCTGTTATTATTTGTTGGCGGGGAATTTCCCTTCTACGTCATAGTTATACAGTATTAACCAACAAGATAGAGTAACATATGCTACGGTATTTGTTTATAAAATCAGGGTTCATTGATAACTATTGACCCGACAGTGGCTTAATCTGATCTCTTGTTTGTATTTACATTTACCGTTAACATTTTAGATATATCAAACTAAGCTGTGTATGTTTGGGGACTACCCGGAAACAGCGTTTAGTCCGTAGTGCCACTGTCCGGACACAGTTGCCCTCCATAGCATAAGGTAGGCAGTTAACATCGCTGCCCTGGCCGAATTTCTCCCATGATGGAACACTGTGTGGTGTATGTTCCTCTCCATTAGCCCAGTTGGTATGCTGAAAATTAGGTCGTTAAACACAATTTAAGCATTGTATGTTTTATCGCTAGACTGGTAATTATTTCCCCTTATTTCGAATATAGTGCGAGTTATAAATTGATAAGTTGTCCCGTAATTTTGTTCTATCCTGCATTTTTGGTTTACTTTTTGGTCTAGAATTGGGGAAAAGGGATCGAATTTGCTCCATATAATTTTATTTCATTTCCCCTGGTCCTCCCACCCACCACTGTTATTATTATCGTCAGTATTTTACGATGGGTGGGGAGTTATGGAAGGATATCGGCAGTTTATGTAAACGATCCCTTGGTAGGAATTCCATATAAGAGTAGGCCGTAGTGCCACTGTCCGAGCAAAATTCGCTTATAGCACACTGTGACCGTCTTCATTGGCCCAGTCGGAGCAGAACAGTAAGACCCCATATAATTTTATTTCATTTCTCCTGGTCCTCCCACCAACCACTGCTAAATACTCCAACGCGGAAACAGATTATTGAAATGAAATAGAACCATGCGTTATTTTCGAAATGACCTAATTTTTACACGTTAAAGTACTTTCATATTTTGTGATGAATCAATACTGTTCCCCTTTACATAATTATACTAATGAACCGACTGTTATATTTAACGGTTGGCTATAATCATGTATTATTGATAATTGAACTTTATTAAGGTCAATAATTACTGTACATGTCAACTATTACCTACCTACATATTATATGAACTATAATAGATGATCAATTAATATATTATATGAACTATAATAGATGATTAATTAATATATTATATGAACTATAATAGATGGCCAATTAATACTAAACCAAGAATAACATTGGTATATAGTGGGGATTAACCAACATCAAAGTTTACTGTATTATAAGCAGCCTGTTTTATTTCCTTCGATGTATTGTAGAGGTATCTTGTCAACTGTTTGTTTTATTAATTATATTGTTCGTGACTGACTTGACTGACAGAGTTATCTTGTGAGTGGTGTATATATATATTAATAATTCTTGTGTGGTAGTATTCGTGAATACCTGACAACATAGTACGACTCTTGGGGTCTAGAGTGTGACCTGTCTGTTACAGTGCGTTTTAAAGTTAAAGAAGTTGGGGTTTTTTTCGCGATAATTATCTGGCAAGCCGTCAACGTTATGGATAATCTATTCTATGTACTGAGGGAAATTGGGAGAAAATAACCGTTTTATAATATTTATATGGGGAATCGATTTATATAATTGAAGGTAAGCCAAATATCAGGAGAAAACTTGTTTAATTCCTCTTTTTTTTCCTGTCAGTAGAAGGGGTTGGGATAGAGGAGACTGGTTCGACACATCTGTTTCTTTGGTCATAAAATCGGTCAAACCGCGTGGGTTTACTCCGGGTCCACCGGTTTCACCCCACTGTTATAGACCGGTGTGCACAATGTATTGAAATTCGGTTGAACCGTATGCTAATCCCAGCCCACAGCGATCTAGTCGGTGTTTAGTGGACGTTAATGTGTGTATTTCTCTCTACTGTCAAATAATGAAAAGACTGTAGTAAGCAATACAGTTTTAAAGCTTTATGTATTACCCAAATAAATGGAAAGAAAATGAGGTTTAACGTCCTACTCAACTACACCGACCGGGCTAAAGAAGACAGGTATACACCCGGGTCCGTATTCAAAGGATATCTTAAATCTAAGATAGTCACTTAACTACTAGCTTTCACTTAAATATACGTGACTTCCTGCAAGTTAAGGGCAAGTGGTATTCAAAGGCACTGTTAAGTATCAAATTTTCCCTCAAAGTTAAGCCTTAACTTTTAAGTGTAAGTCTTTAAGTAGTATTCAAAGGCCAGTTTAAGTGAGAAATATCCACTTAACTTTAAGTGACCTATGGGAGGTACCTTAAAGTTAAGTGAGATTATAATTACGTATTTTAACGCTGTAGTAGCAGTCCCGTAGTGGCGATTTTAAATGTTAGGGGATTCAGATTGAAACAAAGACAATGTCGCCGAGCGTAGCTGACCTCATATTACCTTTTTTCGTCGGTAGCTTTGATGTTGTGATGCCATAATAGAGTAAAGGGCTATTACCACCGAGATAATTAAGGATATCTTTTCCGGTCATCTATCATGTTTGTATACATGCTTCATCATGTTTCCGCAATTGTCATATAATAAAGCTAAATTCAAAGATCTTTATACATTTTTTAAAATTATTTATACTACCGCTAGAAGCAAGGCATGATTTAATTTTTTTACATCTCATTCCCATATACATAATCGATAGTATTTATACAGTTAAAATATAATGCAACATGCATCTTTCGTACGTACCGTCCGTGCCAGGCCTTTGAAAATCTAAAATGTAGGCCTATGTACTTACAAAATATCTATGAATTACGCAAATGATAGATTTATAAAAAAAACAAAACAATGTATGATTTGTCCAGTCTAAATTAGAAGGCAAAGGCCATTGTGTATTGCTAATATGTTTTTTTTTCTTTTCGTGATACAGTGTTAAAAAATTAAAGTTTACAATATATATCATTATACTGCCACTATTCATTGTAATGTATTTGAGATGGAATTTTAGGGGGAAAAAATCTATGAAAACAGCCATTCCAGCCAAGGATGCACAATACCATAATTTATCCAAATTACAATCATACTATTTTCAAACGTTAAAATACGTGTATAATGTTTTGACAAACATTTTTATAGTAATATAAACTAAGAATTTAATATAGTATAGTTGATGCTCTTAAGGGGACATAACTTGCTTGCAATGTTAGAAATTCGTGATTTTTGGCAGTGGAGGGTAGTCCATAAATTGAAAATTCATGCTTTTTGGCGAATGTGGGTTTTCCATAATTTAGGTGTGGAGTTAAGTTTTCACATAGCCAAGCAAATGAAAAATAGAGCCTTTGAATACCGATTTAAGGTAAGATACTTGGTTAAATGGAAAAATTAAGTATTTTTACTTAACTTTTAGAAAACCCTTGAATACGGACCCCGGTATTTGTATTATGAATTTACCTGGACAGTCGTGTTTTATTGAATTCCAACTTTTCTTCACCACAACTGCAATGGGTTCTTTTATAGCTCTCTCTCTCTCTCTCTCTCTCCCCCTCTCTCTATCTCTCTCACTCAGTGAAAAGGGAATAAAAGCGAAAACTCTAATATAAGCCACAAAAATATCAATACGTTAAGTAAGCTACAGTGTTTTGTTCTTGTTTAGATGTTGTATTTCTTTCCTGCTCGAGAACTCCTCCATCCACCCTCTTCTCCAACGGCCATATATGTGTTGCCGAGATGATTGGTTTAAACATATTTTATTGCATCAACAAAAATAATTCGTGATACAATTGGATTGGACAAAAGTTATTAAAACTTACAAACGTCCTTACCATATTTATAAATTGTATAAATATAATAGTTCAGTTGTACTTGAAGAATTGTTAGATGAAAAAAATACAGATCTAATATACATAATAAATAACAGACAAATAAACAAACAAACAGAAATAATGAATGAATGAAATAGAGTTTAATGGCACGTCAGCTCCAACCGGGCTATATGGTGCCAAACATATGGTGATTTTTATGAGACAAATTAAACCAATATCACATTAATATATTTATATACATAAATAAAAACAAGTATCACAGACAATAATGTAATTAAAAATAAATCTAAGTCCTTTATGTATATAAATAGTTAAAACAAAAATACGAAATATATATATAAATAGTTAAAACAAAAATACGTAATATATATGTATCCAATTAAAATTTGTAATAAAAGTTTGTCTCTTTTAAAAAGTTTAACAATTTTCCATATAGCTCTGGTTGTGCGAACAATTGACGTAGTGACTGGCAACGGTAATACTTATTTCTAATATACTTGAGATGATTGCACTCAATCAAAATGTGCTTAACTGTCAAAGGAACATGACAGTGAACACATTCTGGTTGAGGCTCTCGTTTCAAAATGAAAATGTGGGTTAAAAAGGTATGACCAATACGAGAGCGACACAAAACAACTTCATCCCTCCTGTTAATGCGATAGGAGCTTGGCCAGTCTCCTAAGAGAGGCTTGATGTGACGAAGTTTATTTGTGTCTGCAAGATCCCAAGACCGTTGCCAGCGGTCATATATAAACGAATTTATAGAAAATTTAAAATCTGTGTATGGTATTAAAAATTGAGATATGGGAAGATCTAAAGCAGACTTGGCAGCCAAGTCTGCTTGATCATTCCCTTTTATATCCATGTGACTGGGGAGCCAGCAAAGGACAATGTCCTTGCTGATACTCTCGAAAGATAGTAGCAGACGATAAATGTCCGCTACTAATGGGTGATTAACCCTTTTTGTCATTTTGTAGCCATATGGCTCCTACAACTTATCAACCCGCCCACCAACAAAATATTTTGTTGCTGAATTTTGTGACCAAATACGTACAATGTAGCCACAAGACACTATGCATGCGCACTGATATCTTCCTCTCCAAGCTGACGTCAATACAGCGTGGTAAGCCTAATGCCAGGCCATCTTGCCGTCACTGATTTTAACGAAATTGACTCATATTTTTGCTGCCAGTCCTTCTGATTTCAAGGTGAGTAATACTTCCATAAGTAAGTTAATTTTACCTGCTTCAATAACGTATACAACATTATAAAGTGTGGCCTATGTATTTTGTGCACTGGATATAATTATTTATATGTAGCCATATGGCAACAGTGTAACTTATAGTTATGTATAGACTGTAACATTTGGCACCATTGTGCAAGACAGTACTGTAAAGTACTATACAGTTTTATAAGATATTAAATAGTAAATAACATGTTTTTTACATTTTTAGAATTGGATCATGTCATTTGCTGCTCACACCTTTTATGGAAGACGCGCTAAGGTGGTAGTGCCTGTTTCTGGTGACATATCTGAGGACGAAGATGTCACAGATAGTGGGGATGAATTTCAACCTGAATCAGTCAATGAGGATACTTCATCTGATGACGATGGTGATAATAATGATGATGAAGTAGAACATGATGGTGATAATAATGTTGATGAAGTAGAACATGATGGTGATAAATGTGATGAACCAACTACTTCCACTTCCAAAAAATCAACAAAGGCGGCAAAAAACACTTATAAGTGGCGAAAAGTAGAACTGGAGGCTGTTCCAGAACCAAGAGGAGCTAACTTCACTCATCCTGATGATATGGAAACACCATATCAGTATTTCCAGAAGCTTTTTGATGGAGGTCTCATTGATATGATAGTACATGAGACTAATTTATATTCTACGCAAACTACTGGCAAAAGTATCAATACAAACAATGCTGAAATTAAAACTTTCATTGGTATATTGGTTCGTATGGGAGTCATGCAGGTACCAGCATATCGGGACTATTGGTCGAATGGTTGTCGAATTTCAAGCGTGGCTGATCACATGACCATGAGGCGTTTTGAACAGTTGAGAAGATATATTAATTTCTGTAACAATGACACATTAGATAATGCAGATAGGTTTGCTAAAGTGAGACTACTGCTGGAGCATATTAGAACAAATCTACAGACCATTGAGTAAGAGGGGGAGTACTCTATTGACGAAACAATGATCCCATACAAAGGAACCAGAGCTGGGAACCTTCGCCAATATGTTAAAAACAAGCCCAAGAAATGGGGATTTAAATTCTTTTCACTAGCTGGAGTATCGGGAATTATCTATGATTTTCTACCTTATTTGGAGACACTGTATTAGATGCAGAAGAGACCAAGTTGGGAAAGTCTGCCCAATTTGTCACAGTATTATGTAAAAGTATACATACTAAGCCAAATTCAAGAGTCTATTTTGATAATTTCTTTTCAAGTATTGAGCTGATAACATATTTGAAGTCTCTGTCGATACATTCTGTTGGCACGATTAGAAGAGAATTGCTTTTTGATGAGTGATAAGGACCTGAAGAAACAAGGACGTGGAGCTTTTGACTATCGCGCAGATAACAATATTGGTATTGGAATGATCAAGTGGAATGACAATAAGCCAGTTACCTTAGTCACTTCTTGTGCCTTTATCCAACCAGTAGGTTCTGTCAGCCGATATGATAAACAAGAAAAGAAACGGGTTCCAGTAGAAGCCCCGAATATTATTAAAGCTTACAACAAACATATGGGTGGTGTTGACCAAGCTGATATGGCCGTCTCACTATACAGAACCCCTCTCAGAACCAAGCGTTATTATCTGAGGTTGTTTGCCTATGTTCTTGATATGTGCATTTGCAATTCATGGTTTATTGCAAGAAGGAATGCAGGTTTGCTAAATGTTCGGTACACCAAATCCTTGAAAGAATTCAGATTAAATATTGCTGAGGCTCTTATTCTGGTAGAAAAGGAGGTAACAAAACGGGGTCGGCCATCTTTTGAAGGAGATGAACAACCACAAAATAAATTACGACGACCAATGATGGTACGGCCTGTAGATGATGTTCGTTATGATGCAGTTGGTCATTGGCCATCACATTGTGATAAGGGAAGGTGCAAACAGTGTAAACATGGTTGGTCCCGTATAAAGTGTACAAAGTGCGGTGTTGTACTTTGCTTGAATAATGTACGCAACTGTTTTGTGGACTTTCATACAATCAATTGAATGTTAAAAGTATTCAAGTCATGTGTTTTATGAATATTGTTAGTTTCAAAGACTTCAATAAAGTTTCCCTCTGATATTTAAAGCCTTTTTATAATAAAGTTTTTCAGTACCAAATTAAGAAATGTGGCCATTTGTCACAAACACAAATTACGTGAAATACGCATTGTTGCCATATGGTTACATGCCCAAATTTAGTCAAAAATGCAAATTTTTGAAATGTTCAACCAAAAATGTAATATATTACCCCCAAACGTTACTCTATACAAAGGACATAATTTTCCTACCACTATTTCAACAAATGACACAAAGAGGGTTAAGTTGCTTATTATTTATTGCTTGAAGAGAGGACAAAGAATCAGTAAAGATTATATGTTTTAAATTAGGTGAGGATTGAATGAACCCTAGGGCTTGCAGTATAGCCTGGAGCTCGGCTGTAAAAATAGAAGTTGCAGGTGGAAGACGAACAGATATGGTCTCAGATGGCGTCACGGTAGCCGCGGCTACACGATCACCATCTTTTGAACCATCTGTGTAAATAGGAGCATAATCACCATATTTAGACCTCAACTCTCGAAAGAGAGATTGAAAAACTGTGGAGCTAGTATCTGTCTTTTTATGTTGAGTTAGATTGAAATCAATCTTTGGGGGAGATATAGCCCACGGTGGAGTATCAAAGAAAGGGGTATTCGCAATACTGTCAAGGCTGATACCAGCCTCGGACAAAAGGGGTTGTATGCGAATACCGAAAGTTGGAATAACTTTAGTCTTCACAAAATACAAATGCTCATGATAGGGTCTAAATATGGTGTTAAATGAAATGTGGTTTGGAAGTGATGCTATTTTCGTAGCATACTGCAGGGCCAGTTTATCACGTCTGTTGTGCAGCGAGGGCTCATGCGCCTCGACGTATAAACTGTCCACTGGAGATGTACGAAATGCTCCTAAACTGATTCTAAGTCCTTGGTTGTGTACGGTGTCAAGCTCTTTGAGATAAGACTCGCGGGCAGACCCATACACAATACACCCATAATCGAGTTTAGATCTTATTAAAGCTCGATATAATCTGAGCAAGACCTTACGGTCTGCTCCCCAGTCAGTATTTGATAGGACTCTCAATATGTTGAGAGCTTTCAGACATTTCTTTTTTAGGTTTTTAATGTGGGGGATAAATGATAATTTCTTATCAAATATCAGCCCCAGAAATTTGGTTTTATCCACAACTGGAAGGCGATTGCCATCCAAGAAAAGTTCTGGGTCAGGATGTAAACCTCTTTTCTGACAGAAATGCATGCAGACAGTCTTGGATTTCGAAAAACGAAATCCATTTTCGGTTGCCCATTGTTGAAGTGAATTCAAACAAAGCTGCAACTTACGTTCGATTATCCGCATGTCTGTTGAACCATAGCACATCTGAAAGTCATCGACATAGAGAGCCCCGTTTGTACCTGGTTTAAGGCACGCTGGGATCGTGTTAATTTTTATGGCAAAAAGTGTTGGTGATAAAATACTTCCCTGGGGAACTCCCATTTCCTGAGGAAATGGGTCAGAGAATATTGATCCCATTCGTACCTTAAATGACCTATCTTCCAGGAAATTTTTAATGAAGATAGGTAAGCGACCTCGTAGGCCGAGGTTATGGAGGTCGCGCATGATACCATGTTTCCACGTGGTATCATATGCTTTCTCCAGATCGAAAAATATTGCAACTAAATGTTGCTTCTGGATGAAAGCGTCCCTGACGAACGTTTCAAATCGAACGAGGGGATCACGGTGGCTAAGTGGATAAGGCGCTGGTTCGCTAGCCTGGAGGTTGAGTGTTCGATCCCTGCATTGGCCGAGAAAGTTCATCTCGATTTTCCGGCGTGATTTCCACTTGTCAGTGATGCAGAAGGAGGGCCTGACAAGGACAGCTGCCTAGTCGTTCGGATGGGACGAAAAACCGAGGTCCCGTGTACAAATTGGAGTGCACGTAAAAAATCCCTTGGCAGTTGGAATTCGATATAAGAGTAGGCCGTAGCGCCGCTGCCCGGGCAAAATTTCCCTCATTGCACACTGTGGCGTATGCCCGTCTTCAGTTAGCCCAGGTTAGGTGCTTAAGCGTAGGACGTTAAACCCCATTTCTTTCTTTCTTTTCAAATCGAACGAGATGATCAAGAGTGCTCCTTTGGGACCGAAATCCACATTGGAGGTCTGTTATAAGGTTGTTGGACTCAAGGTACCAAACAAGCCTTCGATTGATCAATCTCTCCATGGTTTTGCAAATACAGCTAGTTAAAGCGATTGGACGATAATTTGTAGGATTCGTATGATCTTTGCCTGGTTTAGGGATGGGAATGATTGTGGCTTCATGCCACGAAGGGGGGAAATTCCCATCAACCCAAATTCGGTTAAAAAGATCCAATAAAATTAAGAGAGTGGAAAAAGGTAAATGTTTTAGAATTTGGTAGTGTATCTCATCTGGTCCAGTTGCAGTGTCCCGAGCCTGCTTTAACGAATCACGGAGCTCTGCAATGGAAAAACGATCATTATAGCATTCATCATTACGGGAGTTGAAATTAAGTCGCCTTTTCTCCTGCTGTTGCTTTATGCCCCGAAAGGCATCAGAGGAGAAATTGGATGATGAATTGAATGAAAAAGTACTGGCCAGAGAATTTGCAATATCTGGGAATGTTGTTAAGGTGGTATTTTCAACATTTAGATGATGTACTGATAATGCACTACTTTTACCTTTAATCCTACGAATCCTGTCCCATACCGATTTGGAGGTGGTACGGGAATTGATCCTAGAGACGTAACCTTGCCATGAAGATTTCTTTGCTTGACGTATGGTTCTACGTGCTTTCGCCCGGACCATTTGGTAAGCCGCAATATTCTCCATGGAAGGATGGTTCTTTAGTCGTCTCAAAATACGATTACGCTCTTTTATTGCAAATTTGCAATCGTCGTTATACCATGGTTTATTGAAACGTTTTGGTTCCGTCGTGGTTTTTGGAATCGCCTGCTCAGCTACATCTTGGAGAATTGAAGTGAATAAGGTCATGGGCTCATCTGCATCTTCTAACTCTTTTGCATCAAAAGAGAAGAGACACAAAGACTCGAAAAGAGCCCAATCAGCCTTATGCAACTTCCACCTCTGAGGTCTTTCGACCGGAGAGGGACCATTATTATCAATAAAGATAGGAAAGTGGTCACTACCACATAGATCTTCATTTACTCTCCATGTAAAATCCTGAAATAGGACCGGAGAGCAAATGGTGAGATCAAGAGAAGAAAAAGCAGCTGTGGCAGGATGTAGATAAGTAGGCGAGTCATCATTTAATAAACACAAATTATTAATGTTAATGAAGTCCGCTATTTGTTTACCTCTGTTGTTATCATCTGGACTACCCCAGAGTGAATGATGACCATTGAAATCTCCCGTAAGAGGAAGTTGAGCAACAAGGTCATCAAGATCTCTGGGATTAAGATGTAAACTTGGTGGAAGGTATACAGAGCAAAGTGTTATTGGAATATGCAAAGTCACCCGGACTGCAACTGCCTGTAACGGCGAGTTGAGAGTGACTTTACTCTGAGGAATGTCTCCATTAAGAATAATAGAAACACCCCCATGAGCTCTACCATCACCAACTGCGTGATGATGATAACCAACAAAATGTCTAAAAGACAATGTGTCAGAATTCCTTAAAAATGTTTCCTGTAAACAAATAGCTAAAGGATTATACTTTTGAATTAAAAGTTGAACTTCATTAAAATTTGGTTTTAAACCACGACAATTCCATTGAATAATGGAATTAGCCATTGTCAGGGAAATTTAAATATTGGCGGCTTACTGAGTGGGTCCTCATGGACATCCACTACAGTAATGTCGTCCATCAGATCATCCCCATATTTATTAAAGAGAGTGATAGGGTTTTTTGAACCCTTAGATTCTTTCTCTCTAAAATTGTCTAATTTTTTTTGATGTTTTTTAGTATGCACTTTTTTCTCCTTTGCGGATGGAATACCCTGAAACTGCACCCCTGATCCAGTGGAACTGGAATCAGCAGTGTCAGCTTTAGAGGCGCGCAAGGGAGGATCCTTCTTGCCATTTTGGATTGGAGTATTGGGAATTATCTCAATATCTCCAGATGGAGGCAAGAGGGATACAATCTTCTCAGGGAGAGAGTTAGTGCTTTGACTCGATCTCTCAATGGGGATCGAGACCACTCTTACATGATCTGATGGTGGCAAAGTCTTAGGTTTTTTCTCTTTACGAGGCCAAGTTATGTCTGTCTGAACAGATATGGATGTTGTAGAAACTTTAACTACACTCGAAAAGGATTTCCCTTCTGGTGCAATGAGTGAAGTCAGTTCTACTTGTTTCCTAGCGTCGAAATACGGAATCTTCCGTTCAGACATTACCTGTTGAATTCTTTTCTCTTTCTGCCATACTGGACATTCGCGAGAATAAGCAAAATGCTTACCCTTGCAATTAACGCAGCAAAACTCAGCCTGGCAGGCAGCGCTCTCGTGGCCTTCATGGCCACAACGAGCGCAGGTGTCTTTGCCCCTGCAGACGGTCTTGCTGTGTCCAAATCTCTGGCATTTATAGCAGCGAAGAGGATTTGAAATATAAGAATCAACAGGTATATTTAAATAACCTGCCTTGATTGATTTCGGTATGTCGGGACGATTAAAAGTGAGGATATAGGTGCTTGTAGGAATCACCTTCTCTCCTCGGCGTACACTAATACGTTTAACTTGTTGGACGCCTTGAGAAGAAAGGTATTCAACCATTTCATCCTCACTGCTGCCTTCAAGGTCTCGACATCTAATAACACCTCTAGTGGAATTTAAAAATCTATGTGGAGACACCTTGATAGGAATGTCTGCCAAAGTTGTTGACTTGAGAAGCATGGTGGCATGCTGCTCCTTCGCACATTCTATCAAGAGTGTTCCATTTTTTAATTTCTTAATAGATTTGGGTTCACCGGCCAAGCCGACAATGCCCCTATCTATTAAAAAAGGTGAGACTTTGGATAAGTCAGTAGAGGGGCTCTCAATCAAGAGAAACCTCGGCCATGACTTTGCCATTTTATTTTTAAATAAATTAGAAACGTCCTCTGTATTAGGACGTTTCTGTCTTTTATTAATTGTTGGTGTGGGGGGGATTGGGGGATCCATGTATATATATTTTTATTATTCACCCCTCGTTGTCCCTCAGGTTACTTTCCTGCCTACCAGGGGGAGGACTAGCACGGATAACAAGCGCATGGCCCCAGGGCTCAACGAGGGGTATACTCAAGCCAGAAGTAAAAAATACTTTCCAACCAGATTGACCCAAGCCGCCGCTCCGCAGAATGTACTCAGGACACAAAGGTAAACTTGCTGAGTGAAAAAAACAACAAAGCATTGAAATGGGAAAAAACGTAAACTCTACAGAGCTTAAAACGACCAAAGCCGATTGATCAGAGTGGGCCACTCTGACCTCCCGTCTGGGTGAACCATGGGCCAAAGTAATGTGTTGCGGGAAAAGAGCTCGCAAGCCAAATCCCCACTCAATTACCAGGATTCCACTCTCCACCGACACGGGTCGCAACGCACGGCAAACACGTTGCCCCATTACAGGGATCCTTTTAGTCGCCTCTTACGACACGCAGGACATACGAAGGGTAAAACAGAAATAATCAGGGTGCAAATGAACATAGCTTACAAACAACATTTAAAACGTTTAGTTGCTTTGATATATGTACACACTTTTTCGAACAATGAGTTGTTTTGGTGGATGGTTAAATTGCTGTCTCCCCACAATAGGGTGTGGACATTAATCCTAGGAAAAATGGTCAAGGATTCAATTCATTTTGCTCTTTCACTATTATAAAGGTTACACTGTAAAAGAAAATGGTTTGCGTTTTCGTTTGGATGTCCACGATTACACTGAGGGCTATTAATCAATTTAACTTTATGAAGATCGGAATTTAACGAGCTACACTGATGACGAATTCTAGTATGTATAATATTTTCTTTTCTGCCACTGGTGTGAAAAAAGCTGGGCGCTACATTGTAATTGTTGGTACTATTTAATTTACTAGTAGATTTAAAGTGTTTAATATCAGGAATTGATTTTATAGATTCGGGTATATTATTTCAGTCTTTTACTGTTTGTGGGAAAAATGACTTTTGATATAATGTGGTTTTACAAAACGGAACAGGGATATCAGCATTGTTACGTAGGGAATAGTTATGCTTTGCCGTGTAAAGCTCGGTTAATTTATTAGTAAGATAGTGTGGAGAATTGTTATATATAATTTTGTGAAAAAGAGACAGGCTTCTTATTCTGCGGCGTTCTGATAAATTAACTAAACCACTTTCATAATATAAAGATTTTTTACTTGAGTATTTCGGGAGTCCTGTAATAATTCTAGCTGCCTCGAGTTGAATTGTTTCAAGTTTATCGCGATCAGATACATTACAACAATCCCACAATTCACAAGCGTATTCAAGAACGGATCTTATGAAAGATTTGTAAATAATTTCAAATGTTTTTCGCTTAAAAGTATATTTAAATTTTCTTAATATATTTAAACGTTTAGAAGCAGCTTTACAAATATTATCGACATGCTCGGACCATTTACAGTCGTGTGATAGAGTAACACCAAGGTGTTTGTGGTTATCTACAACATCTAATGGTTTACTACCAAAATATAAAGCTGGGGCGTTCTCTGTGATTTTGCTGAAATGCAATACTTTTGTTTTAGAAGGATTAAATTTTATCAGGCAATCTTTGGACCACGAATTTAATTTGAATAAGTCAGCGTTTAATGACGTTTCTATGTCATATACACGCGCTTTAGTGCAACCAATGGCGGTGTCATCGGCAAATAATCTGGCTGTATTGTCCAAAGAATCTTAAATATCGTTTATGTATACAAGAAATAAAAATGGACCCAATACAGAGCCCTGGGGGACTCCAGAATTAAGCGGTAAGGTCGACGAGTAAGCGTTATTTACAAAAAAACAGCTTGATTCCTGTCGCTTATATAACTGCTAAGCCAATGGAGAAATGTACCATCTAATCCGTAACTAATTAGTTTTTTTTTAGTAAGCCAGTGTGATTTACTCTATAAAATGCCTTCAAGATGTCACAAAAGATGAAGCTCGAACTTTCGCCATTGTCTAATGACTGCAATATGCTATCGTAGAACTCAATAAGTTGGTGTACGGTCGAAAATTTAGGTCTAAAGCCAGATTGATAGGAATTTAGTAAATTGTTAAAATGAATGTAATTGTAGATGTGTTTAAAAACTATTTTTTCAAGTAATTTACTAATAGCACTTAACAACGATATGGGTCGATAATTAAAAACATCAGATTTGTCACCTTTTTTGAATAGTGGCATAACATTAGCCTGTTTCCATATCTTTGGAAATAACCCCTCTTGTAAAGATTTATTAAATAGTGCAGATAAGGGGATAGAAATACTTTTTGCTAGACGCTTTAAGAGGAGATTACTTATCCTATCAAGGCCATTTGCTTTTCTGATGTTAAGATTTAAAATTAAGTCAGTTGTTTCAGAATTTTGTATATCTGGCATTCTAAACCTAGAGTTTGTTTTAGAGCGAAATTCTAATAAGTCGTTTAGTGATTCATTATTGGATACGGATATAAAAAATGAATTTAGTTATTCGGCCTTTTCGCAGTCAGTGTATGCAACTTTCCCATCTGTATTTGATATTAAGGTCGGTATAACGTTTTTAACATTTTGTCCTAATAAGTTTATCACTGAGGACCAAAAATCACTAGACGTATTATTTGGATCGGTAATAGTTGAAACAAGTTTATCATAATATTTAGATTTTAATTGTTTTTTTTAAATTATTAACTTTATTTCTTTGTTTCTTGAACCTAATGAGATCCTTCTGTTTTTTTGTTCGAATAGAAATTCTTCGTAATCCATCACGTTTTCTAATCGCTTTTCGTATTTCGGAATTAAAACACGGTTTGTCAGAAGGTCGAATTGTAACACGTTTTTTTGGGATGCATTCGTTAATAAAATGATTTAAAGTATCGAAAAATAATTCACAGGCATTATCTAAATTGAGAGAATTAAATCGATTTATCCAGTCAAAATCATATACAAGATTGTTGAGTTTGTCGTAATTCGCTTGCTTATAAATAGTTACTTCTCTTGTAAAACTTGCTGTAGTATTAACATTAATATCTATGACACAACTAACACCTTTATGATCAGAAATATGCTTATCAAAATCTATAGTTTCACTTAAGCAAACGTTTAAATCTAGTGGAGTTAAAATGACGTCTAATAAAGTAGATGTTGTGGGCGTAACTCTTGTTGGCGTTAAAACAGCATTTCTTAACGAGTTTGATAACAATAAATCATGCAGCTTACTATTTTTTGTAGTGATAAGATCGATGTTTAAATCACCTAAAATTATTACAGTGTCAGTAGTTTGGTACGCTGTATCAACTGAAGTATCTTTGAATTTGATTCCTACCCAAATGATTTCTGTGTCTTTATGTTCTAAATCGTGCCTTCTTTTGCACAATAAAGTTTCGTTTATATAAACCAAAATACCACCACCGTTTAAATTTCGCAAGGGACTGTGGAAACCAGTTCTTAATAAACTCTCATGACTGATTTTGTCGTCTAAGCGAGTTTCAGTTTTTTAAGACTTTGAATTTTGTCTAATACTTGTTTTTTTTAATTCGGATACAAAACCATTGGATACTTTTGGAGTTGCTTACACGGGCGTTTGCGGTGGTTAAATTTTCTAAATTTTCTCCGGGAGGGTGAGGCCCCCATACCCCGCGACGATTGATTGGTTGTTTGGAATTCGGGTCAGCCAGTAGGCTATATTGGACCAAATTGAAGTTGCTGTATTCACAAGCTGGAATAGCAGGAAAATTTGTTTGCAGCCGTCAATATTCCAAAATGTTATTGGGAATGGGGGGGGGGGGTCTCCATACAAGTAAGACCGCCGCCGGTGACTGTACCCCCCCCCCCAACTGTCATCGAGCCCTAACGCCATACTAGATCATATGATATGATAATTGGGTGGAAATTGGAATATACAAGCCAAAACCAGCGTCCATTTTGGATTTTGGCTTCGAAATATTTTTCTCTTTGGCTCACCGAGGTCCCGTGTACACATTGGAGTTGGAATTCGATATAAGAGTAGGCCGTAGCGCCACTGCCCGGGCAAAATTTCCTCATAGCACACTGTATGGCATATGCCCGTCTTCAATTAGCCCAGATTAGGAGCATATAGTAGGACGTTAAACCACATTTCATTCATTCCGTTCTAATAATATAACATCGTCTTTCAACGCAGTCGATGAACAATAGCAGGAAGAGAAATCAAATTTCTGTTAATTTCGTTTATTTTAAAAGCATTTGTAGGCAAATAAAATATGTGGGTTTGTCAATAAAATTGTATTTTATTTATAGAGGTTTGGATCCGGTGTTGCCGTCCTAGCTACGACTACAGGTTCCTTTGAATCCCTTATCAGCCCAATGAGCAGCCTCCTTGCCTTTTTTATCAGTACAAATCAAGTTACGTTCACATCTAAAAGAAAGAATGATACATGTTGATACCATTACATTACATTACTGGAGAGGTCGGACCCAGACTGTCTGGAGGTCCAGGGGCCTGTTTCACTAAATTTTAACTAAGATAAAATCCTTATTTATCTTTAATTAAGATTTCGAGAGATCGGACCCAAAAAGTCTGATAAATATAAGGGGTTATTGATACATACATGTATATGCCTCCATTGAGGTCGTCACACATTAAAATACTATAACTTTAATGTTGTTGGACATTTTTATCTTAGACTGCCCAGAGATAAGCAAATGATTTGTCTGTCGATGGTTGCGAACTGTGATCAATAGATTTGATACTATGACTAAGATAAAAATAGTAAGAACAGTGATGAAATCGTATGCCCGCTCTTTGCATTCAAATACGATTGATATGACGTCACAATTCAAAGATGGTAGCGATGGCTGGACAGAATGACGTAATTGTTAAGAATATAAATATGTAATTAATTGATGGGTGTTAACAATTACTTTTCGTATAAACTGTTGGGATGGTCCATTTTAATTTTGATTGGTCTTCACAACTTTAAAAAATAACATTATGGTAGTCTCTGTCAACTCAATGACGTCACATTGTACATGACGTCACATTGTACAATGGCAACTATATATTTTTGTAATTTTAAAAGGGTAAGCATTTGTTTTCATCCACCGGAGCCTGATGTGATGACGTCACATGTGGCTTCTGGGTAAGAATACGGGTTAGGGTAAGTGTTGTAGCCTGCAGTTTTCGTCAGAGTCTCGAGATGTAGACATGGCTAGCCATAACCCTAACCCTGGGCTAAGCCTAATTCTTATTCTAACCCAGAATCCACATATGACGTCATCATACCAGGCTCCGGTGGATGGAAAAAGGTGCTTACCTTTTAAAAGTCGTCAACTTCAACCCCCCCCCCATCCAAAAAAAACCCCAAAATTAAATAAAATAATAAAAGAATACATTAACGAAATATCTTACGGTGCAGAGTCTACAGTACATTTGTCTCCAAGTTTCGCTCTACAAACGTCACAACACGCACATCTTTCTCTAATAGGTTCGCAATTTTTCGGCAATTTTTTACACTTCACATTCGGGCTGCACTTCGCACAGAACGCAGCTTCTGATTGACTATAGAACGTCAATACCAGAACACAACAAACTAGTATTGCAGATTTCATTGTGAGGCAAGATATAACCTATAACGACAATACACAAAATTACAAAGGAGTTGGTGGGGGGGGGGGCAGACATCTTCAATATAAGGCTTGATCTCGCCTTAAGTACATACAGCTTATGAGCTGTTGTTAAACTGGCGGCATTGCTTCAGGAAGATGGGGGGGGGGGGGGAATGTTTAGCGCGTTGTCTCATATGGTATGGTATTGAATCAACTGGTGTGGTTTCAATTCCTCGGCTGTACCTGACAAGAAGTAGGGTCGCCAATCCAACCTCGTGAGTTTTCTCCGATTCTTGCGGTTTCCTCCCTCAGCTAAACCCCTACGAGTGGGTGTTAACCCCCTCCTCTCTTTTATCTCTCTCTCTCTCTCTTTCTTTCTCTCTATACAAAGCGCGAACCCGAACCCGAACGCGGCTTTTCGTCCTGGAATGCTTTGGTTACTTTTAGATCACCCGTTAACACTAAGCGCAAACCCGAACAAATATTGGTTCGCGAGAACGACCGCCTTGATTGCCTCCCGAGCGCGAACTTTTTCCAAATGAACCAATCAGCGGGCACTTCCCATGACATCATTTCCACGAATAGAAACCGCTAGGTCTGACCCCACTAGTGTGCAATATTCACAGTCTACTTGTAAAAGCACAATGGACAAGACAGAAGAAATGGTTATTGAAATCGAAAAGAATATCATTCTATATGACAAAGCAACAGAGATTATAATAAAGATATTGCAAAAAACATGTCCTATGGAAATTAATTGGACAAAAATCGAATGAAAATATAATTTGTCTACGAGGTGATGAAATTCTCCAAAATCGCTTCTTCTCTGTAAAATGTCATGCACCGATATTCGCCCTTTCTCTTCCTTCGGTGTTTTATGTACAAATACAGTGCCAAAATCTGGTCTGATTCAACCAGCGACATGATAGCAAATGACAAAATTTATCTCTCACAGCTAGGAAAAGACAAGCCATCACGAAGCCGTCGACGGTTTTCCACGTTCGGGTTCGCGCCCTATTTGAACGGCAAAACTGCTCAAAAGTCGCGTTCGCCGTCGGGTTCGCGATGGACGCGTTCGGGTTCGCACTGTGTATAAACAGGGCTTTATTGCTCCCCCCTATCAAAATGCGAGATTTACAGCGTGGAATATGTTAGGTTAACTACAATTCTGCGTTATATTTGACTGGCTATATCTAAAAGTCTTAACAGTAAGTTTTTATTTATAAAGAAAATAAATAATTTACAATATATATGCAAACGGATCCAGTGGTAGCTATAACAACAAATACGTATACACAGTATGACACTGATAGCTAAATAAAATGTATGACGTTTAACGTCCTACTGTTCAGTTCCGACTGTGCTACTGAAGACGGGTAACTTCTTGGAGATTTCTATTACCTAGTTAACCCCATTTCTTCATCCTTTCTGAACCTACATAGCCCGGTCGGTGCAACAGCATAGCCACCTTATATCTTTTAAAGAATAAAAGTCCATGCTTACCTGAACGTGAACGGGCGGGAAATAGTCTGAACCAGTCTGTGGTGATATGTTAATCGACACCAGGGTACCTGTTTTATACGTTTTAAAATTTTCTACGAATAAACAAGATGTCATTAACAGATGTAACATATCGAACAATGGTGTCTATCAAATCATAAATTATACCTCGAGTACATAAAGTTAAATAATATATCAATACTGACATTCTGGTTTCATAAACAATATTCATAGAACAAAACAACTTAAAGGAGCTAAATCCCTAATATATAGGGCCTGGAAATTGACCCTAATGGGTCGCAACGCATATAATAATGTAATCTGATTGTATATACACTGGTTTACATTCTATCGTTCCTGTTTTTACTGTAATTTCTAAACAGTTATTTCCAAATTTCAATTTCTAGCGTCTGGTTATTCCAGTCTACTGCGCATGCCCACCAGGTAAGATATCGCCAGAGCCTATATATAATGCTCTGGATATGGCGTTACCGTTTGACATGAGTTGTGGAATGTGTCTAGGCTCGTTTTTTCTGGTCACTTGTACAAGTGACGCTGAAACGCACGATTCGTGTACCAATGATAGAATGTTTATTGTTTCTGAAATATTGGATATCAGAGCCCGGCCTTTTCCCGGTAATTTCACAACATCAATGATGATTTGAATTGACAAATAATTCGTGTTTTCAACGTGTAAGACTTTGTATGATATTAAGTTAGAGACTGTTGCTACGTCCACACTGAGCACGGTTCTGATCCGTATTCCGGAATATGTACTCCGGAATACGGTTTCGTTAATGCGATTTAAAAATGACCCGTTCACATTGGGTTAATTCGCTTCAAATTCACTTGCTGATCCGGCTCTGGAGCGTTCACACTCAATTATTGGATTTTGATATAAGAGTAAGCCGTCACGTGACGGTCCTTGCAAAATGTATATATTCCCGTCTTCATTAGTTCAGTCGGAGTAGAAAAGATGAATGACTGTAACACCACAGACTGTAGCTCTTTGCTCAACATTCCGTTGGTTGCAATCGTTATAGGCACAATAAGGACAATATTTGGCAATCTCCACATCCTAATTGTGAAGGGGGTTGACCGTTTAATCTTTTACTATGGGGATTTGAAGTTGACTCGGGTAACAATCTCACTTCTGACAAAATAAGTGTAATATCATCAGTATTACCCAAAACTGCTATGAAATTGCAAATTTGATCCCTTTTCCCCAAATGCGATCCCTTTTCCCCTATTCTAGACCAAAAAGTAAACCAAAATTGCAGGAAGAGAAAAGAACAAAATTACGGGACAAATTATCAATTTATAACTCGCACTACATTCGAAATAAAGGGAAATAATTACCAGTCTAGCGATAAAACATACAATGCTTAAATTGTGTTTTTAAACAACGACCTACTTTTCTGCATACCAACTGGGCTAATGGAGAGGTGCATACACCACACAGTGTTCCATCATGGGAGAAATTCTGCCAGGGCAGCGATGTTAACAGCCTACTTAATGCTATGGGGGGGGGGGGCGACTGTGCCCGGGCAGTGGCACTACGGATTAAACGCTGTTTCCGGGTAGGCCCCAAACATACACAGCTTAGTTTGATATATCTAAAATGTTAACGGTAAATGTAAATACAAACAAGAGGTCAGATTAAGCCACTGCCGGGTCAATAGTTATCAATGAACCCTGATTTTATAAACAACTACCGTAGCATATGTTACTATATCTTGTGGGTTAATACTGTATAACTATGACGTAGAAGGGAAATTCCCCGCCAACAAATAATAACAGCTGTTTACTCGCCCGGGTAATATTTATTATGGTGATTGTCATATTGAGTACAATAATCCATGAGATTATATAAGATTATTGGAATTATATCTAGATTTATTATTATACCATTTATCGATATGGGTTTGTATACTCTGCTTACAATGGTATCAACTTTAACAAAAGCGTTAATGTTCTAAAGTTCACCACGAATACAAATATGATAGAAATGGAAAACTAATGTATTTGTCTTTGCAGTTTTCTTTACGCGGAATATAATATTTAAAAAAAAATGTTCACGGTGTAATTTATTCATATTATTTAATATTTAAAATACTAACATTACTCAAAATACTTACATAACTCAAACTACTAGCATTACTCAAAATACTAGCATTACTCAAAATACTAACATTACTCGAAATACAAGCATTACTCGAAATGCTAGCATTACTCGAAATTCTAGCATTACTCGAAATATTAGCATTACTCGAAATACTAACATTAACCCAAAATACTAACATAACTTCATGGAGTGCAATCGAAATTTTTCCTCGAGTTCGCTATTAAATAAACACGAATGTCAAAACGCGTAATCAGCTATTTGTGACCTATATTTGCTGCGGCCTCCACATACACGTGCCCGGGACTAAATATCGCTCATAAAAGCTGATCCAAGTGACAACACGCTGTTATAACAGTTTATACAGTACAGATATTCGATGGTGTTGGTCACTCTAACTTTGGTAAAGTTTTAGTATGTTATAAAGTGCAGTAAACCCTGCAGGGTAGTTGAAAAACCTTTTGTTGCAATTGGCGGACTGTATTTTGACCTGACTGTACTCGTTTATTAAAAGTCCAATTTTAACTATTTATCGGAGTTATTGTCGGCAGTTTGGAAATACGCTAATACCCCTAGAATATAGCAGAACTACAAATATCCAGTCAAGGGTACTTTTACGTGTACTCTAACGTCAATACCGATTAAAATAACCGATTTAATGTCATGACTCAATAGCACCCAAAGTCTTACGCGTGGGCACAGATTGAAATAACCGGCTTATGTCATAGCTGATACAGTTTTATTCAAGTAGCTAAGTCTCTAACTTAATATCATCCAAGTCTTACACGTTTAAAACACGAATTATTTGTCAATTCAAATCATCATTGATGTTGTGAAATTACCGGGAAAAGGCTGGGCTCTGATATCCAATATTTGAGACACAATAAACATTCTATCATTGGTACACGAATCGTGCGTTTCAGCGTCACTTGTAACAAGTGACCAGAAAGAACGAGGCTAGGCACATTCCACAACTCATGTCAAATTGAAATTCGGAAATAACTGTTTAGAAATTACAGTAAAAACAGGAACGATAGAATGTAAACCAGTGTATATACAATCAGATTACATTATTATATGCGTTGCGACCCATTAGGGTCAATTTTTAGACCCTATATATTAGGGATTTAGCTCCTTTAAGTTGTTTTGTTCTATGAATATTGTTTATGAAACCAGAATGTCAGTATTGATATACTATTTAACTTTATGTACTCGAGGTATAATTTATGATTTGAAGACACCATTGTTCGATATGTTACATCTGTTAATGACATCTTGTTTATTCGTAGCAAATTTTAAAACGTATAAAACAGGTACCCTGGTGTCGATTAACACATCACCACAGACTGGTTCAGACTATTTCCCGCCCGCTCACGTTCAGGTAAGCATGGACGTTTATACTTTAAAAAAGATATATGGTGGCTATGCTGTTGCACCGACTGGGCTATGTAGGTTCAGAAAGGATGAAGAAATGGGGTTAACTAGGTAATAGAAATCTCCAAGAAGTTACCCGTCTTCAGTAGCACAGTCGGAACTGAACAGTAGGACGTTAAACGTCATGCATTTAATTTAGCTATCAGTGTCATACTGTGTATACGTATTTGTTGTTATAGCTACCACTGGATCCGTTTGCGTATATTGTAAATTTATTTTCTTTATAAATAAAAACTTACTGTTACGACTTTTAAATATAGCCAGTCAAATATAACGCAGAATTGTAGTTAAACTAACATATTCCACGCTGTAAATCTCGCATTTTGATAGGGGGGGGGGCAATAAAGCCCTGTTTATACACAGTGCAAACCCAAACGCGTCCATCGCGAACCCGACGGCGAACGCGACTTTTGAGCAGTTTTGCCGATCAATAGGGCGCGAACCCGAACGCGGAAAACCGTCGACGGCTTTCGTGATGGCTTGTCTTTTTCTAGCTGTGAGAGATAAATTTTGTCATTTGCTATCATGTCGCTGGTTGAATCAGACCAGATTTTGGCACTGTATTTGTACATAAAACACCGAAGCAGAGAAAGGGCGAATATCGGTGCATGAAATTTTACAGAGAAGAAGCGATTTTGGAGAATTTCATCACCTCGTAGACGAATTATATTTTCATTCGATTTTTGTCCAATTAATTTCCATAGGACATGATTTTTGCAATATCTTTATTATGATCTCTGTTGCTTTGTCATATAGAATCGTATTCTTTTCGATTTCAATGACCATTTCTTCTGTCTTGTCCATTGTGCTTTTACAAGTAGACTGTGAATATTGCACACTAGTGGGGTCAGACCTAGCGGTTTCTATTCGTGGAAATGATGTCATGGGAGGTGCACGCTGATTGGTTCATTGGGAAAAAGTTCGCGCTCGGGAGGCAATCAAGGCGGTCGTTCTCGCGAACCAATATTTGTTCGGGTTCGGGTTCGAGCTTAGTGTGAACGGGTCATCTAAAAGTAACCAAAGCATTCCAGGACGAAAGCCGCGTTCGCGTTCGGGTTCGGGTTCGCGCTCTGTATAGAGAGAGGGAGAGAGAAAAGAGAGGAGGGGTTTAACACCCACTCGTAGGGGTTTAGCTGAGGGAGGAAACCGCAAGAATCGGAGAAAACTCACGAGGTTGGATTGGCGACCCTACTTCTTGTCACGTACAGCCGGGGAATTGAAACCACACCAGTTGATTCAATACCATACCATATGAGACAACGCGCTAAGCATTCTGCCCCCATCTTCCTGAAGCAATGCCGCCAGTTTAACAACATCTCATAAGCTGTATGTACTTAAGGCGAGATCAAGCCTTATATTGAAGATGTCTGCCCCTCTCCCCCCCACCAACTCCTTTGTAATTTTGTGTATTGTCGTTATAGGTTATATCTTGCCTCACAATGAAATCTGCAATACTAGTTTGTTGTGTTCTGGTATTGACGTTCTATAGTCAATCAGAAGCTGCGTTCTGTGCGAAGTGCAGCCCGAATGTGAAGTGTAAAAAATTGCCGAAAAATTGCGAACCTATTAGAGAAAGATGTGCGTGTTGTGACGTTTGTAGAGCGAAACTTGGAGACAAATGTACTGTAGACTCTGTACCGTAAGATATTTCGTTAATGTATTCTTTTATTATTTTATTTAATTTTGGTTTTTTTTTGGATGGGGGGTGGGGTGAAGTTGACGACTTTTAAAAGGTAAGCATTTGTTTCCATCCACCGGAGTCTGGTATGATGACGTCATATGTGGATCCTGGGTTAGAATAAGAATTAGGCTTAGCCCAGGGTTAGGGTTAGGGCAAGCCATGTCTACATCTCGAGACTCTGACGAAATCTGCGGGCCACAACCCTTACCCTAACTCTTATTATTACCCAGAATCCACATGTGACGTCATCACATCAGGCTCCGGTGGATGGAAACAAATGCTTACCCTTTTAAAATTACAAAAATATATAGCTGTCATTGTACAATGTGACGTCATTGAGTTGACAGAGACTACCATAATGTTATTTTTTAAAGTTGTGAAGACCAATCAAAATTCAAATAGACCAACCCAACAGTTTATACGAAAAGTATTGTTAACACCCATCAATTAATAACATATTTATATTCTTAACAATTACGTCATTCTGTCCAGCCATCGCTACCATCTTTGAATTGTGACGTCATATCAATCGTATTTGAATGCAAAGAGCGGGCATACGATTTCATCACTGTTTTTACTATTTTTATTATAGTCAATAGTATCAAATCTATTGATCACAGTTCGCAACCATCGACAGACAAATCAATTGCTTATCTCTGGGCAGTCTATGATAAAAATATCCAACAACATTAAAGTTATAGTATTTTAATGTGTGACGACCTCAATGGAGGCATATATATATCAATAACCCCTTATATTTATCAGACTTTCTGGGTCCGATCTCTCGAAATCTTAATTAAAGATAAATAAGGATTTTATCTTTGTTAAAATTTAGTGAAACAGGCCCCTGGACCTCCAGACAGTCTGGGTCCGACCTCTCCAGTAATGTAATGTAATGGTATCAACATGTGTCATTCTTTTTTTTAGATGTGAACGTAACTTGATTTGTACTGATAAAAAAGGCAAGGAGGCTGCTCATTGGGCTGATAAGGGATTCAAAGGAACCTGTAGTCGTAGCTAGGACGGCAACACCGGATCCAAACCTCTATAAATAAAATACAATTTTATTGACAAACCCACATATTTTATTTGCCTACAAATGCTTTTAAAATAAACGAAATTAACAGAAATTTGATTTCTCTTCCTGCTATTGTTCATCGACTGCGTTGAAAGACGATGTTATATTATTAGAACGGAATGAATGAATGAAATGGGGTTTAACGTCCTACTATATGCTCCTAACCTGGGCTAATTGAAGACGGGCATATGCCATACAGTGTGCTATGAGGAAATTTTGCCCGGGCAGCGGCGCTACGGCCTACTCTTATATCGAATTCCAACTGCCAAGGGATCTTTTACGTGCACTCCAATGTGTACACGGGACCTCTGTTTTTCGTCCCATCCGAACGACTAGGTAGCTGTCCTTGTCATGCCCTCCTGCATCACTGACAAGGGGAAATCACGCCGGAAAATCGAGATGAACTTTCTCGGCCAATGCAGGGATCGAACACTCGACCTCCAGGCTAGCAAACCAGCGCCTTATCCACTTAGCCACCGTGATCAGCATATATTAGAACGGTGTTGGAGCCATGCAATATTAAGTATTGTGAAAGGACGGGTTTAACACAATTCCAATATAAGTATTTGAACACAGAAAGCATTGCTACGGTAGATCAGTTAAAAATATTTAAAGAACCGGTAAGTGGTGCTAAAAAAGTAAACACGATTAGTTATCCTGATATATAATTGATTGGAGATTAAAACACAGATCCTATTTCGTTTCGTTTTTTTATATTTTTAAAATGTCGGTATATTTGTATGTGCTACACTAGGATGTGGAAGAGTTGTTATATAACCGCGAGGAATTAGCCAATGAAACGATATGTTACGGCGACGTCTTGGCGTGCGATGCACGGAACTGTTGGTAAACCACTAGAAACACTAATGCTGATTGCTTAATCAATGTCTGACGTCATAGGGTCAAAAGCCGTCCGTACGACCTTTGACGCTACCTTTTACTACAACCAGTCTGATCTTCGTGTAGTGTTGGCCATCGAAAGTATAAAAATAAGGAAACGAAATATAGATCTGGGTCCGTATTCAAAGGATATCTTAAGTCTAAGATAGTCACTTAACTACTAGCTTTCACTTAAATATACGTAACTTCCTGTAAGTTAAGGGCAAGTGGTATTCAAAGGCAGTGTTAAGTATCAAATTTTCCCTTAAAGTTAAGCTGTCTTAACTTTTAAGTGTAAGTCTTTAAGTGGTATTCAAAGGCCAGTTTAAGTGAGAAATATCCACTTAACTTTAAGTGACCTACGGGAGGTACCTTAAAGTTAAGTGAGATTATAATTACTTCTTTTAACGCTGTAGTAGCAGTCCCGTAGTGGCGATTTCAAATGTTAGGGGATTCATATTGAAACAAAGACCATGTCGCCGAGCGTAGCTGGCCTCATATTACCCTTTTTCGTCGGCAGCTTTGATGTTGTGGTGCCATAATAGACCAAAAGGTTATTACCACCGAGATAGTATATCTTTTTTCCGATCATCTATCATGTTTGTACACATGCTTCATCATGTTTCCACAATTGTCATATAATAAAGTTAAATTCAAAGATCTTTATACATTAAAATTATTTATACTACCGCTAGAAGCAAGGCATGATTTATTTTTTTACATCTCATTCCCATATACATAATCGATAGTATTTATTCAGTTAAAATATAATGCAACATGCATCTTTCGTACGTACCGTCCGTGCCAGGCCTTTGAAAATCTAAAATGTAGGAACTTACAAAATATCTATGAATTTCGCAAATGGTAGATTTATAAAAAAAAGACACTGTATGATTTGTCCAGTCTAAATAAGAAGGCAAAGGCCATTGTGTATTGCTAATAATATGTTTTTTTCTATTCGTGATACAGTGTTAAAAAATTAAAGTTTACAATATCTATCATTATACTGCCACTGTTTATTGTAATGTATTTAAGATGGAATTTTAGGGGGAAAAATCTATGAAAACAGCCATGAACAATACCATAATTTATCCAAATTACAATCATACTATTTTCAAACGTTACAATACGTGTATAATGTTTCGACAAACATTTCATAGTAATTTAAACTAAGAATTTAATTGAGTATAGTTGATGCTCTTAAGGGGGCATAACTTGCTTGCAATGTTAGAAATTTTCGTGATTTTTGGCTGTGGAGGGTAGTCCATAAATTGAAAATTCATGCTTTTTGGCGAATGTGAGTTTTCCATAATTTAAGTGTGGAGTTAAGTTTTCACATAGCCAATTTGAATACCGATTTAAGGTAAGACACTTGGTTTAGCGGAAAAATTAAGTATTTTTACTTAACTTTTAGAAAACCTTTGAATACGGACCCTGTATTTTAACCAGATTGATTATATTATATTATATAAGGGAGATTTTGTTTGCGTGCACGCCACTTTAACTGTACCGTGGACGCCAATGTCTACACAGGGGCCCGGTTTATCGTCCAATTCGAACACACCAGGAGTTCCTTTGTGTTTTACCACCGGGACCGAGCCCAAGACCAACAGATTAGCGAGCCAGGCGACAATGAGTAGGATCGGTTGTCCAACTCTCTCTCTATCTTTGAAAGGAACCCCAACATTTTCCACACTTGTAGTTTAATCAGGTTCTCATTCGGGGGGGGGGGGGGTCACGTGGCTAAGTGGGTAAGACGCTGTCAGTGATGCAGAACGTAGGGCCTGGCAAGGACCGCTGTTTAGTCTTTCGGATGGGACGAAAAACTGCACTCTAAAAATTGTGTTTAGAGCCTAAACACTTTCCTAAACACATTTGTGAAACCGATTTTTGACATGTTTTAAATCTAAACATGTTTAATGTTTAATGTGCTTAGAGCCTAAACACGTCATGCTTAAAAGTGCTTAGTCTGTAAACATGTTTAGCTATAAGGTGGCTAGTCTGTAAACATGTTTAGCTATATAGTGCTTAGACTGGAAACATGTTTAGCTGTGAAGTGTTTAGACAGGAAACATGTTAAGCTGTGAAGTGCTTAGACAGGAAACATGTTAAGCTGTGAAGTGCTTAGACAGAAAACATGTTTAGCTGTAAAATGCTTAGACAGGAAACATGTTAAGCTGTGAAGTGTTTTGCCTGGAAACATGTTTAGATGTGAAGTATTTTGAATGTAAACATGTTTAGATCGTAAAGGGTAGTGAAGAAATATGTTTGTCATATTAGTGGGACAAACCATATTCTCCCAAGTATTTGTGGTTTTTCACCCATTTCTTGATCATTGTGAGAAAGATATTTCTCATTACCAGTGAAACATACATGACATCAGATTTTTTTGGTTCCTATATTCGTAAAACTAAATCTAGCTTTAAAAACAATTTACAAGGTACAAAAAAAGAAATGTATGTGATAATTTATTTCCAGTTAATCATTGAACAATCAAACAAATTTATAACTAGGTACATATACATAATATTGCTATTGTTCACTTGAAACATATAATAAACTGTAAGTATAGTCCAACAAATTTATTCTTACTAGTATAACAAATAAGCTCCTTTCCTACATGATTTGAAATCATTCATTTAACCAACATGTATATTCAATTGAAGCGTATTGTATTAGATAAATACCCCTTAAAATCTGTATCAGAATCTAAAGCATTTTTAAATTTATGAATCAATGAAAAATTGCTATGCTAATTCAATAATTGAAACAAACAGCATTCATGGTGTATAAAAATACAACTGGCAAGCAATTTATCATATATTGTCATGACCAAAACTTTTTTCAACCTAATCTGCATCAACCAGACTATTAGACCATACTTTAAATACATACTAACATAGCCTACAATAATAAGCCATAGCACACTTAAATGCTCATTTCAATAATATATTACACACATCACTTTTTGTTTGCTACATTTGATAAAATTTCAAGTATGAACAATAAAATTAGTGAGTAGTTCTGATAAAAGAAAAGAAATTCCTTTGATGTTTACAAAATAATTTACTCCAACTAATGGGTAAAACTTGACATATTGTACTATTTTCCCCCAATTTACACAATATTATTTACAATATTTACAAATAATCAGGAAATTTCTAAAGAGACAGCATTTAAAGATTCAGGAATAAGAACCAAAGTGAAAATTGTATAGTGAAAAACTTTAAAACTATTTAATGGTCACCATTAATAGAATCTTAAAATTCAAAAAAGCTTTTGCTAAAGTGATGGCCATTTACTTGTACAACCCCTGATAAATTAACAGAATATTTTTTGGGTGGTTCTAATTAACAAACTGGAACTTAAACAAAGATGTGTCTTATCTAATATTGCTTAAAAACACTTTTCTATAAATTTATCAGGATTAATCAAAACTGATTACACAGTTTACTTAGTCTGAAAGTACTGCAAGTACACTCACAAAGTGATTTCATCAATCTTTTTGGTAAATCTAAGGTAGTTGCTACTCATGTAAAATTTATTAGCCTTATCATTTAAAATAACATGTTGAATAAACCCAAGCAGCTGGTATTGCTTTGGGTATGATAGGTCCCATACATAGTAGCAATACAATAAACAATTAAGACTAGTTAGTACATTGTCTCCCACTTCTACCTGAATTCGATCACCCACAACAAAACAATTTGACACTGTCCTATTTTCATTTTGAAGGACAATAAGTCTTGGAGCTTCTTCTTTTTTAGTATTGAACGGCTGATCAGAAGTCTGAAATTAGAAGAAAATCTATAAGCAACTAAGTAGAAATACTATTAAAATATAAGTATGCGAACTACAGCACACAAAAAAACAACCCTGCAGGATAAAAGATCCAGATAACAATGTTCTGACAAAGTGGTATTAAAGCATTTATCATATACTTAAAGACTAAATAACATATGATTTTTACAGTATGATTATATCATTTAATTAGCTGAAACTCCATTTTTTTCGAATTGGTGCTTAGCGGGCTGATACGAAAAGTTAATCACATGCTTCGATTGTTATCACATGCCTTTCTATAACTTTATTGCATGGCATTCTGGTGATACTCTGCAAGTTGCTACGTTTTCAGTGAAAAACATTACAAAGTAGTATACAAAACAATTATTTGGATACTGGAAAATATATTGTGCAAAATAATAATAAACAAGAATGTGTCCCCAGTACATGAATGCCCCACTTGCACTATCATTTTCTATGTTCAGTGGACTGTGAAATTAAGGTAAACCCTCTAATTTGGCATTAAAATTAAAAAAGATCATATCATAGGGAACATTTATACTAAGTTTGAAGTTGATTGGACTTCAACTTCATCAAAAACTACCTTGACCAAAAACTTTAACCTGAAGCGGGACAGACGAACAAACGGACGAATGTACGAACGCACAGACCAGAAAACATAATGCCCCTCTACTAGGTGGGGCATAAAATTAAACGAACAAAAAAAAGTTAATTAAATGCATTTTTAAAAATTTCAAACATAATTTAGAATGTTTAAAACCTTAAAAAGGATCAATATATGAATCTGTTATTTTTCTCCATTGTTGAAGCATATGATAAATTTTTCATATATTATGTATTATCAGCCCTTGAGCTGATATTCAACATAGGGCTGATAATACATGCGAATATGAAAATGCCATGTAATAATCTGATAGTTATGAATCAATTAATATATTAATAAATATATAAACTTCTCTTCATGCTTAATATTATTCATTTGTTCAATGAAATATATATTGGTAACTTATAAATCAACTACACTTCAGATTCTTACCTGGCAACGAGTTATTAAGGGTTGTAGTGCTTTACATTTGCCACTGTTTTTAATCTCCTCTTGAAGCATTTCTAGACAGACTATAATATCTTCTGCACTTCTCTCATCAATCTAGAATAAAACAGTATATTTGTTTATAAAACTTTAAGAATAGCAAAACCTTCCCAATTATTGAATTAAACAAGCATAATAATTCTATCTAAATTGAGGAACAGAAAACAGTTATAATACACCAACTTGTAATTCAAACTATACACAAATAGGTAGTATGTGTCTGCGGATAAGAAACAATAATACATGTAACATGATTGTCAAATTTTGAACAAGTACAACATGAACAACCTCATTGTATTTCTTTATTACTTATAATAAGATGACTTAAACAATTTAAAGTTCACTCAAAATACATCAGAAATAAAGTACTATGCTGTGAGCGCATGATACCACCATTGCTTTTTCAAGAATAAATTTCGATAATGCCTCAATGTCATAATTGAAAATTGTTCTTTTGCTTAAAGTTATTTTTCATGTACATTTGAACGTGTACAGATACTGTTTCCCTAAATAGTAACCAGCTACTAAATCTTTGCCTACCCACCTACCCTATTTTTGTTAAGCAAGTTAGAGTAAATACATGTATTAATTTTTTGGCCTAGGCACATGAGAAATAATAAGCCAAGTTATCTGCAAGAGTCTAATGAAATTTTCCCAAATTTTATCATCCTTTTCAACTTTACTTCCTATCATGTATGGCAGTAGCAACATGAAAGTTTTTGTCTCGATTGCTGTCATAGGAAAAGTGTTCTTAATATCCAAAGCCCTTCTTTCTAGTTCTTGAGGTTTATCAGCTCTTTCTGTTTCATCATAGTTGAAATTTCTTATAATAGTGTTTAAAAATTTCAATGAAAATTATTTCTTTTCATCAATAAAGTTGGTGAGCATTAACTGAAGTTCTCTTTTTACTATACCCTCAAAAAGAACATGCATAGGATCATGCAGTATACATTTGGTTACATCAAATTCTGGAACACTACACAAAACACTTCGAGATGTAATGCCATACATTTTGGACCAGTATGCTTTTGTTTCACCCCTTAGTTCATCTATTACATCACATCTATCAAGATGTTCCGTCATACTCTTTAAAGGAAACTGATCACCATGTCTACTTTTCTTGATGCCACAACGAGATATGTCACATGTTCTACATGGTTTTTCTGCAAAACCCACTCCTTCTTTAAAGCCTCCTAAAAACTGTGCAGCTGGGGTATCTCCAAGTGCAAAGTATAAAACTCCATGGTATAGTTTGGGTTCATTTTTTATCATGAAGTTATGTCCCTGGTGCAATTTGGTCATACTTTCAATAAAATTTTCTAGTAGTACAGCCATACCAAATTTTCTAAGGTATTTAGCAGTAGTCATTGCCAGCAGTTGAGTAGACTGTACTTTAAATCGATACTCTGGTAAAATATTTAACATATTCCAATAAAAGGCTGATAGTTTATGCTTTTTCTTGTGCGAGCCTATTGGATTCACTATTTCAAAATCATCATGGTAAATGCTAAAAAGGAGCAAATTTTCCTTGGTTTGATGATAGGGCTGATGAAAAAATGTTCCATCAAAAATATCAGAGTATTCAAAATCTGAATTTCTGTCTGCATTTAAAGATTTTTGTACTTCAGGCATATTCAAAAGTTCTGTTAGCTGTTCAATAAATGGAACATAATACCCTAGGGCATCTTGTTTAGTGAATCTATATTTTCCTTTAACCAATTTAAGCACTGATACTTCGCCAAGTTTAACAGGTTCTGGTTTAACATAGCCAAGATTTTCCTTAAAAAATTTCTCCTGCAAAAATTCTGTTTCTAATTCAAAAAAACAGTCATCAGGAAATACTTCCTCAAAGTTAACTTCTTTTAATGAATCAGCAGGTAAGCATGCTGTTAGCTTTGTTTGTATTATGGCGTTGTGATCTTTTATTAACGATTTTGTAGAATCAATAATTTCATTTATAGCTGATTGAGTCAAGTTATGTTGTGATTTAAGCTTAAGAATATATTGAGCATTGCTGATTTTCCTTGCAAGATTGCTGTCATTTTGAGCTAACTCTGTGTCATTATTAGTTTCAAATTCAATATCAAGCTCCTCGTCTGACAAATTGGTTACTTCTTCATCTCGGAAGTGCTTTCTAAAACAATGAACACGAAATGACACTGGATTTGCAAATGATGCACCACATCCTGGGGCACTACAGTGTACAATAAAATTAGGCGCATTACGGTGCCGTCTCACTAAATGTTGTATTAGCAAGTCTCTGCTTTGACAGAAAAATGGGCACATACTGCAGTTATTCATTTTGCATGCTCATGCGGTCAGCACCCTACAACATATAAATTGCTGTTAAAGATTCATGCAGTTACTTAGCAAAGTTAACATAAAATACTAGCAAAAACAAACACACATTGAAATACAACTACAAGAAAATTTCTGCTTGTTTTCCTTTTTCTTACAACTGAACTGTTTTTACATATTTCCTTTTATACCTATCTATTGATATTTAATTTTCAGTCAAGTACTAAGATGAAATAAGTTATTGGAAGCAACTAAAATTGGAATTTATGCCTTGGTTTTATATCCTACTTCTTCTAAACTGTTAAAATAAAATTTACAATGCTCATTACAGAAGAATTCAGCCAGTCACTTATCTTACTATAGAGCCAACATTATAAGCACCAAGATATTGTCAAATCACTCATCTTACGATACCAAATTTATATAGTTAGCACCAAGATCACAATTGAATATCACCTGCAGACAACCTACATGTTTTTATTTAATTTCCAATGTTTCTAATTTTAATTTACTAAGTTGTGCTATCAATGACTAGTCACAACATATTCCCTTAATTATATCAGCAAATAAAATATACGTTGATTATTGTATAATTCTTTGTACTCATTTAATAATGCACAGTATGTTTTATCTAACATTCAATTGTGAATGCCAATACAATTCAATTATTCAAGTGCTAACATACATGTATCAGGCAATGTTAAATTGTGTTTTAGTGAAAAAAATGTAAAGAGAATCATGCAAAAAAGAAACATGCCATTGGGGTATTTTTTACAATTTAAATTTGAACATACATGTTTGAGGGATGAAATGACCCTTTTTGAGAGACAGGATTGTACATTTATTGTAAATGTAGGGAGGGTTGGGATCTGGCTAGCATGTTTAACCCCGTCACATTCTGCATGGATCTGCCTGTCCCAGGTCAGGAGCCTGTAAATCAGTGTTTCTCATTTGTTTAAGTGTTGCATATTTGTGTTTTGTTCATTTTTTGTACACAAATTAGGCCGTTAGTTTTCTCGTTTGAATTGTTTTACATTCTCATTTTTGGAGCCTTTTATAGCTGACTACATGTATGTGGAGGCTTTGCTCATTGTTGAAGGCTGTACAGTGACCTATAATTGTTGATTTCTGTGTCATTTGGTTTCTTGTGGAGAGTTATTTCATTGACAATCATACATGTACCACATCTTCTTTTTTATATTTGAACTTTGAGTGATAAATAAAGATTAAATAATTTGTAATTACTTTTATAACATAAACACAGTCAGTGATCGTAGTTTTTTCTTAGTTTTTTCTAATTATATTTGAATCACTAGATCCTAAAAATATAAAAAGCTTGTAATGATTAAATTACCTTTAAATACATCTGAATTATCGTTACTGATTCCTTTTGATAGCATCCACTCTACCACCTCATCAACAGATTTGTTCTCCATAATGCAAACTGTAAATATATAAAGGCCACCATTTTGAATATCACGTGATTTCGTAAAAATAATTCGGTAGTCCTCGGCACTTTCCGATACCATTCATGTTTGCCGAGCAGTAGGCCTACCGAACGAAACTGCTCATTGCAAATATAACTCAAATATAACCGATTTTCCGAGAGAATGAATTAAAAAGGATAGAACACTTGCATGAAAAAAAACCCAATTTATTAACACAAAGAAGTTTAAATTGTAATATTGTACAAGCACTTGTTTCGTGCGATGGTTCCCCCCTTTTTCACAAGCAGTTGAAGCACCGTCTGTAGGCCTACTGTAGTTCTCTCTGTGTACTTGTTAATAAATGTAAATAATCATTAAAAATTGACAGTACGGAATAACAGACAGTATAATCAAAACTCGGTCGCCTTACCTTTCTAAAACTGTAAAGTATTAAGGGTCAGTAATGGTCAGTTGTAAACAGCGTGTCCAAGCTCTTTGTTTCTTCTTCCCGCTTAAAATTATCACGTGATAAAATTATCACGTGATAAAAATGGCGCCCTCGGCCTAAATGTGTTGTAATTCTAAACGTGTTTAGGAAAGTGTCATAATATTGAAAGTGCTTAGAATTAAAACACGTTTAGCTTCATATTATTGAAGAAGTAGCTAAACATGTTTAGCACAGCAACACGTTTAGTGCGAAGTGCTGAGAGCCAAAACATGTTACACTTTTGATGTTTAGAAATTAAACACTTTCCTCAGCACATAAGTCTTGAAACACGTTTAAATTCTAAGCACTATTTTTAGAGTGTGAGGTCCCGTGTACACTTAAATATGGTTCAATTTTATTTCAATAATTTGCTTGCACGTAGGGGTCTTTAGCAGTGGGAGGAAACCGGTTATACAGAGTGCGAACTCGAACGCGTTCATCGCGAACCCGAACGCGAATTTTGAGCAGTTTCGCTTGCCCTTTTCTAGCTGTGAGAGATAAATTTTGTCATTTGCTATCATGGCTCAGGTTGAATCAGACACAGGCGAGATCTTGGCCCTTTATTAGTACATAAAACAACGAAGGGAAAGAAATTTGTGAATATCAGTGCATGAAATTTAACCGAGAAGAAGTGAGTTTGGAGAATACCATCACCTCGAAGAAGAACTATATTTTCAATGATCATTTCTTCGGTCTTTTCAATTCTGCTTTTACAAGTAGACTTTGAATATTGCACACTAGTGGGGTCAGTCCTAGCGGTTTCTATTCGTTGAAATGGTGTCATGGGAAGTACCCACTGATTGGTTCATTGGGAAAAAAGTTCGCCTCTGGGGGCAATCAAGGCGGTCGTTCGCGAACCAATATTTGTCCGGTTTCGGGTTCGCACTCAGTATGAAAGTGCCCTCTAAAAATGACTAGAGCATTCCAGGATGAAACGCTGCGTTCGCGTTCGGCTTGGGGTTCGCGCTATGTATAAACAGGGCTTTACAGGGAATTGGGGCGACGACTTATTGCTTCACTCGCTGTCTACAAGACAGAAGATAATTTCTGCCAGCAATAAGTAGGACATTGAATGAAGTGAAATCTGGTTTAAGATGAATTGCATTTATGTTCAAATCTAGGGATGTTAAAGTTCTAAGATACCGATGTTTTGGAGAGATATATGGGTTTAACGTCCATTAGACATACACTAGGTCATTTCGGGACTAACGCATGGTTTTAATTTTATTTCAATAATTCGCTTACAACTTGGGATTCGAAACCACGCCAGTTGACTCAATGACAGGCTTTATGATGCAGCACGGACGTGCTAACTGTTCATACAGAGCGCGAACCCGAACCCGAACAAATATTGGTTCGCGCGAACGACCACCTTGACTGCCTACTGAGTTAGGCCTGGTCCCACTAGTGTGCAATATCACAGTCTACTTGTAAAAGCAGAGTGGACAAGACCGACGAAATGACCATTGCAATATGTGGTCAAATTACACCCCTGCCATTTGCTGATGAAAATATAGTTCGTCTTCGAGGTGATGGTATTCTCCAAACTCACGTCTTCTCTGTAAAATTTAATGCACTGATATTCGCCTCTTTCTCTTCCTTCGTTGTTTTATGTACTAATACAGTGCCAAGACAAAATGTATCTCTCACAGCAAGAAAAAGACAAGCCATCACGAAAGCGGTCGACGGTGAAACTGCTCAAAAGTCGCGTTCGGGTGTGTGATAGACGCGTTCGAGTTCGCACTCTGTATAAACAGGGCTTTATGGGCGTCATCGCTGAAGGAATTTCCACCAGGCGTCGCTAGTAGAAATTCGGTCCCACGTGACCTTATCGATGGTATAAGAGCTTATTTCGAAATATCGGGAATAAATTCCATATTAACGATAAAAACTAATGTTTGTCAACACACCAGTTCGTAAAGTGTACCAGTGCTGTAAGGTAAACAACGAGGTCACGTTGGACCGCCTCCCCTATGGTGACAACCATAAATTATGTTCCTTTATCGTTAGCGAAGACGCCCATTGAATATTAATAAAATCGCAGTTATAAGGTAATCCATTCAATAAAACGGAAAAAAGTACTCATTAAAATTGCAAAGACAGAATCAAGAAGCCACCGTTTTTAAAAACTAGAAACCCGGAAATGCCATTTCCAGTGATCTGCCCATGAATTATAAAACAATAGAGACAATATTTGATGTCTTATATAAATACAGTATAAACAATGAATGTTTATAAAAACACGTTTTCCCATGGCAAATAATAAGCTTATGAGAATAGGTTGAATTTGGTTTACAGTGTTTCTGACGGCTGCAAACACATTTTCCTGCTATTCCAGCTTGTGAATACAGCAACTTCAATTTGGTCCAATATAGCCTACTGGCTGACCCGAATTCCAAACAACCAATCAATCGTCGCGGGGTATGGGGGCCTCACCCTCCCGGGGAAAACGCCCGTGTAAGCAACTCCAAAAGTATCAAATGGTTTTGTAACCGAATTAAAAAAAACAAGTACTAGACAAAATTCAAAGTCTTAAAAAACTGAAACTCACTTAGACGACAAAATAAGTCATGAGAGTTTATTAAGAACTGGTTTCCACAGTCCCTTTCGAAGGGACAGAAATTTAAACGGTGGTGGTATTTTGGTTTATATAAACGAAACTTTATTGTGCAAAAGAAGGCACGATTTAGAACATAAAGACACAGAAATCATTTGGGTAGGAATCAAATTCAAACATAGGATCATCTTAATAGCGACAGCTTACAAACCACCGAATGTTAACTATGAATTTTGGTCTCGTTTAGATACTTCAATTGATACAGCGTACCAAACTACTGACACTGTAATAATTTTAGGTGATTTAAACATCGATCTTATCACTACAAAAAATAGTAAGCTGCATGATTTATTGTTATCAAACTCGTTCAGAAATGTTATTTTAACGCCAACAAGAGTTACGCCCACAACATCTACTTTATTAGACGTGATTTTAACTCCACTAGATTTAAACGTTTGCTTAAGTGAAACTATAGATTTTGATAAGCATATTTCTGATCATAAAGGTGTTAGTTGTGTCATAGATATTAATGTTAATACTACAGCAAGTTTTACAAGAGAAGTAACTATTTATAAGCAAGCGAATTACGACAAACTCAACAATCTTGTATATGATTTTGACTGGATAAATCGATTTAATTCTCTCAATTTAGATGATGCCTGTGGATTATTTTACGATACTTTAAATCATTTTATTAACGAATACATCCCAAAAAAACGTGTTACAATTCGACCTTCTGACAAACCGTGTTTTAATTCCGAAATACGAAAAGCGATTAGAAAACGTGATAGATTACGAAGAATTTCTATTCGAACAAAAAAACCAGAAGGATGTCATTAGGTTCAAGAAACAAAGAAATAAAATTAATAATTTAAAAAAACAATTAAAATCTAAATATTATGATAAACTTGTTTCAACTATTACCGATCCAAATAATACGCCTAGTGATTTTTGGTCCTCAATGAAAAACTTATTAGGACAAAATGTTAAAAACGTTATACCGACCTTAATATCAAATACAGATGGGAAAGTTGCATACACTGACTGCGAAAAGGCCGAATTACTAAATTTATTTTTTATATCCGTATCCAATAATGAATCACTAAACGACTTATTAGAATTTCGCTCTAAAACAAACTCTTGGTTTAGAATGCCAGATATACAAAATTCTGAAACAACTGACTTAATTTTAAATCTTAATATCAGAAAGCAAATGGCCCTGATAGGATAAGTAATCTCCTGTTAAAGCGTCTAGCAAAAAGTATTTCTATCCCCTTATCTGCACTATTTAATAAATCTTTACAAGAGGGATTATTTCCAAAGATATGGAAACAGGCTAATGTTATGCCACTATTCAAAAAAGGTGACAAATCTGATGTTTTTAATTATCGACCCATATCGTTGTTAAGTGCTATTAGTAAATTACTTGAAAAAATAGTTTTTAAACACATCTACAATTACATTCATTTTAACAATTTACTAAATTCCTATCAAATTCCTAGACCTACATTTTCGACCGTACACCAACTTATTGAGTTTTACGATAGCATATTGCAGTCATTAGACAATGGCGAAAGTTCGACCTTCATCTTTTGTGACATCTCTAAGGCATTTGATAGAGTAAATCACACTGGCTTAGTTACGGATTAGATGGTACATTTCTCCATTGGCTTAGCAGTTATATAAGCGACAGGAATCAAGCTGTTTTTGTAAATAACGCTTACTCGTTGACCTTACCGTCCATTTTTATTTCTTGTATACATAAACGATATTCAAGATTCTTTGGACAATACAGCTAGATTCTTTGGACAATACAGCCAGATTATTTGCCGATGACACCGCCATTGGTTGCACTAAAGCGCGTGTATATGACATAGAAACGTCATTAAACGCTGACTTATTCAAATTAAATTCGTGGTCCAAAGATTGGCTGATAAAATTTAATCCTTCTGAAACAAAAGTATTGCATTTCAGCAAAACAACAGAGAACGCCCCAACTTTATATTTTGGTAGTGAACCATTAGATGTTGTAGATAACCACAAACACCTTGGTGTTACTCTCACACGACTGTAAATGGTCCGAGCATGTCGATAATATTTGTAAAGCTGCTTCTAAACGTTTAAATATATTAATAAAATTTAAATATACTTTTAAGCGACAAACATTAGAAATTATTTACAAATCTTTCATAAGATCCGTTCTTGAATACGCTTGTGAATTGTGGGATTGTTGTAATGTATCTGATCGCGATAAACTTAAAAAAATTCAACTCGAGGCAGCTAGAATTATTACAGGACTCCCGAAATACTCAAGTAAAAAATCTTTATATTATGAAAGTGGTTTAATTAATTTATCAGAACGCCGCAGAATAAGAAGACTGTCTCTTTTTCACAAAATTATATATAACAATTCTCCACACTAAATTACAAATAAATTAACCGAGCTTTACACGGCAAAGCATAACTATTCCCTACGTAACAATGCTGATATCCCTGTTCCGTTTTGTAAAACCACATTATATCAAAAGTCATTTTTCCCACAAACAGTAAAAGACTGAAATAATATACCCGAATCTATAAAATCAATATCTGATATTAAACACTTTAAATCTAAATTAAATAGTAACAACAATTACAATGTAGCGCCCAGCTTTTTTCACACCAGTGGCAGAAAAGAAAATATTATACATACTAGAATTCGCCATCAGTGTAGCTCGTTAAATTCCGATCTTCATAAAGTTAAATTGATTAATAGCCCTCGGTGTAATTGTGGACATCCAAACGAAAACGCAAACCATTTTTCTTTTACAGTGTAACCTTTATAATAGTGAAAGAGCAAAATTAATTGAATCCTTGACCATTTTTCCTAGGATTAATGTCCACACCCTATTGTGGGGAGGCAGCAATTTAACCATCCACCAAAACAACTCATTGTTCGAAAAAGTGTGTACATATATCAAAGCAACTAAACGTTTTAAATGTTGTTTGTAAGCTATGTTCATTTGCACCCTGTTTATTTCTGTTTGTTTGTTTATTTGTCTGTTATTTATTATGTATATTATGTATATTAGATCTGTATTTTTTTCATCTAACAATTCTTCATGTATAACTGAACTATTATATGTACACAATTTATAAATATGGAAAGGACGTTTGTAAGTTTTAATAACTTTTGTCCAATCCAATTGTATCACGAATTATTTTTGTTGATGCAATAAAATATGTTTAAACCAATCATCTCGGCAACACATATATGGCCGTTGGAGAAGAGGGTGGATGGAGGAGTTCTCGAGCAGGCTAGAAATACAACATATACCTAAACAAGAACAAAACACTGTAGCTTACTTAACGTATTGATATTTTGGTGGCTTATATTAGAGTTTTCGCTTGTATTCCCTTTTCACTGAGAGAGAGATAGAGAGAGGGGGGGGGGGAGAGAGAGAGAGAGAGAGCTATGAAAGAACCCATTGCAGTTGTGGGAATTCGATAAAACACGACTGTCCAGGTAAATTCATAATACAAATACCTGGTGTCTTACTGTTCTGCTCCGACTGGGCCAATGAAGACGGTCATACACCATACAGTGTGCTATGAGCGAATTTTGCTCGGACAGTGGCACTACGGCCTACTCTTATATGGAATTCCTACCAAGGGATCGTTTACATAAACTGCCGATATCCTTCCATAACTCCCCACCCATCGTAAAATACTGACGATAATAATAACAGTGGTGGGTGGGAGGACCAGGGGAAATGAAATAAAATTATATGGAGCAAATTCGATCCCTTTTCCCCAATTCTAGACCAAAATGTAAACAAAAAATGCAGAAAGAGGAAAGAACAAAATTACGAGACAAATTATCAATTTATAACTCGCACTATATTCGAAATAAGGGGAAATAATTACCAGTATAGCGATAAAACATACAATGCTTAAATTGTGTTTAACGACCTACTTTTCTGCATACCAACTGGGCTAATGGAGAGGAGCATACACCACACAGTGTTCCATCATGGGAGAAATTCTGCCAGGACAGCGATGTTAACAGCCTTCCTTATGCTATGGGGGGCAACTGTGTCCGGGCAGTGGCACTACGGACTAAACGCTGTTTCCGGGTAGGCCCCAAACATACACAGCTTAGTTTGATATATCTAAAATGTTAACGGTAAATGTAAATACAAACAAGAGGTCAGATTAAGCCACTGCCGGGTCAATAGATATCAATGATCCCTGATTTTATAAAAAAAATACCGTAGCATATGTTACTCAATTTTGTGGGTTAATACTGTATAACTATGACGTAGAAGGGAAATTCCCCGCCAACAAATACTCAGTTAATAATAACAGCTGTTTACTCGCCCCGGGTAATATTTATTATGGTGATTGTCATATTGAGTACACTAATAGTAATACATGAGATTATATTAGATTATTGGAATTATATCTAGATTTATTATTAGACCATTCATCGAAATGGGTTTGTATGTAGTAGTTATTAGCACCCTTTCCGAGGTGTATCGGTGAATATCAGGACAGTTTTGGTCGGGGGTTCAGCCGAGGCGAAGCCGAGGCGGTCCCCGGCCAAAACTGTCCTGATATTCACCGATACACCGAGGAAAGGTGCTAATAAGTCACTTACATCACATTTCTATCGAGTATTTTGAAGCGATATGTAAAAATAGTATTTATTATCTAGTCGTTTCATTTCATTTATCCCTTTCTGAGCCTCACGTTACATTTCATGGTAGAATGATTTCGCAGTGGAGAGACGAGCCGAGTAGTATTTACACGTGCGTCTAGCTATACCCTGGGCGTAAAACAATCACGTGTTTGTCTAGACCACATCGTAGAGGACTGCAATATTAATAATATTATTGCGAAATGCGAAACGTGGGTCATTCCTGGTGAAAGTATGCATCAACGAATTATTTGTAATAAAATGGATGTCTTTCTAGGCGTTTTTGTTTTATCCTGATTATTTTAAATGTCTGTGGAGTGCCCAGCAAGAGAACTGCGCCTTTTATCATAACAATTACAATAATTATTCAGTATTCTCATTTATATGTTTGCATATTAATATACATCAAACCAAATTATGGAATAGGTGCCAATTGACATGTATAATAATTGATTGGTGTAATATGTTGTTTTGTTAATTTAATGTCATTGTATATATTTTTTAACTGCAAGTTTGTTCCACCCGGTTTGTTTTGTTACTGTGATTTTGACTAGTTGTTCCATGTAATTTGTCCGGCTGCATTGTATAGAGCCATAGCTATCATTGTGATCTGGGCCGGACTAAACGTCCGCTACTTATTGCTTGAATCTTAAACAGTGTAGAAGTGTTCGTTTGTCGGGAATGAACAGTACTCTTTTTAAAAAGTGTACTGTTCATTTCTGATACACGGATACTTTTAAGCCTGTATTGGAAATAAACAGTCCAGTTTTATCAAAGGTTGCCAATGGCAACGAGGTAGAAGTGGGATGTAAACTGTGCTTACATTGGTATCAACTTTAACAAAAGCGTTAATGTTCTAAAGTTTACAACGAATACAAATATGATAGAAATGGAAAACTAATGTATTTGTCTTTGCAGTTTTCTTTACGCGGAATATAATATTTTTAAAAAAATGTTCACGGTGTAATTTATTCATATTATTTAATATTTTAAATACTAACATTACTCAAAATACTAACATAACTCAAACTACTAACATAAATCAAAATACTAGCATTACTCAAAATACTAACATTACTCGAAATACTAGCATTACTCGAAATACTAACATTACCAAAACTACTAACATTACTTGAAATACTAGCATTACTCAAAATACTAACATTACTTGAAATACTAGCATTACTCAAAATATTAACATTGCCCAAAATACTAACATTACTCGAAATACTAACATTACTTGAAATACTAGCATTACTCAAAATATTAACATTTCCCAAAATACTAACATTACTCGAAATACTAGCATTACCCGAAATACCAACATTACTCGAAATACTAACATTACTCGAAATACTAGCATTGCCCGAAATACTAACATTACCCGAAATACTAGCATTACTCGAAATACTAGCATTACTCAAATACTAGCATTAATCACACTATTGATATCACTCAAAATACTGACATTAATCAAAATACTACAATTTGTGACCGTGAGGTCCGTCAGATATCTTAGACATGGTCGAGTATGGATAACCGATTTAAATATGCCGATAAGTACGCCGTTTATTTCTGTCTTGAATGTTCCAAACTGTACCATAATACTTTTTTAATTGTTACAAGAATAAAAATTTATTTCTGTGTTTTTTTTATATTATTTCGATCATCAGTGGTTGATAGGAGTCAAATATATCAGCTTGAGATGACGTCATTAGCGGTTGATATTTCATATCAACCTGTCACGACGTCATCAGCGGTTGATATGAACAGAATATCAACCTATGATGACGTCATGGCAGGTTGTTATGAGATATAACTGCTATGCACATCAAAGAGAAAACTACCGCCAGTTGTATATAATAAATTAACATGTCATTAGAATGACGTAACATTTCACCCTTGGCTATAGTCACCTTTCAATAGAATACACGCAAAATGTTTTGAAAAATAGAATAATTATTGTCCTATGAGTTTACTTGTATACAGAATTAAATTTGATGACTTTCCTTTTAAAAAAGGAGCACACAAAGTTTTTGGCTCTTCAGTTTTTGTTAATATTTACAAGTTTTACAGATGTTTCAAATATATTTCGGGACTAGTTTGTTTCCAAAGTCTTTCTGACTCAGGATTTAGTTTTGTGAATGAAAACAAATGGAATACTATGCTATTTTGGATGATATTTATATTTTGTTTCTGGATAATTTTGAAAAGTTACAGTGAACTCATACTTACCACCCAAGCTCTGATGATTTCCACTAACCAGATTAATCACTATAGTAGAGATGAGCTGTTGAACATAAACTGATTGACAAAAGGTGTGATTAAACTAGATCAATCTGAAGTGACTACTTTTCGACAAATAGGTATTTCTAACTCAAATAAAACAAGAAGGGGTAAAAGAGCTGGAGTTCGAAAATAAAAACTTTCTAATGTCAACTCAGTTGTTGACAATTTAGTTAAAAATGATCAATACAAAAAGGTCACTTGTCCCAATAACCTCATTTCACAACCTAAACACTCTGATATTAAACTAGCACTTTGGGATGCAAGATCTGCTAGAAATAAAACTTTAGCAATATCAGACGAAATTGTTGAAAATAAGCTTGACATTGTGTTAATCACTGAATCATGGTTAAAGAAGACTGGCGATGACTCAAAACTGAATGAATTAACCCCAAATGGTTACTCCTCAAAAAGCTTCCCTAAATTACATGGTACTGGTGATGGCATTGTCATCATTTACAAAAGCTATATTAAACTTGTAGTGGTTGCATCACAACCTGACGGTTTCACGTCTTTTGAATCTGTAGAATTTCTAGTAACCCATGTGTCTCAGACTCTAAGATTTGTTGGTGTTTATAGATCTCCAACATGTTCCGTGTCTAACTTTTATCAAGAATTTTCCCAGTTATTAGGAATTGTTTGTGTTAAACGTGGTCAGCTTATTCTCCTTGGAGATTTTAATGTTCATTTTGATTGCCCAAACAAACCCGAAGTGAAGAAGATAGTGAATTTATTATCTATTCATAATCTCACTTAACATGTTAAAAGTTGTACACATAAAAGTGGACAATTTCTTGATTGGATTATAACTCGTTCTTTTGAGAAAACAGTAAAATCTTGTGATGTTGTTGACAATCAGATGTCCGATCATTTCTGGATATTTTCATCTCTTGATTTTGAAAGACCTTTAGAAGCACCCCAAAATCAAAGGAATATCTGTGTTAGATTTTAGTAAAGATCTGACAGAATCCAAACTTCTGAAAAATCCCCCTGAAGACGTGGATCAACTTACAGATCTGTTCTTTACAACGCTGACCAACCTGATGGATATCCATGCCCCAAAGGTCTCGAAACATGTCAGAATTAAGCCCAGATCGCCATGGTATTCTGAGGCCATCTTCCTAGCTAAAAATGTGCGAAGGAAAGCAGAGAGACATTGGCGAAAATCTCATTTAGAGATCCATCGGCAAATCTATGTCAGCTGCAGAAATGATGTCAATAATCTCCTTATGTCAGCAAAGGTCGAATATTGTAAAGAACAGATAGAGTCAAACACTGGCAATTCTAAAGCCCTTTACTCTTTTATGTTTTCTTTGATAGGCAAGCGTGATGAAGGGAAGCTTCCTGTTGTTGATAATGATACGGAGTCCCTCGCAACCAAATTCAGTAACTTTTTCCATGATAAGATTGTCACTATCCAGCAGTCAATAAATCAACACGACAACTCTAGTCTTGCCTTTAAAAATCAGGGTTATACTGGTACTTTAATGGGAGATTTTACACCTTTTACTGATGATGAAATTCGGAAACTTGTGCAATCCTCAAAACCAACATCATGTGAGCTAGATCCAATTCCGACTAGTGTTTTTCTAACATATTTGGACATTCTACTGCCAACCATCACCAGCATTATTAATAAGAGCCTTGTGACTGGCACTGTTCCAGCACTGTTCAAATCAGCTGTGGTAAAACCGTTACTTAAGAAACCATCCCTCGATCCAAATATTCTTAAAAATTACAGGCCAGTTTCCAATCTGTCATTTTTATCCAAGATTCTGGAAAAAGCAGTAAAAATACGTTTATTTGATCATCTTGACAAAAACAATTTGTTCTGTGAATTTCAGTCAGCTTATAGACCTCATCATGGAACCGAGACAGCCTTAAACAAAGTTGTAAACGACCTTAACATGTGTGTCGATACGGGACGTGTTTCATTGCTGATATTGTTAGATCTTTCTGCAGCTTTTGACATGATAGACCACCAAAAACTGCTTTTTCGTCTTCAAAAAGACTTTGGTATTAATGATTCTGTTTTGGAATGGTTTAGATCATATTTGTCATCCCGCAATCAGTCTGTGATTGTCAACTCAGATAAATCAGAATGTGTTCCTCTGGTGTGTGGTGTTCCACAAGGTTCTGTTCTAGGGCCTGTTTTATTTACCATGTATACAAAGCAGCTTGGAGATGCTCTAAATCAAAATTCGGTATGTCATCATCTTTTATGCGGACGATACCCAACTCTTAGATTCATTTACTCCTGGATCAAATCAAACCGAAATGCTCACAAAAATGGCTTCTAGTATCAGACAAACTAAAACCTGGATAAATTTAAATCGCTTGAAATTAAATGCAGTTAAAACCAAAGTTATCCTTTTCGGCTCCAAAATCGGCTATCTGACTTGTCAAATTTAAAATTCGACATAGGAAAGGAAATATGAAATTTCCGCCAACATCAGTGGTCAAAAATTTAGGCGTATTATTAGATAGTGGTTTGACCTTTATAAAAAAAAGTTGATGATCTGTGTCGAAAATGCTACTGCCATCTGAAGAACATCAGTTCGATCCGCCATGTTCTCACACAAGACTCGGCTTCAGCTCTAGCGCGATCATTAATTCTATCGCGACTAGACTATTGTAATAGTCTTCTCACTGGCCTACCCCAAAATCAACTAAATCGCCTTCAGCGAATCCAAAATCTCACAGCAAGAATGGTCACAAGATCTCCATATCATTGTCATATAACCCCAGTTCTCGAAACCCTTTATTGGTTACCAGTTTGTGCCCGGATAGACTTTAAAATACTCTGCCTAACATATCAGTGTGTCAGTGGAGAAGCTCCTGGTTACCTCTGCAAATTAATTCAACGATATATTCCAAAAAGACAGTTGCGTTCAAACAATCTCAATCAGCTAGTGGTACTAAAGTGGAAACTTGCTACCTTCGGACAAAGAGCGTTTGCTGTAGCTGCCGCTGAAAGATTGAATTCACTCCCAGTTGAACTCCGTTTTGTGACTTCTTTGTCAATCTTAAAATCTCAATTAAAGACTCATCTCTTCAAAGTCCACTACAAAAATTTAAAAAAATACCCCCAAAAAACGTAGAGCTAAAGGACTTTTGTATAGTTGTATGCGCTATGAGCACGCTTTGTGGATTTGGCGCTATATAAATGGACATATTATTATTAAATATATAACCGTGCTAATTATAGTAGTTCTATGTTAAAATTTAAATCTAGAATATTTCAGATAATACTTTTTTTTTTTTTAAAAGGAAAGTCATCAAATTTAATTCTGTATACAAGTAAACTCATAGGACAATAATTATTCTATTTTTCAAAATGATCATTGAAAAAATAGTTCTTCTTCGAGGTGATGGTATTCTCCAAACTCACTTCTTCTCGGTTAAATTTCATGCACTGATATTCACAAAATTTTTTCCCTTCGTTGTTTTATGTACTAATAAAGGGCCAAGATCTCGCCTGTGTCTGATTCAACCTGAGCCATGATAGCAAATAACAAAATTTATCTCTCACAGCTAGAAAAGGGCAAGCCGCCACGAAAGACGTCGACGGTTTTCAGCGTTCGGGTTCGCGCCCTATTTAAACGGCGAAACTGCTCAAAAGTCGCGTTCGGGTTCGCGATGAACGCGTTCGAGTTCGCACTCTGTATAACCGGTTTCCTCCCACTGCTAAGGACCCCTATGTGCAAGCAAATTATTGAAATAAAATTGAACCATATTTAAGTGTACACGGGACCTCAGTTTTTCGTCCCATCCGAAAGACTAAACAGCGGTCCTTGCCAGGCCCTACGTTCTGCATCACTGACAGCGTCTTACCCACTTAGCCACGTGACCCCCCCCCCCCCCTGAATAAGAACCTGATTAAACTACACGTGTGGAAAAATGTTGGGGTTCGTTTCAAAGATAGAGAGAGAGTTGGACAACCGACACCGACCCTACTCATTGTCGCCTGGCTCGCTAATTTGTTGGTCTCGGGCTCGGTCCCGGTGGTAAAACACAAAGGGCCTGAGAAGGAACTCCTAGTGTGTTCGAATTGGACGATAAACCGGGCCCCTGTGTAGACATTGGCGTCCACTGTACAGTTAAAGTGGCGTGCACGCAAACAAAATATCCCTTATATAATATAATATAATCAATCTGGTTAAAATACAGATCTATATTTCGTTTCCTTATTTTTATACTTTCGATGGCCAACACTACATGAAGATCAGACTGGTTGTAGTAAAAGGTCGCGTCAAAGGTCGTACGGACGGCTTTTGACCCTATGACGTCAGACATTGATTAAGCAATCAGCATTAGCGTTTCTAGTGGTTTACCAACAGTTCCGTGCATCGCACGCCACGACGTCGCCGTAACATATCGTTTCATTGGCTTATTCCTCGCAGGTTATATAACAACTCTTCCACATCCTAGTGTAGCACATACAAATAAACCGACATTTTAAAAATATAAAAAAACGAAACGAAATAGGATCTGTGTTTTAATCTTCAGTCAATCATATATCAGGATAACTAATCGTGTTTACTTTTTTAGCACCACTTACCGGTTCTTTAAATATTTTTAACGGATCTACCGTAGCAATGCTTTCTGTGTTCAAATAATTATATTGGAAATGTGTTAAACCAGTCCTTTCACAATACTTAATATTGGATAGTCCAACACCGTTCTAATATATGGTGATCACGATGGCTAAGTGGATAAGGCGCTGGTTTGCTAGCCTGGAGGTCGAGTGTTCGATCCCTGCATTGGCCGAGAAAGTTCATCTCGATTTTCCGGCGTGATTTCCCCTTGTCAGTGATGCAGAAGGAGGGCAATACAAGGACAGCTGCCTAGTCGTTCGGATGTGACGAAAAACCAAGGTCCCGTGTACACATTGGAGTGCACGTAAAAGATCCCTTGGCAGTTGGAATTCGATATAAGAGTAGGCCGTAGCGCCACTGCCCGGGCAAAAGTTCCATATAGCAGACTGTATGGCATATGCCCGTCTTCAATTAGCCCAGGTTAGGAGCATATAGTAAGTAGGACGTTAAACCCCATTTCATTCATTCATTCCGTTCTAATAATATAACATCGTCTTTCAACGCAGTCGATGAACAATAGCAGGAAGAGAAATCAAATTTCTGTTAATTTCGTTTATTTTAAAAGCATTTTTAGGCAAATAAAATATGTTGGTTTGTCAATAAAATTGTATTTTATTTATAGAGGTTTGGATCCGGTGTTGTCGTCCTAGCTACGACTGCAGGTTCCTTTGAATCCCTTATCAGCCCAATGAGCAGCCTCCTTGCCTTTTTTATCAGTACAAATCAAGTTACGTTCACATCTAAAAAAAAAGAATGATACATGTTGATAACATTACATTACATTACTGGAGAGGTCGGACCCAGACTGTCTGGAGGTCCAGGGTCCTGTTTCACTAAATTTTAACTAAGATAAAATCCTTATTTATCTTTAATTAGGATTTCGAGAGACCGCCCAGAGATAAGCAAATGATTTGTCTGTCGATGGTTGCGAACTGTGATCAATAGATTTGATACTATGACTAAGATAAAAATAGTAAGAACAGTGATGAAATCGTATGTCCGCTCTTTGCATTCAAATACGATTGTTATGACGTCACAATTCAAAGATGGTAGCGATGGCTGGACAGAATGACGTAATTGTTAAGAATATAAATATGTAATTAATTGATGGGTGTTAACAATTACTTTTCGTATAAACTGTTGGGTTAGTCCATTTTAATTTTGATTGGTCTTCACAACTTTAAAAAATAACATTATGGTAGTCTCTGTCAACTCAATGACGTCCCATTGTATATGACGTCACATTGTACAATGGCAGCTATATATTTTTGTAATTTTAAAAGGGTAAGCATTTGTTTCCACCCCCCTAGGGTGTAGGGGGTGATAAGAATATACCCTTCGTATGTCCTGCGTGTCGTAAAAGGCGACTAAAAGGATCCCTGTAATAGGGCAACGTGTTTGCCGTGCGTTGCGACCCGTGTCGGTGGAGAGTGGAATCCTGGTGATTAAGTGGGGATTTGGCTTGCGAGCCCCTTCTCTGCAACACATTGCTTTGGCCCATGGTTCACCTAGACGGGAGGTCAGAGTGGCCCACTCTGATCAATCGGCTTTGGTCGTTTTAGCCCTGTAGAATGTACCCTTTTTTATCCAATGCTCTGTTGTTTATTCACTCAGCAATTGCCTACCTTTGTGTCCTTAGTACATTCTACAGAGCTGCGGCTTGGGTCAATCCGGTTGGAATGTATTTTTTACTTCTGGCTTGAGTATACCCCTCGTCGAGCCCTGAGGCCATGCGCTGGTTATCCGTGCTAGACCTCCCCCTAGTAGGCAGGGAAGTAACCTGGGGGACGACGAGGGGTGAAATTAAAAAAAAATAGTTCATGGCTTCACAAATCCCCCCCACGCCAACAAATGAACGATCAAATAAGAAACGTCCTAATTCTGAGGACGTTTCAAATATATTTATTAAAAAAATGGCAAAGTCATGGCCGAGGTTTCTCTTGATTGAGAGCCCCTCTACTGACTTATCGAAAGTCTCACCTTTTTTGATAGACAAGGGCATTGTCGGCTTGGCCGGTGAGCCCAAATCTATTAAAAAATTGAAAAATGGAACACTCTTGATAGAATGTGCCAAAGAGCAGCATGCTATCATGCTTCTCAAGTCAACAACTTTGGCAGACATTCCTATCAAGGTGTCTCCACATCGATCATTAAATTATAGTAGAGGTGTTATTCGATGTCGAGACCTTGAAGGTAGCAGTGAGGATGAAATGGTTGAATACCTTTCTTCTCAAGGCGTCCAACAAGTTAAGCGAATTAGTGTACGCCGAGGAGATAAGGTGATTCCTACAAGCACCTATATCCTCACTTTTAATCGTCCCGACATACCGAAATCAATCAAGGCAGGTTATTTAAATATACCTGTTGATTCTTATATTTCCAATCCTCTTCGCTGCTATAAATGTCAACGATTTGGACATAGCAAGACCGTCTGCAGGGGCAAAGACACCTGTGCTCGATGTGGTCATGAAGGCCACGAGAGCACTGCCTGCCAGGCTGAGTTTTGCTGCGTTAATTGCAAGGGTAAGCATTTTGCTTATTCTCGCGAATGTCCAATATGGCAGAAAGAGAAAAGAATTCAACAGGTAATGTCTGAACGGAAGATTCCATATTTCGATGCTAGGAAGCAAGTAGAACTGACTTCACTCATTGCACCACAAGGGAAATCCTTTTCGAGTGTAGTTAAAGTTTCTACAACATCCATATCTGTTCAGACAGATATAACCTGGCCACGTAAAGAGAAAAAACCTAAGACTTTGCCACCATCGGATCATGTAAGAGTGGTCTCGATCCCCATTGAGAGATCGAGTCAAAGCACTAACTCTCTCCCTGATGAGATTATATCCTCCTTGCCTTCATCTGGAGTTATTGAGAAAATTCCCAATACTCCAATCCAAAATGGCAAGAAGGATCCTCCCTTGCGCGCCTCTAAAGCTGACACTGCTGATTCCAGTTCCACTGGGTCAGGGGTGCAGTTTCAGGGTATTCCATCCGCAAAGGACACAATAGTGCATCCTAAAAAACATAAAAAAAAATTAGACAATTTTAGAGATAAAGAATCTAAGGGTTCAAAAAACCCGATTACTCTCTATAATAAATATGGGGATGATCTGATGGACGACATTACTGTAGTGGATGTCCATGAGGACCCACTCAGTAAGCCGCCAAAATTTAAATTTCCCTGACAATGGCTAATTCCATTATTCAATGGAATTGTCGTGGTTTAAAACCAAATTTTAATGAAGTCCAATTATTAATTCAAAAGCACAATCCTTTAGCTATTTGTTTACAAGAAACTTTTTTACGGAATTCTGACACTTTGTCTTTTAGACATTTTGTTGGTTACCATCATCATTCAGTTGGTGATGGTAGAGCTCATGGGGGTGTTTCTATTATTCTTAATGGAGATATCCCTCAAAGTAAAGTTACTCTCAACTCGACTTTACAGGCAGTTGCAGTCAGAGTAACTTTACATATTCCTATAACACTCTGTTCTATATATCTTCCTCCTAGTTTACATCTGAACCCCAAAGATCTTGATGACCTTGTTGCACAGCTCCCTCTCCCGTTTATAATTACGGGAGATTTCAATGGTCATCATTCACTCTGGGGTAGTCCGGATGATAACAACAGAGGTAAACAAATAGCAGACTTCATTAACATTAATAATTTGTGTTTATTAAATGATGACTCGCCTACTTATCTACATCCTGCCACAGCTTCCTTTTCTTCTCTTGATCTCACCATTTGCTCTCCCGTCCTGTTTCAGGATTTTACATGGAGAGTGAATCAAGATCTATGTGGTAGTGACCACTTTCCTGTCTTTATTGATAATAATGGTCCCTCTCCGGTCGAAAGACCCCAGAGGTGGAAGTTGCATAAGGCTGATTGGGCTCTCTTCGAGTCTTTGTGTCTCTTCTCTTTTGATGCAAAAGAGTTAGAAGATGCAGATGAGCCCATGGCTTTATTCACTTCCATTCTCCAAGATGTAGCTGAGCAGGCGATTCCAAAAACCACGACGGAACCAAAACGTTTCAATAAACCATGGTATAACGACGATTGCAAACTTGCCATAAAAGAGCGCAATCGTATTTTGAGACGACTAAAGAACCATCCTTCCATGGAGAATATTGCGGCTTACCAAATGGTCCGGGCGAAAGCCCGTAGAACCATACGCCAAGCAAAGAAGTCTTCATGGCAAGGTTACGTCTCTAGGATAAATTCCCGTACCACTTCCAAATCGGTATGGGATAGGATTCGTAGGATTAAAGGTAAAAATAGTGCATTATCAGTTAACCATCTCAATGTTGATAATACCACCTTAACAACATTTCCTGATATTGCTAATTCTCTGGCCAGTACTTTTTCATTCAATTCATCATCCAATTTCTCCTCGGATGCCTTTCGGGGCATTAAAAATCAACAGGAGAAAAGGCGACTTAATTTCAAGTCCCGTAATGATGAATGCTATAATGATCGTTTTTCCATTGCAGAGCTCCGTGATTCGTTAAAGCGGGCTCGGGACACTGCAACTGGACCAGATGAGATACACTACCAAATTCTAAAACATTTACCTTTTTCCACTCTCTTAATTTTATTGGATCTTTTCAACCGAATTTGGGTTGATGGGAATTTCCCCCCTTCGTGGCATGAAGCCACAATCATTCCCATCCCTAAACCAGGCAAAGATCATACGAATCCTACAAATTATCGTCCAATTGCTTTAACTAGCTGTATTTGCAAAACCATGGAGAGATTGATCAATCGAAGGCTTGTTTGGTACCTTGAGTCCAACAACCTTATTACAGACCTCCAGTGTGGATTTCGGTCCCAAAGGAGCACTCTTGATCATCTCGTTCGATTTGAAACGTTCGTCAGGGACGCTTTCATCCAGAAGCAACATCTAGTTGCAATATTTTTTGATCTGGAGAAAGCATATGATACCACGTGGAAACATGGTATCATGCGCGACCTCCATAACCTCGGCCTACGAGGTCGCTTACCTATCTTCATAAAAAATTTCCTGGAAGATAGGTCATTTAAGGTACGACTGGGATCAATATTCTCTGACCCATTTCCCCAGGAAATGGGAGTTCCCCAGGGAAGTATTTTATCTCCAACATTATTTGCCATAAAAATAAACACGATCCCAGCGTGCCTTAAACCAGGTACAAACGGGGCTCTCTATGTTGATGACTTTCAGATGTGCTATGGTTCTACAGACATGCGGATAATCGAACGTAAGTTGCAGCTTTGTTTGAATTCACTTCAACAATGGGCAACCGAAAATGGATTTCGTTTTTCGAAGTCCAAGACTGTCTGCATGCATTTCTGTCAGAAAAGAGGTTTGCATCCTGATCCAGAACTTTTCTTGGATGGCAACCGCCTTCCAGTTGTGGATGAAACCAAATTTCTGGGGCTGATATTTGATAAGAAATTATCATTTATCCCCCATATTAAAAACCTCAAAAAGAAATGTCTGAAAGCCCTCAACATATTGAGAGTCCTATCAAATACTGACTGGGGAGCAGACCGTAAGGTCTTGCTCCGGTTATATCGAGCATTAATAAGATCTAAACTGGATTATGGGTGTATTGTGTATGGGTCGGCCCGCGAGTCTTATCTCAAAGAGCTCGACACCATACACAACCAGGGACTTAGAATCAGCTTAGGAGCATTTCGTACATCTCCAGTGGACAGTTTATACGTCGAGGCGCATGAGCCCTCATTGCACAACAGACGTGATAAATTGGCCCTGCAGTATGCTACGAAAATTGCATCACTTCCAAACCATATTTCATTTAACACCATATTTAGACCTCTTCACGAACATTTGTATCTTGTGAAGACTAAAGTCATTCCATCCTTCGGTATTCGCATACAACCCCTTTTGTCGGAGGCTGGTATCAGCCTTGACAGTATTGCAAATACCCCTTTCTTTGAGACTCCACCGTGGGCTGTATCTCCCCCAAAGATCGATTTCGATCTTACTAAACATAAAAAGAGAGATACAAGTTCGACGGTTTTCCAATCTCTCTTTCGAGAGCTAAGGTCTAAATATGGTGATTATATTCCCATTTATACAGATGGTTCGAAAGATGGTGATCGGGTAGCTTCGGCTACCGTGACACCATCCGAGACCATTTCTGTCCGCCTCCCACCTGCTGCTTCTATTTTTACAGCTGAGCTCCAGGCTATTCTCCAAGCCTTGGAGTTCATTCAGTCCTCATCAGTTTTAAAACACATTATCTTTTCTGATTCTTTGTCCTCATTACAAGCTATTAATAACAAACAGCTTGATCACCCATTAATAGCAGACATTTATTGTCTGCTATTATCCAATGAGTTTATCAACAAGGACATTGTCCTTTGTTGGCTCCCCAGTCATATGGATATAAAAGGGAATGATCGAGCAGACTCGGCTGCCAAGTCTGCTTTAGATCTTCCCATAACCGATTTTTTAACATCATTTAAGGATTTTAAATCCATAATTAATAATTTCATATATTATCGATGGCAACGGTCTTGGGATCTTGCAGGCACAAACAAACTTCATCACATCAAGCCTCTCTTAGGAGACTGGCCAAGCTCCTATAGAACCAACAGGAGAGATGAGGTTGTCTTGTGTCGCTCTCGCATAGGTCATTCCTTTTTAACACATATTTTCATCTTAAAGCGAGAGCCTCAACCAGAATGTGAACACTGTCATGTTCCTTTGACAATTAAGCACATTTTGATTGAGTGCAAGCATCTCAAGGATATTAGATTAAATCATTTCCGTTGCCAGTCACTACAACATTTGTTTGCCCAACCGGGTCTTTATTGTAATTTACTAGACTTTTTAAAAGAGACAGGATTTTATAATAAATTTTAATTGTATATATTATCATTTCATTTTTGTATTTTAAATATTTATATGCATAAAACGATTTATTTTACTTTTATTTAATTTACTACTGTGATATTGTTTTTATTTATGCATATAATAGTTTCTGTGATATAATTTAACCTGTCTCAGAAAATCATTTGTTTGGCGCAATATGGCCCGGTTGGTGCTGACGTGCCATAAAATCACATTTCATTTCATTTCATTTGTTTCCATCCACCGGAGCCTGATGTGATGACGTCACATGTGGCTTCTGGGTAAGAATACGGGTTAGGGTAAGTGTTGTAGCCTGCAGTTTACGTCAGAGTCTCGAGATGTAGACATGGCTAGCCCTAACCCTAACCCTGGGCTAAGCCTAATTCTTATTCTAACCCAGAATCCACATATGACGTCATCATACCAGGCTCCGGTGGATGGAAACAAATGCTTACCTTTTAAAAGTCGTCAACTTCACCCCCACCCCCCATCAAAAAAAAAACCCCAAAATTAAATAAAATAATAAAAGAATACATTAACGAAATATCTTACGGTGCAGAGTCTACAGTACATTTGTCTCCAAGTTTCGCTCTACAAACGTCACAACACGCACATCTTTCTCTAATAGGTTCGCAATTTTTCGGCAATTTTTTACACTTCACATTCGGGCTGCACTTCGCACACAACGCAGCTTCTGATTGACTATAGAACGTCAATACCAGAACACAACAAACTAGTATTGCAGATTTCATTGTGAGGCAAGATATAACCTATAACGACAATACACAAAATTACAAAGGATCTCGCCTTAAGTACATACAGCTTATGAGATGTTGTTAAACTGGCGGCATTGCTTCAGGAAAATGGGGGGCAGAATGCTTAGTGCGTTGTCCCATATGGTATGGTATTGAATCAACTGGTGTGGTTTCAATTCCCCGGCTGTACGTGACAAGAAGTAGGGTCGCCAATCCAACCTCGTGAGTTTTCTCCGATTCTTGCGGTTTCCTCCCTCAGCTAAACCCCTACGAGTGGGTGTTAAACCCTCCTCTCTTTTCTCTCTCTCTCTCTCTCTCTCTCTCTCTCTATACAGAGCAAGAAACCCGAACCCGAACGCGAACGCGAACGCGGCTTTTCGTCCTGGAATGCTTTGGTTACTTTTAGATGACCCGTTCACACTAAGCGTGATATTGGTTCGTGAGAACGACCGCCTTGATTGCCTCCCGAGCGCGAACTTTTTCCCAATGAACCAATCAGCGGGCTCTTCCCATGACATCATTTCCACGAATAGAAACCGCTAGGTCTGACCCCACTAGTGTGCAATATTCACAGTCTACTTGTAAAAGCACAATGGACAAGTCAGAAGAAATGGTCATTGAAATCGAAAAGAATACGATTCTATATGACAAAGCAACAGAGATCATAATAAAGATATTGCAAAAAACATGTCCTATGGAAATTAATTGGACAAAAATCGAATGAAAAAATAATTCGTCTACGAGGTGATGAAATTCTCCAAAATAGCTTCTTCTCTGTAAAATTTCATGCACCGATATTCGCCCATTCTCTTCCTTCGGTGTTTTATGTACAAATACAGTGCCAAAATCTGGTCTGATTCAACCAGCGACATGATAGCAAATGACAAAATTTATCTCTCACAGCTAGAAAAAGACAAGCCATCACGAAAGCCGTCGACGGTTTTCCACGTTCGGGTTCGCGCCCTATTTGAACGGCAAAACTGCTCAAAAGTCGCGTTCGCCGTCGGGTTCGCGATAGACGCGTTCGGGTTTGCATTGTGTATAAACAGGGCTTTATTGCTCCCCCCTATCAAAATGCGAGATTTACTGCGTGGAATATGTTAGGTTAACTACAATTCTGCGTTATATTTGACTGGCTATATTTAAAAGTCTTAACAGTAAGTTTTTATTTATAAAGAAAATAAATTTACAATATATACGCAAACGGATCCAGTGGTAGCTATAACAACAAATACGTATACACAGTATGACACTGATAGCTAAATAAAATGTATGACGTTTAACGTCCTACTGTTCAGTTCCGACTGTGCTACTGAAGACGGGTAACTTCTTGGAGATTTCTATTACCTAGTTAACCCCATTTCTTCATCCTTTCCGAACCTACATAGCCCAGTCGGTGCAACAGCATAGCCACCTTATATCTTTTAAAGTATAAAAGTCCATGCTTACCTGAACGTGAACGGGCGGGAAATAGTCTGAACCAGTCTGTGGTGATGTGTTAATCGACACCAGGGTACCTGTTTTATACGTTTTAAAATTTGATACGAATAAACAAGATGTCATTAACAGATGTAACATATCGAACAATGGTGTCTATCAAATCATAAATTGTACCTCGAGTACATAAAGTTAAATAGTATATCAATACTGACATTCTGGTTTCATAAACAATATTCATAGAACAAAACAACTTAAAGGAGCTAAATCCCTAATATATAGGGCCTGGAAATTGACCCTAATGGGTCGCAACGCATGTAATAATGTAATCTGATTGTATATACACTGGTTTACATTCTGTCGTTCCTGTTTTTACTGTAATTTCTAAACAGTTATTTCCGAATTTCAATTTCTAGCGTCTGGTTATTCCAGTCTACTGCGCATGCCCACCAGGTAAGATATCGCCAGAGCCTATATATAATGCTCTGGATATGGCGTTGCCGTTTGACATGAGTTGTGGAATGTGTCTAGGCTCGTTTTTTCTGGTCACTTGTACAAGTGACGCTGAAACGCACGATTCGTGTACCAATGATAGAATGTTTATTGTTTCTCAAATATTGGATATCAGAACTCGGCCTTTTTTCCGGTAATTTCACAACATCAATGATGATTTGAATTGACAAATAATTCGTGTTTTCAACGTGTAAGACTTTGGATGATATTAAGTTAGAGACTGTTGCTACGTCCACACTGAGCACGGTTATGATCCGTATTCCGGAATATGTACTCCGGAATACGGTTTCGTTAATGCGATTTAAAAATGACCCGTTCACATTGCGTTAATTCGCTTCAAATTCACTTGCTGATCCGGCTCTGGAGCGTTCACACTCAATTATTGGATTTTGATATAAGAGTAAGCCGTCACGTGACGGTCCTTGCCAAATGTATATATTCCCGTCTTCATCAGTTCAGTCGGAGTAGAAAAGATGAATGACTGTAACACCACAGACTGTAGCTCTTTGCTCAACATTCCGTTGGTTGCAATCGTTATAGGCACAATAAGGACAATATTTGGCAATCTCCACATCGTAATTGTGAAGGGGGTTGACCGTTTAAGAGCGGGTTCGCGAGAGCACCGGGCAAAATCGGGAAAAAGTGATAAGGTGGCAGGTAGGAATTTCCCAACCATACTTTGGTTATGGTCCCCCATTGGGGTCATGACTCACGTGGCAAAACGATTTCCCCCGAATCACTCCCTGAATAGGAGAACTAAAAGTGTCATTTTTCACGTCAAAATGGCATGATTTTCACCTCAATTTTGGCCTAACTTTGGGAAAGCTTCTCTGAGCGTAGGGAAGTCGAGTGATAATGACTTCTTGGGTGAAAGGTAAGTGGACCGTGGTCTCTCGAATGAGCATGCATGATCCTCCAAATACCTTAAATATTGTGAGATATAACGGATTTTCGACGACACCCAACGGCACACTGAAATACAGACACATGTAACAAACTCGATAGCTCCTTCTTTCCGTATAATTGGTCGGTTTGGGTCATGTGGTTTTGAAGGGTGGTAATGGTTGCTTGAAATGCAAAAATAAAAATGACTGGAATCCAAGCCTTCGTTGCGCTGTGCGATGGTCAAAAATGTGTATTTTTATACCATATTTTTCATCATTTTTGCGGTAAAGGGACTTATAACGCACATAACTTAGTAAGGTGACCCCGGTCAATCGTGAAACTGGTCGGTGTCATCATCGTTCGCAAGACCGCCCGCAAGACTCGCTTTTTGCCATCTTAAATCTCAAATCTTAAATCTTAAATCTCAAATCTTAATTCTCAAATCCCAAATCAAATCTCAAATCAAATCTCAAATCAAATCTCAAATCAAATCTCAAATCAAATCTCAAATCTCAAATCAAATCAAATCTCAAATCAAATCAAATCTCAAATCAAATCAAATCTCAAATCAAATCAAATCTCAAATCAAATCTCAAATCAAATCAAATCAAATCTCAAATCAAATCAAATCTCAAATCAAATCAAATCAAATCAAATCAAATCAATTTTAAATTTAAATTTATCCTGCCTGGTGATACTACAGCGAACTCGTACTCGTACTGTTGTAAACTCAGAGAAATCGAGATTTTTGAGTTTGGCATGCAACTGAAATTTTATACCAAAGTCAGCCTACCTGGAATACTTGATTTGATGCTATCTGACAATATTTGATGTATAATGATAAATTTAAATGTCCATATTGTATAAATAACCGAAAATCTCGAATTTGGTAATTTTTCATTTGATCAGAATGGAACATTGAGATTTTTTTGAGTGCTATGCAACTGAAATCTTAAACTAGAGTAAATATGCCTAAAATATTTGATTTGATGCCCTGTGCAACAATATTATGAAGCATGATAATACATTTCAAAATTATATAAAAAACGAAAATATCGAAATTTGGTAATTTTTCATTTGATCAGTAGGGACACTTCCAGTTGGATTCCAGTCATTTTTATTTTTCTATTGTGTGGTAAAGGGGATGTGCTTCCAATGTAGTATGAACCGGTTTCCCTGATCCATGGAAAGAACTTGCTACGCGTCTTCGAATGAACGTCGTCCTTGAAACGAGTTTCGCTAGTGCTATTTCAATGATGTCGGTTTATAGAGTTACCGAGGTCCGATCAACCTGAAACTCGTCATGACATGGGAGCATGGTCCCCTCTAATATACTGCCAAACTTGGTGGCTGGCTGCCTTCTAGTATCTCCGTGAGCGTATTACAAACTTTACGTTGAAAAATCGGTGAAAATCGACCATTTCGATGTCGAAAACACGTTTTTCCCATTTTCTCAGCCAAGGGTGCAAGGATGTCCGAGATATGGCGCATGCCTGCCTAGGTCACCACCCTCCACCAACATATAAATTTTGGTCGAAATCCCTGACTAGCACCTTATCACCCCCTGCCTGCATGGTGCTATCGCGAACTCGCTCTTAAGCTTTTACTATGAGGATTTGAAGTTGACTCGGGTAACAATCTCACTTCTGACAAAATGAGTGTAATATCATCAGTATTACCCGAAACTGCTATGAAATTGCAAATTTGATCCCTTTTCCCCAAATTCGATCCCTTTTCCCCAATTCTAGACCAAAAAGTAAACCAAAAATGCAGAAAGAGGAAAGAACAAAATCACGGGACAAATTATCAATTTATAACTCGCACTACATTCGAAATAAAGGGAAATAATTACCAGTCTAGCGATAAAACATACAATGCTTAAATTGAGTTTAACGACCTACTTTTCTGCATACCAACTGGGCTAATGGAGAGGTGCATACACCACACAGTGTTCCATCATGGGAGAAATTCTGCCAGGGCAGCGATGTTAACAGCCTACTTAATGCTATGGGGGGCAACTGTGCCCGGGCAGTGGCACTACGGATTAAACGCTGTTTCCGGGTAGGCCCCAAACATACACAGCTTAGTTTGATATATCTAAAATGTTAACGGTAAATGTAAATACAAACAAGAGGTCAGATTAAGCCACTGCCGGGTCAATAGTTATCAATGAACCCTGATTTTATAAACAACTACCGTAGCATATGTTACTCTATCTTGTGGGTTAATACTGTATAACTATGACGTAGAAGGGAAATTCCCCGCCAACAAATAATAACAGCTGTTTACTCGCCCGGGTAATATTTATTATGGTGATTGTCATATTGAGTACACTAATCCATGAGATTATATAAGATTATTGGAATTATATCTAGATTTATTATTATACCATTTATCGATATGGGTTTGTATACTCTGCTTATAATGGTATCAACTTTAACAAAAGCGTTAATGTTCTAAAGTTCACAACGAATACAAATATGATAGAAATGGAAAACTAATGTATTGTCTTTGCAGCTTTCTTTACGCGGAATATAATATTTTAAAAAAAATGTTCACGGTGTAATTTATTCATATTATTTAATATTTAAAATACTAACATTACTCAAACTACTTACATAACTCAAACTACTAACATTACTCAAAATACTAGCATTACTTAAAATACTAACATTACTCGAAATACAAGCATTACTCGAAATTCTAGCATTACTCATAAAACTAGCATTACTCGAAATATTAGCATTACTCGAAATACTAACAATACTCGAAATACTAACATTAACCCAAAATACTAACATTACTTCATGGAGTGCAAACGAAATTTTTCCTCAAGTTCGCTATTAAATAAACACGAATGTCGAAACGCGTAATCAGCTATTTGTGACCTATATTTGCTGCGGCCTCCACATACACTACACGTGCCCGGGACTAAATATCGCTCATAAAAGCTGATCCAAGTGACAACACGCTGTTATAACAGTTTATACAGTACAGATATTCGATGGTGTGGGTCACTCTAACTTTGGTAAACTTTTAGTATATTATAAAATGCAGTAAACCCTGCAGGGTAGTAGAAAAACCTTTTGTTGCAATTGGCGGACTGTATTTTGACCTGACTGTACTCGTTTATTAAAAGTCCAATTTTAACTATTTATCGGAGTTATTGTCGGCAGTTTGGAAATACGCTAATACCCCTAGAATACAGCAGAACTACAAATATCCATATCTTTGGTAATGCTACTTTTGATTTTGCATTGTATTCATCAGGGTGACATGTTAATCAAGCGATTCGTTCCGTGTTGGCGAATTCCGACAGTCAAGGGTACTTTTACGTGTACTCTTACGTCAATACCGATTAAAATAACCGATTTAATGTCATGACTCAATAGCACCCAAAGTCTTACACGTGGGCACGGATTCAAATAACCGACTTATGTCATAGCTGATACAGGTTTATTAAAGTAGCTAATGCTGCGTTCACACAGGCCTTTAATACGTATCCCAAAGCGCATTGAAGCTAAATACGTTTCAGGTGTTCACACTAGGAACCCGCTAATGCGCATGGAAACCGTATTAACAAATACGGTTCTTAATGCGTATTCCATCCCGCTTTAACTAATTCGATTGATTACAACGCTTTGTCACCGCAGTGTGAACAGCTTAATACGCATTAAACTGGAATCCTGCGTTACGCATGCGCATGATTGTATAAACGGTAAACATTGGCGCTGGGTGATATATATGTTTATATTTTGAAAAACACCGAAACCCTTTGAATTTGATTTGTTTTCAAAGACCATCTCACTGACAATCAAACATATTCATTTTATCAATCTATTTAATACAATGTGTTTATCAATGTTCACAATCAATGTTCACAATTCAATATGTTAAAATTTCTTGAATCCATGGAACATAAGATTAATTTACAACAGTATTTAAAAGGGAATTGTATTTATTGCTGTAAATTAACATTTTATCAAAACAAATCTCAACTTGTTTTATTAGGGCTATTTTCTCAAATATAGCAAACATTTTATGTTTAAATTGCGTCCGATAGATGCCGTGGCGTTATTACGCATTGAGTGTGAACGCTCCAGAACCGGATCAGCAAGTGAATTTGAAGCGAATGAACGCAATGTGAACGGGTCATTTTTAAATCGCATTAACGAAACCGTATTCCGGAGTACATATTCCGGAATACGGATCAGAACCGTGCTCAGTGTGGACGTATCAACAGTCTCTAACTTAATATCATCCAAAGTCTTACACGTTGAAAACACGAATTATTTGTCAATTCAAATCATCATTGATGTTGTGAAATTACCGGGAAAAGGCCGGGCTCTGATATCCAATATTTGAGACACAATAAACATTCTATCATTGGTACACGAATCGTGCGTTTCAGCGTCACTTGTAACAAGTAACCAGAAAAAACGAGTCTAGACACATTCCACAACTCATGTCAAACGGTAACGCCATATCCAGAGCATTATATATAGGCTCTGGCGATATCATGCGCAGTAGACTGGAATAACCAGACGCTAGAAATTGAAATTCGGAAATAACTGTTTAGAAATTACAGTAAAAACAGGAACGATAGAATGTAAACCAGTGTATATACAATCTAATTACATAATCATATGCGTTGCGACCCATTGGGGTCAATTTCCAGGCCCTATATATTAGGGATTTAGCTCCTTTAAAGATGTAACTGAATGTCATCGATTTAGGGGTTTAGCGGGCGTACAAAGTCAAAAATCAACATTTAAAAAAACAAAAACCCGATTTTATGTAACGAGGGTATGTTTTTGTAACGTTTTCTTCTACCGATCAGGCCCATCCATTAATAACGAAATTCTTCGGCAATCTCCGGAAACATTCGGTTTTGACGTCATCTCAGGAAGGAATGGACATCAATATGGCGACCTTTTCTACTGCCGTTTTATGCTGAGATGGTCAACGGATGTGTTTGTTCCGCTGTAGTGTAGTGCCTCTACCGATACTACCCGTAGTTTGTCTACGCATAACTTCCCAAAGAATCCGGCCACCCGACGACAGTGGGCAAAGTTTGTGCACACTACCAGGCAAACTTCGTTGGACCTAAACAACCAAACAACAGTTCGGGCTCGGCTGTAATATTGAATATTCACAACATTTTACAGAAGATTGTTTCGAAATTTTATCGTCGGTTGCCCAGGTTGAAAGTGGTTCACAGAAAAAGTAAGGCCCTTTTTGATCTATTTAGAATAAATAAATAAATTATCTCATTCGATCTATTCCAAGTCAAAACTGAATTGTGATAGGCCTACCTATTTCTAAAATTAAAAACAACAGTGATCGATCAGCTGTCAAAAAAGGTCACAATATGCAGGCATAATTCTCTGGGGATTTTTATGAAGATTTGTAAAAGTAAAATAATACTAGGCCTTGTAATATAATAGGCCTACATATTTCTATAAAAAGGTGATCAGTGTTAAAAAAAAAGTGATGTGCAGGCAGAATATGTCACTGCATTTTGTGAAGATTTGTAAATGTAAAATAAATAGACCTACTAGGCCTCATTATATACTATAGCCCTGTCTATTTCCAAAAAACAGTCATAAGCTGTCAAAAAAAAACAATATGCTGAAGAATTCTCTTTTATGAAGATTTGTAAAATTAAAATAATACTAGGCCTTGTCATATAGGCCTACATGTAGATCTAACTAAAAAAAGATGATCAGTCATAAAAAAAACAAAAAAACATGATAAGCAGGCAGAAAATGTCACTACCGGTACATTTTGTGAAGATTTGCAAAATTAAAATAATATAGGCCTACTAGCCCTTATTTTTATATATCTCTACCTATTTCTATAACAGTGATCACCTGTCAAAAAAAAAGTCGAAATATGCAGGCAGAATTCTCTGAGCATGTTATGAAAATTTGTTAAATTTTAATAAAATACTACCAGCTCCCAAAAAGTCATGTGTTAAATTAATTTACACGCAGGAAGGCAATTGCTCACTATCAAGGAGATTTGGATTTTGATTCAGATGTTTGTTGAGAAAATTGCCTGTTTCCCCCCTGTAGTTAGTTGTGTGGCTAGGAATTTCATTTCAAATTTTTACATTTCAGGTAGCATTGCATATACTGTTCATGGAAGCATTAAGGACTGCATTAAATATCAAGACTAAGTTTCGATTGGCACCAAGTACTGTTAATATCAGAATGGAATAATTTTTTCTTTTTTTAAAATGGGAATAATAAATTTGAAATATGAAAAGTTGTGGATTTGAACGTTTGTATTGTGTGTATTGGCAATATAATAGAGACCCACAAAATCTAAAGACATTACTGTTCTGAACTATCCTGATTCCTGACAGTGAAGTGACACTGTGTGAAGTTAATGTTTTGGGGATTTCGAAAATTTGCCCAAGAAAATATACCATAGTTGCATTCACATTGAACCTGAAATTTGTATAAATTTTTGACAAGAAATGTTTCACACATTTGTTGATCAGAAAAACATTGTCAGATTTATGCCGGAAACAATAATAGATATATTTTCATTCAATCTATTGTAAATTGTGATCTGTGTGTAAAAGTTACAATAAATGGTTTTATGCAATCATAGAAGAGTTGTAAATTTTACAGTTTACTGAATACGTCTGTACCAGTACAGACAAGAGCTGCATGTCTTATGAATTGAATATAAATAAATATTCAGTTAAATTATAGAAATAATTCACAATAATCCATTGATTTCATTCATTATATTTATTGAAATTATTTCCAAAAAATAGAAACGTGTAACTGGAAGTGTATAATGTATAGTTCATAGCTTTAAGTGTATTCCAATTCTTCCCAAGAAATTAATTTCAAAGTCTTTCAGGCACTCGCATAACAGCCTGCTTTTCATTTCGTGCAACATTTGTTTTAAAGTTAGGATTTAGGGATGAATGAACACTATTTAGGTATTATATTTTATTGTCTGTCTTCCATGATATAGAAATTCCTTGTGCACATCAAATGAAAGTTCTTCATACAATTAAATACAATGGCTTTTGTATTATGTCTGAAAAAAAAAATACATATTAATTAGTAGTAGTAGCATGTTTGACAATAAAATAGAGTTTCTTCAGGGATTTCTGTGTCTACAATTTACAAAAAACAATTTACAGTCGAATAGAAGAAATGCAGTTTTAGTTATAATAATATAATTTATGCATAAATTAGAAAGGAAGTTGACATCAGATTTTACAGACTATGAATTTACAGATGGGTTTATATTCAAATCATACTCAATACAAAGGAAGTACCATCCAGTTCAGGTAATGCCAAGGGAATTGGCACACCAAGAAAGACTTTCTTCAACCAGCATTATTCACACGATAGCTCTTTTAATTTTAGTCAAACAAGGCCCTAATTTATATACAAATCCACTCCTTCAATGCCACAAATCGGATATCCTTTTCTTCTTGATTACAAAGAAATAATATTCAAAATAAAAATTCCACTGAGTGATATTGATATTCTGATTAGTTGTACACTTTACTTTGAATTAGATCAAATAATTTAAATTTAAAGACAAAATACCAGTAGGCCTATTCATCATTTTGTACTTTTATTTTATTAGTTCCCCAACATTGTAAAATTATAGTTGTGCTCACTGAAATATAGCCCATACAACTGTTTGAAATTCATTCACATTCCTGACATTGTTGTTTAGCGAAGTAGACCTCTATAATATATTAGTAAACAAAAGGGTCTGTACGTAATTCCTTACATTATTATTTTGTTAATCGCTCCATTTATGTTTCTCAAATAAACGATGACTTGATTGTATGAATTATAGGCCTAATGCATTTTCAACATACCTGTTTATAAAGACGGAGCGCAGTTTACGTGGGCTACTCTACTGGCAGTGATGACAGCCAATCGTCCCTTCTTCGTCATTTTACAACTCTCCAGCTGTTGCATTATTTATGACATTTTTTTTTAATAAAGATGAGCGAAGATCCCAACATTTGTTTGAAGTGAGGCACAAATGAATAAATATTTCATCCAATTCACTCGCCTGTATTCAACATTATCAAGCTAACAAAATTACGTGATGATTATTTATCACGGCTGCCTCTGTTGTCTGTAACCTGTTGATGTTTGCGGTTCGAACATAAATTATGGTTGAATCGGCCCCGTCGCCGAGTTCAAAAGATCGTCGGACACCTCATCATACAAATCAAAGACACTAGAGTAACTGCGATCGGTTGAATGGCTTTGAACGCTCACATAATCGTCACCAATACCGGCTCTCTCTATGAATCACAGCATAATAATATGCCTGACATTGTTGACGTGTTCCTGAGATGACGTCACGCCAGGCTAGTAGACTCGTTAATTTTGTTTCCGTGAGTGTCGAGAAAATTGAAATTGAAATTCGTATTGTGTCTAAACCGCTGGGCAAATCACATTGAAATTTTATATTCAGCATATTTGAGGATTAAACTACACATATTTGGTGAAAAAATGGTTTATTGGATTTATATTCAGTTATATCTTTAAGTTGTTTTGTTCTATGAATATTGTTTATGAAACCAGAATGTCAGTATTGATATACTATTTAACTTTATGTACTCGAGGTATGATTTATAATTTGATAGACACCATTGTTCGATATGTTACATCTGTTAATGACATCTTGTTTATTCGTAGCAAATTTTAATACGTATAAAACAGGTACACTTGTGTCGATTAACACATCACCACAGACTGGTTCCCGCCCGTTCACGTTCAGGTAAGCATGGACTTTTATACTTTAAAAGATATAAGGCGTCTATGCTGTTGCACCGACTGGGCTATGTAGGTTCCGAAAGGGTGAAGAAATGGGGTTAACTAGGTAATAGAAATCTCCAAGAAGTTACCCGTCTTCAGTAGCACAGTCGGAACTGAACAGTAGGACGTTAAACGTCATGCATTTTATTTAGCTATCAGTGTCATACTGTGTATACGTATTTGTTGTTATAGCTACCACTGGATCCGTTTGCGTAAATATTGTAAATGTATTTTCTTTATAAATAAAAACTTACTGTTATAACGCAGAATTGTAGTTAAACTAACATATTCCACGCTGTAAATTTCGCATTTTGATAGGGGGAGCAATAAAGCCCTGTTTATACACAGTGCGAACCCGAACGCGTCCATCGCGAACCCGACGGCAAACGCGACTTTTGAGCAGTTTTGCCGTTCAAATAGAGCGCGAACCCGAACGCGTCCATCACGAACCCGACGGCGAACGCGACTCTTGAGCAGTTTTGCCGCTCAATAGGGCGCGAACCCGAACGCGGAAAACCATCGACGGCTTTCGTGATGGCTTGTCTTTTTCTAGCTGTGAGAGATAAATTTTGTCATTTGCTATCATGTCGCAGGACGCAGGTTGAATCAGACCAGATTTTGGCACTGTATTTGTACATAAAACACCGAAGGAAGAGAAAGGGGCGAATATCGGTGCATGAAATTTTACAGAGAAGAAGCAAGTTTGGAGAATTTCATCACCTCGTAGACGAATTATATTTTCATTCGATTTTTGTCCAATTAATTTCCATAGGACTCGTTTTTTTGGCAATATCTTTATTATAATCTCTGTTGCTTTGTCATATAGAATCGCATTCTTTTCGATTTCAATGACCATTTCTTATGTCTTGTCCATTGTGCTTTTACAAGTAGACTGTGAATATTGCACACTAGTGGGGTCAGACCTAGGGGTTTCTATTCGTGGAAATGATGTCATGGGAAGTACCCGCTGATTGATACATTGGTAAAAAGTTCTGAAAAATTCGCTCGGGAGGCAATCAAGGCGGTTGTTCGCGCGAACCAAAATTTTTTCGGGTTCGGGTTCGCGCTCAGTGTGAACGGGTCCTCTAAAAGTAACCAAAGCATTCCAGGACGAAAAGCCGCGTTCGCGTTCGGGTTCGGGTTCGCGCTGTGGAGAAAGAGAGAGAGAGAGAGAGAGAGAGAGAGAGAGGGGTGGGGTGAAACCGCAAAAATCGGTGAAAACTCACGAGGTTGGATTGGCGACCCTACTCTTTGTCACGTACATCCGGGGAACTGAAACCACGCCAGTTGACTCAATACCATACCATATGAGACAACGCGCTAAGCATTCTGCCCCCCATCTTCCTGAAGCAAGGCCGCCAGTTTAACAACATCGCATAAGCTGTATGTAGTTAAGGCGAGATCAAGCCTTATATTGAAGATGTCTGCCCCCTCCCCACCAACTCCTTTGTAATTTTGTGTATTGTCGTTATAGGTTATATCTTGCCTCACAATGAAATCTGCAATACTAGTTTGTTGTGTTCTGGTATTGACGTTCTACAGTCAATCAGAAGCTACGTTGTGTGCGAAGTGCAGCCCAAAGGTGAAGTGTAAAAAATTGCCGAAAAATTGCGAAGCTGGTAGAGAAACATGTGGGTGTTGTGACGTTTGTAGACTGAAACGTGGAGACAAATGTACTACAGACACTGCACCGTGAGATATTTCGTTAATGTATTCTTTTTTTTTTTTTATTTCATTTTGGGTTTTTTTTTTTAAAATTACAAAAAATATATAGCTGCCATTGTACAATGTGACGTCATGTACAATGTGACGTCATTGAGTTGAATGCAAAGAGCGGGCATACGATTTCATCACTGTTCTTACTATTTTTATTATAGTCATAGTATCAAATCTATTGATCACAGTTCGCAACCATCGACAGACAAATCAATTGCTCATCTCTGGGCAGTCTAAGATAAAAATATCCAACAACATTAAAGTTATAGTATTTTTATGTGTGACGACCTCAATGGAGGCATATATATATCAATAACCCCTTATATTTATCAGACTTTCTGGGTCCGATCTCTCGAAATCTTAATTAAAGATAAAAAAGGATTTTATCTTAGTTAAAATTTCGTAAAACAGGCCCCTGGACCTCCAGACAGTCTGGATCCGACCTCTCCAGTAATGTAATGTAATGGTATCAACATGTATCATTCTTTTTTTTCAGATGTGAATCTAACTCGATTTGTACTGATAAAAAAGGCAACAGAGTTTCTGAGTATAATTATCTTCCTGTTAAATGTGATAACTTCACGTGTAATCTTAGGGCTGTAACCAAAGGAACCTGTAATCGTCTGTAATTTTATTGACAAACCCACATATTTTATTTGCCTAATAATGCTTTTAAAATAAACGAAATTAACAGAAATTTGATTTCTCTTTCTGCTATTGTTCATCGACTGCGTTGAAAGACGATGTTATATTATTAGAACGGAATGAATAAATGAAATGGGGTTTAACGTCCTACTATATGCTCCTAACCTGGGCTAATTGAAGACGGGCATACGCTATACAGTGTGCTATGAGGGAAATTTTGCCCGGGCAGCGGCGCTACGGCCTACTCTTATATCGAATTCCAACTGCCAAGGGATCTTTTACGTGCACTATAATGTGTACACGGGACCTCGGTTTTTCGTCCCATCCGAACGACTAGGCAGCTGTCCTTGCCAGGCCCTCATTCTGCATCACTGACAAGGAGAAATCACGCCGGAAAATCGAGATGAACTTTATCGGCCAATGCAGGGATCGAACTCCTGACCTCCAGGCTAGCGTACCAGCGCCTTATCCAGGTACTATAAAAAGTGTAAACCTTGCCAATGACTAATTACCAACTAAAGCTGCACAGTTAAAGACTGTCCAAATTTTTGAATGACATGCAATCTGTTTGCGAATTGTGGATCAATATACCAATTTACTGCATCGCTTGCTCGGCGTTTTCGTCCTACACTACTGACTATTGCGAACCATGCCGAGAAACACCGATGAAATTCCGCGGCCAAGAGGGAAAACGTCTTGCTCACTAAACCCCCGCGGCTCCCCTTCATTGGTACAGAACAGTAGGACGCTTAACCCTAATTTAGTTCCTAGCTATGATATCAAAATTCAACATAATTCAGCAGATTAAAGAATGTTAATTTTTTAAAATTACCATGGTGTCATTTGGACACGACTAGAAATCAATAACAGACAACATTCACCATTTGAGCGATAAATAACATGCCAACACTCGTCAATAAAGTAAAATATATTTGTTTTTATGTTTTTTGGATAAAAAAAAGACTCGCAGGAGATTCTTTATATTATATCCAAGCATATTAGCACAAGGGAACAATGATAAAAATGGAAGAAATTAAATAACTATAAGCAGTGTTAATTAAGTGTAAACTTTACACCACAGCGAGCGTTTTTTTAAATGTTATACATTTCCAAGGGTCACCAACTAAAAGAACTACACCTAACAAGTGTAACCGATATTCATGACTACTGAACACCTGAATAGGTGTAATTGTGGGGTGTTTTGGATTAGTTACACCACTACCGGTTTTATTATTGGGGAATAAATCATAGAACAGCGTTATGTTTACACCATTTATTGGGTTACACAAGTGTAATCGATATTCATGAGTACTGAACACCAGGATAGGTGTAACTGTAGCCGCTAAGGGTTGTTTGGGATGAGATACCCCTCTACAAGCTTTTTATTGCTTTTAATCCAATAGGTGTAATTATTTTAGGGAAATATTCCTCCGAATAAGGACAGGTGTCAACTTTACATCGTATCTTGCGTTACAAAAGTATTTGAGATTTTGTTTGTTAAATAAAGCGTTAAATGCCCTAGTAACACAACTGAAACTCATTTTAGAGTGTTTACTCATAACGAGTAAAGTATAGATTGTTTAACTTGGTATACACTTAAAGACGTGCAAATGTTCCAAAAAATTACAAAGTACAAATGAATAAACCACATTTTGAGCTAAATTGTAAGGATAGGCGTATCGATTTTCCCCCATGATTTAAATTCATTATAAATTGATACAGACTGTCTATTTGTCCAACAGCAGTTGAATTTGAATCAGTCTGATGGGTATTTGTCAATTCAATGTCGTTGTAAAATGAAGGGAAGTAGCCGACGGTCTACATGTAATCTGGGTCGGGCTAAACGCCCTATACTAATTATCATAGTGACCGCTAGCCAATTTCTAGTTTTCTGAACTTAGAAGTCGTTGGCTTGAAATATATATTCAAATTACACCCGTTTTGGTGTAATAATTAAAATGGAAGTGTACATGTAATTTACAAAAATATCCTGGAGAGGTAATGCTTAATCTACACCCACGCGTGTAACATTACACTGCCTGAGTGCATTTGGTAGGCTACACTACCGGAAATGGCAACTACACAGTTAAAAATAATAAGGAAGTTTACACCAATTCGGATGGCAACTAGTTGCCACCTAAATAGGCGTAACTCCTAGCCTTCAGTGGTGTAAACTGATAACACCCAACTGGTGTAGAAAATTACACCAATTCAGGTGGAAACTAGTTGCCACTTCCGGTAGTGTAACCTGCCTGATGCACTCAGACAGTGTAATGTTACACCCGTTGGTGTAGATTAAGCATTACACCAAATAATTACTAGTCTGAGTCCATCAAATCAAACAGTTTGAATGAGGGGAGACAATTTTATAGCAGTTTTGGGTAATACTGATGATATACAGCGGAGGGATGGGGGTGTAAAATGTCTTTCTCCGGAGCAGTGAAATGCATCGGAAGTGAGATTTTCACCCAGTCAACTTCAAATCCCTGTAGCAAAAAGCTACCCCCCCCCCCCTACACGTTTAGGAAGTCAATGGGGAAATAATTACTAGCCGGAGTCCATCAAATCACACAGTTTGTATGAGGGGAGATAATCCAATATATCATTTGTAAAATAATTTGCTCGTCTTGTAAGTATCAACTGGCATATCTTGATATAACTGACGTTTTTGTCTTATAACCACAAAAACAAAATATGCATGTAATTTAACCCTTCGTCAACACTACACAATACTTTCGTTTTTTTAATTCTGTTGCCACGGGTGTTATACTGATGAGAAGAATTTTGTCCGGACAGCGGCGTTTCATGGAATGTATTTAACGTGCACGGCAATGGATACACAAGGGGTCATCCGAAGGACTAGTCAGCCGAATGGGCGTTATCCCTGACAGGTGAAAAGCTGACTCGATAAATCGATAAATCTCAAGGTTCTTATCGAGAATCGAACTGAATTCCCTGACCCCTATATGTTATTATCAGAATACTTAGTCATTGATTTTTTGTCTACTGTATCATCTCAATGAAAGCGGACGTAAATTAACCTTGACATTATATAAAGTATTATATTATTAAGGGAGTCGCGGTGGCTCAGTGAGTAATGTTTGTCATATAGTCTAGTGGCGTGGGTTCGATTTCCGCATGTACGTGACAAAGAATATAATCGCCTGGCCCATCTCGTGGGGTTTTCTCGGTCCTAGCCCCCTCCTGTTTACTCTAACAGCTACGCCTCTCTCGCTCTCTCTCTCTCTCAAGCCCTCGTCTCTATCTATCTATGTTAGCGCCTGTGCGTTGTGTCATTGATTCAACTGACGTGGTCTCGATTCCCCAACCTCGTGGGTCTTCCGGTTTCCTCCTACTGCTAAAGACCCCTGCGCGCAAGCCAATTATTGAAATAAAATTTAACCATGTTAGTTCCGAAATGACCTAGTTTGTATCCAGTGGACGTTAACCAATTTCCTCCCTCCATAGCCCACTCTATCTATCTCTCTCTCTCTATAGATATTATCTAAACGACACCTGTTAATACTAGTGTAAAGATAAATCTATGAGTAGCCTGTGTTACCAACACAAACAATATCAGTCGTCATTTTATATAACGTACATACATAATATAGACGTACACCGCTAATATAGTGTCAATATGATCTAGCATGATATTGGTAGATTCGGTTATCCACGCTAACAATATCAATGGTAGTTGACGTACACCATTATAGTCTGGGTGACAAAGAAACTGTGTCAAGTAGCATGTGCAGTCAACCGACACCTTATATACAGTGTGAGGCGACAACTGACGTTTTGAATAGAATTTCCGAGAAACTGTAGCAAATTTACGCTTGTACAGTTTACATTCCGTAGAAGATAAACTGTGCGAGACGATGATATTATAGACGCGCACCCTAAATATAGTGTCAATATGATCTAGGGTAGATCTAGTGGGATATCTGTAGCCTCTGTTACCCACGATAACAATATTATGTGGTAGGCGACGAACAACGTTATAGTCTAGGTGACAAAGGCTAGTGTCGAAGGTTATTATATCAAAGTGAAAATAAAAATAGAATTTCTAAGAAACTGTAGTATGTTTATGCATGGACAGTTAACAGCTCATATACTATACTCATTATACTGTGCGAGATGACAGGCGTGGCTTTCGTTGTGATTTAGAAGTGACTATAATTTCCGAGAAACTGTTGCAGGTATACGTCTGTACAGTCGATGACGATCAACTGTGCGAGACGAAGACAGACGTTTTCTATGGGATCTAGAGGTTTTACATCTACAGTCTACAGTCCGAGGACGATAAACTGTTTTCCATATACATTAGAAGTTTTAGCTAGAATTTCTAAGAAACGGTGGCAACTTTTTGCAAGTACTGTAAACAGTCAGAGGAGTATAAACGGTGCGAGAGGAGGACAGGCGTGGTTTTCTATGGGACTTAGACGTGTTGACTGAATTTAGACTAAATTTAATACTTTTGATTTTTAGTTGATCCGTCTCGATATCGTATATTATTTATACCTAAATCGTATATTATATTGACCTAATTGTTTATTGTTGTTTTGTCTGGTTTCAAGTCGTATTTTGTACAACTAGTGTAACGTGATAATTCAAGATGGCGGAGAAAGAAGTGTGTAGTATTTGACTGGATGATTTTAATCAAGCCGTAATAATCGATTGTGGTCACTGTTTAGAAGATTATGTGAACACAACCTCAACCACAAAACAGTTCCAATGCTCATCAGAATATGATTGGTAAAGTTGTAAGTTGTCATCCGAATATGTTTGAAGATGTTTTTAATGCGCATAATGTGCAACGAGTGCTTGGTAGGTATAATGATACTTTGAGACGGTTTGCTTGTGTGTATAATGGTAAACAACATGTAGTTTCAGGTTTTACATGGGGTATCGATGTGTATATTAACTACCCATCATCACTATTATATGTTACATTATACCTGAATGACGAATGACGAAGAAGATAAAAGTATTACGTTGACGTCACATATAAACTTATAAATAAAAGAGATGATAGACAATCTGTAGTTAAACAATGTAATGGGACTGTTAAACCTGATGGTAGTTGGCCATACTATGATACTGATATTATTGACTGGGAGCCATTCTATAATCCTGCCAGTGGATTTATTGATGATGATGGAAAGTTTACAATTCAAACAACAATTAATAATATAACTGACATTATAAGACGTTAATAATTAGACTATTGGTATTCTGATTAACACCGATAAATAAATTTATGACTAAATTATTGTTAAATAATTTGTTCTTTAAAAAGTAAAAATATTTACTCTCAATTAATTAGTCAAAAAGTTGTATTTTTCTGGGTTGAGTACAAAAAACACATTTTAACACCTCAGAACATCATCATAATAATATTAAAATATAGTTAGGGCTACAGATTTCATCAAGGTCTCGAGATGTAAACATGGCTCACCCTAAACCTAGACGTAAACCTAACCCACAATCCACATATGACGTCAGATGTTCCCGGCCGTCTCCGGAAAATCCCGATGAACTTTCACAGCCAGTACAGGGATCGAACATGCGAGTGGGATTGGGTAACCAAATGGTTAGCACGTGGGTGCTGTATCATACGGTCTGTCGGTGAGTCAACTGCCGTGGTCAACTGCTTCCTCTTTGAACAATATCTGTATCGATTTTGTGAATTAAATTTTTGAATTTCATCTAACAAAATGGCCAGTTCATGGTCCATAGTAAGACAGTGTTAGACAGAACATGCTGACTAGATAACGGCGTTTCAGCCACCTTTTGTCTTTTCTACCAGGGGAAGTGTTCACTGACACGTAAGATTTTACTCAAAATACAGGAAGCCTGTGAGAAAGCCGCTGTCTTAGCAGAGGATCCTGGATTCGATTCGGTGGGCTTTCACTTGTCTGGACTGGTGATCTGGTCTGGAACGGTGTATCAAATGAAATGAGTTTTAACGTCCTTCATATCTGCCCCAAACTGGTCTAACAAAGGAGGGCATACGTCACACAGGGTGATATGAAGGAAATTATAACTAATCAGCGGCGCTACGGCCTATGTTTATTTTGAAATCAAACTGTTAATTAAGAATGCACGTTTCTGTGGCTCCAGAACAGTGTACAATCCATCAGATAGGTCTACAAATTGATAAAATTGTGCACGTAAAAGAACCCACCATTATTGGAATTCAGTGGCCAAATTGTTAACGCATGCGCGTTGTATCATAAGGCATGTCAATGAATTAACTGGCGTTGTTTCAAATTATCGGTTGTACGTGACAAGGAGTAGGGTCGCCTGTCCAACCTCGTTGATCTCCTACCGGTCCGCCGGTTTCCTTGAAATAAAATTGAACCATGTTAGTCCCGAATAACTTGGTTTATGCCGAGTGAACGTAAAATTTATCTCTCTCTTGGGGGTTGGATGGCCGAATGGTTAGCGTGTGAGCGCTGTATCATAAAAAAAGCCTGCCATTGGGTCAACTGGCGTGGTTTCGAATCCCCGGTTGTACGTGACAAAGAATATGGTCCCCTGTCCAACCTCATGGGTTTTCTCCGGGTCCTCTGGGTTCCTCCCACTGCTAAAGACCCCTACACGCAAACAAATTCTTGAAATAGAATTAAACATATGTTAGTCCCGAAATGACCTAGTTTGTGTCGAATGGAATTTAAACCCGTCTCTCTCTCTCGCTCTCTCTCTCTCTTTCTCTCTCACTATTAAATCCTGAATATATCCAGTTGAATTACCAACAATAACAATGAAACTATGAGATCGACAACTCACAGTAAACACGAGGTCTTTCCATTGAAAAATCACAGGCAAACCCCCATCAAATCACGGGTATAAACGTATAGTCGTTCGGATGGGACGAAAAACCGAGGTCCCGTGTAGATATTGGCATGCTCTTGAAATTTCTCTAGTCAGTTGTAATTCGATATAAGAGTAGGTGGTATCGCCACTGTTCGGGCTAAATGTTCCTCATAACCCATTGCATGACGTATCACCGTTTCCATTTGCCCAGTCGAAGCAGTAGGGCGTCAAACTCCATTTCATTTATCATATCGTAAAATACGTTCTTAAAGAAACCCACAAACAGTAGCAATAATACATATCATTCATTTTAAACACATACATTGAAATGAAATGGAGTTTAACATCCTACTGTTTTAAACATATAAATTGAAATGAGAGAGGGTTTAACGTTCTACTGTTTTAAACAAATTCATTGAAATGAAATGGGGTTTAACTTCCTACTGTTTTTTTATCAGGCGGGATAATACAGATGGGGATGAGGGAAATTGTGTCAAGGTTTAAGTTACGTACACGCCAATGTTTACACGGGACTGTAGTGTTTCGTCCCATTTGAGCGACTACACGTTGCTCCTTGCCAGACCCTCCGTTATGTACAAATGACAATCCGAGGGACTATACCAGGATCAAACCCAGGACTCCCTGGTTTGTGAACCAGCGTCTTACTCTCGAAGCCACTATGACCCCACTCGGGATTAGTCAATAGGAGGATGATTAGTTTAATTTCAAGACATGTAGATGTTTATTCTTTATTTTAGCATACATGTAGTTGAGTGGTCTAACGCGTCCATTCAATGAAGTGACATGGGTTCGATACCAGCTTATTAGTGGCTACCGCCATGCCAAAGACCTGTACACGTTTAAGCTTATTAATTGATGGATTAGAGAAATATCATATGTGGACAGTGTTAAAAAAAAACTCAACTAGAACGGTCTGGGTCACATCCCACTTGTCAGGGATCAGTGCCAGTGGGTGTGACAAGTAATGTGATGCCCATTCCTTCGAATGGGACAAGCAACTGAATTGACGTGTACGTAAAAGAACCCTTGACAATTGAAATTCGAACAAAAAGTAGGACGTAGCGACTCTGTCCAAGCAAAATTTATCTCAAAGCACACTGCATTAGCCCAGTCGGAGCTGAACAGTAGGACGTTAAAATCCATTTCATTTCATTTCACTTGAAATATTCTGATTATAGAAGTTAATAAAACCTATCATAGCTTGTAATACAGCCAACTTTATAGAAGTTAATAAAACCTATCATAGCTTATAATATACTGATATTTGATATTAGTTATTCCCCACTATAAACCAATGATATGCTTGGTTTAGTTTTAATTGGTCATCTATTATAGTTCATCAAATATGTAGGTAATAATTCACATGAATAATATAGGACGTAGGTAATAGTTAACATGTACAGTAATTATTGACCTTAATAAAGTTCCATCAGACATGATTATAGTCTCATTATGACACAATATCATTTGATATTGTATTTGATGAATTTAATATTGTATTTGAATATTTTAGTATTTTATAATTGCTCATTTTTCCTTAATTTTGACATTCTAATAAGAGGGTCATAGATAAGATTTAAGCACAATAGATATTGACACCTATTGTTTAAGGTTAGAATGGGCGACCATTAATAATTAGTTTCATTGTTAATTACCTGCATTGTATAAACTTCTCAACCCCGCACGCCTTTGATCTGTATCAGTCGTAGACTTAATGACATACCATTATGGGGTTGTGCATCTTACATCGAAGTGTCTATCAGATACAATGAGTTGTTCAAACAATGTATAGCCGGCTTGTCTTAAACAAGTATACTATGATATAAGATTAAGGTAACATTCATTAACGTATATTGTGTAGAGATAAAGATGTGTGAATCCTTGTAGTTATTTTTCTTTGTCTGAATTATAATGCTATTAATCATGACGAAGGCTAGCCGATATAAATAGGCATTGTTCAAAGTTAATGTGACAGACGACAGACGACAGACCAGACCAGAGACGAGACGAGGATTGGTTTCCAGGGGTCTTCCCCAGCGTGGGATTCCACATCCCACGAGATTCCACGAGATGTAGTCCATTTAGCAGAGATGTTCCAATTTTTTTGTAAATATGTTATCCATCACCTGTAAATATGTTATATGTTATCCTGTGTATATATGTTCCAGTACCAGTATTAAAATATTATGTCTTACCAATGAGTTATGTATATTATGTTACATCATTAGTATAATTATTTAAAGGCAGATAGAGAGGCATACGGACATAAATATATAATTTACGTGCGAGCCAATTTCCGAAGGACTAGTCAGTCCAATGGACGTTACATGGCTCGACAAATCTCAAGGTTCTTCTCGAGAATCGAACTTAATTCCCTGACCCCTATAATATATACTATTATCAGATTACTTATCAGCAACACCAGGAGAAAGAGAGAGAGGGAAGGGGAGATAGAGAAAGAGTTAACGTTCACTTGACCGACACGCAATTTTATCTTGCGCGTAGGGGTCTTTAGCTGTGGGAGCAAACCCGAGGACCCGGAGGAAATCCAAAAGGTTTGAGAGGCGACCATGCGTCTTTTCACGTCCTAGCAGTGAATCGAAACCTCGCCACTTGACGCAATGACAGACCTTTTGATACACGCGTTAACTATTCGGTCACCCAACCCCATTTACCAGAAGATATGACAGAGGGTAACAAATCCGCTCAAAAGTTTCTATTAATATACCTGACTTAATTATGTAGAAATTGACTTGTTCGACCCACTTATCTGAATAATGAACATAAATATCAAAGAGATTGGGTGACAACTTTCGTGCCCCTAGGGCGTTCACAAGATTCTACAATGGAAACAAGGTTGATAACAGAAATTGAATGAGCGTCTTTAAATGAAAAAACTTGAAAGAGCTGTGTTATTTTTACTGTCATGTAAATAGGAAGGAAGATTAGAAATGAAATGGGGTTGAACGTCCTGCTGTTCTGCACCTAACCTGGGCTAATGGAAGACGGGCATACGCCATAGAGTGTGCTAGGAGGGAAATTTTGTCCGGGCAGCGGCGCTACGGCCTACTCTTATATCAAATTCCAGCTGCCAAGAGATCTTTTTACGAGCACTCCAATGCGTACACGGGACCTCGTTTTCGTCCCACCCGAACGACTAGGCAGTCTTTCTACATCACTGACAAGGGGAAATCACGCCGGAAAATCGAGATGAATTTTCTCGGCAAATGCAGGGATCGAACACCCGACCTCCAGGCTAGCGAACCAGCGCCTTATCCATTTAGCCACCGTGATACGCCAAGGGAGATTATACTAACACATGACTGCCAATGATAACAATATAAGTTTATGTATACGTTATGTGAAAATATACAGGCAGTGTGGTATATCGCTCTACATATATTCACATTATTATGAAAATATCGACAGACGAATGGTAGACTAGCGCCCTACATAAATTCACATTATCATGAAGACAGGGAATCTCTAGTAATATGTCATCTATTCAACAATTATAGGCTATGTTATCAGAATATAGACATACAGTAGTAGAATAACGGTCTACATATATATTCACATTATTATGTACATATCGACATACAGTAGTAGAATAACGCTCAACATATATTCACATTATTATGTACATGTGGATTATCTAATATTTCATCTCGGCAACACATATATGGCCGTTGGAGAAGAGGGTGGGTGGAGGGGTTTTCGAGAAGGCTAGAAATGCAACATATACCTAAACAAGAACAAAACACTGTAGCTTACTTAACGTATTGATATTTTTGTGGCTTATATTAGAGTTTTCGCTTTTATTCCCTTTTCACGGAGAGAGAGAGAGAGATAGAGAGAGGGGGAGAGGGGGGGAGAGAGAGAGAGCTATGAAAGAACCCATTGCAGTTGTGGTGAAGAAAAGTTGGAATTCGATAAAACACGACTAAATTCATAATACAAATACCTGGTGTATACCTGTCTTCTTTAGCCCGGTCGGTGTAGTTGAGTAGGACGTTAAACCTCATTTCCTTTCCATTTTTTTGGGCAATACATATAGCTTTAAAACTGTATTGCTTACTACAGTCTTTTCATTATTTGACAGGAGAAAGAAATACACACATTGCCTTTGTTCAACCGGGGAAAGAATGGGGGTTTAACGTCCACTAAACACCGACTAGATCGCTGTGGGTTGGGATTAGCATACGGTTCAACCGAATTTCAATACATTGGGCATACCGGTCTATAACAGTGGGGTGAAACCGGTGGACCCGGAGTAAACCCACGCGGTTTGACCTGACAGATTTTATGACCAAAGAAACAGATGTGTCGAACCAGTCTCCTCTATCCCAACCACTGACAGGACAAACAGATGAATTAAACAAGTTTTCTCTCGATATTTGGCTTACCTTAAATTATATAAATCGATTCCCCATATAAATATTATAAAACGGTTATTTTCTTCCAATTTCCCTCAGTACATAGAATAGATTATCCATAACGTTGACGGCTTGCCAGATAATTATCGCGAAAAACCCCCCAACTTCTTTAACTTTAAAACGCATTGTAACAAGTCACACTCTAGACTCCAAGAGTCGTACTATGTTGCCAGGTATTCACGAATACTACCACACAAGAATTATTAAAATATATATACACCACTCACAAGATAACTCTGTCAGTCAAGTCAGTCACGAACAATATAATTAATAAAACAAACAGTTGACAAGATACCTCTACAATACATCGAAGGAAATAAAACAGGCTGCTTATAATACAGTTAACTTTGATGTTGGTTAATCCCCACTATATACCAATGTTATGCTTGGTTTAGTATTAATTGGCCATCTATTATAGTTCATATAAAATATTAATTGATCATCTAGTATAGTTCATATAATATGTAGGTAGGTAATAGTTGACATGTACAGTAATTATTGACCTTAATAAAGTTCAATTATCAATAATACATGATTATAGCCAACCGTTAAATATAACGGTCGGTTCATTAGTATAATTATTTAAAGGGGAACAGTATTGATTCATCACAAAACATGAAAGTACTTTAACGTGTAAAAATTAGGTCATTTCGAGAATAACGCATGGTTCTATTTCATTTCAATAATCTGTTTCCGCGTTGGAGTATTTAGCAGTGGTTGGTGGGAGGACCAGGAGAAATGAAATAAAATTATATGGGGTTTAACGTCTTACTGTTCTGCTCCGACTGGGCGAATGGAGACGGTCATACACCATACAGTGTGCTATGGGCGATTTTTGCTCGGACAGTGGCACTACGGCCTACTCTTATATTGAATTCCTACCAAGGGATCGTTTACATAAACTGCCGATATCCTTCCATAACTCCCCACCCATCGTAAAAATACTGACGATAATAATAACAGTGGTGGGTGGGAGGACCAGGGGAAATGAAATAAAATTATATGGAGCAAATTCGATCCCTTTTCCCCAATTCTAGACCAAAAAGTAAACCAAAAATGCAGAAAGAGGAAAGAACAAAATTACGGGACAAATTATCAATTTATAACTCGCACTACATTCGAAATAAGGGGAAATAATTACCAGTCTAGCGATAAAACATACAATGCTTAAATTGTGTTTAACGACCTACTTTTCTGCATACCAACTGGGCTAATGGAGAGGAACATACACCACACAGTGTTCCATCGTGGGAGAAATTCTGCCAGGGCAGCGATGTTAACAGCCTACCTTATGCTATGGGGGGCAACTGTGTCCGGGTTGTGGCACTACGGACTAAACGCTGTTTCCGGGTAGGCCCCAAACATACACAGCCTAGTTTGATATATCTAAAACGTTAACGGTAAATGTAAATACAAACAAGAGGTCAGATTAAGCCACTGCCGGGTCAATAGTTATCAATGATCCCTGATTTTATAAACAAATACCGTAGCATATGTTACTCAATTTTGTGGGTTAATACTGTATAACTATGACGTAGAAGGGAAATTCCCCGTCAACAAATACTCCGTTAATAATAACAGCTGTTTACTCGCCCCGGGTAATATTTATTATGGTGATTGTCATATTGAGTACACTAATCCATGAGGTTATATTAGATTATTGGAATTATATCTAGATTTATTATTAGACCATTTATCGAAATGGGTTTGTATACTGTGCTTACATTGGTATCAACTTTAACAAAAGCGTTAATGTTCTAAAGTTCACAACGAATACAAATATGATAGAAATGGAAAACTTATGTATTTGTCTTTGCAGTTTTCTTTACGCGGAATATAATATTTTTTAAAACATGTTCACGGTGTAATTTATTCATATTCAGTCGGAACTGAATAGTAGGACGTTAAACGTCATGCATTTTATTTAGCTATCAGTGTCATACTGTATATACGTATTTGTTGTTATAGCTACCACTGGATCCGTTTGCGTATATATTGTAAATGTTTTTTCTTTATAAATAAAAACTACCTGTTAAGACTTTTAAATATAGCCAGTCAAATATAACGCAGAATTGTAGTTAACCTAACATATTCCACGCTGTAAATCTCGCATTTTGATAGGGGGAGCAATAAAGCCCTGTTTATACACAGTGCGAACCCGAACGCGTCCATCGCGAACCCGACGGCGAACGCGACTTTTGAGCAGTTTTGCCGTTCAAATAGGGCGCGAATCCGAACGCGGAAACCCGTCGACGGCTTTCGTGATGGCTTGTATTTTTCTAGCTGTGAGAGATAAATTTTGTCATTTGCTATCATGTCGCAGGTTGAATCAGACCAGATTTTGGCACTGTATTTGTACATAAAACACCGAAGGAAGAGAAAGGGGCGAATATTAGGCTAAGTTATAAGGATATGCGTATTGCTTTTCCCCCATGCTTAATTGACCACCCTCAAATCTTGTGCAAGAAACTGTGTTCCGTGAAATATCTCATTTTAGGCCACCCAAAAGTATGTGCAATACCGAAGTACTAAAAGGCTGAACAATAAAATAAAACCCCGTATACATTACCAAATATTACACATATGTGCATTTTTGCATATATGTATTAATTACTCTTGTATGCAAAAGTATATTTGCTAAGCTTTCACATGTTATATAAGCATTCACAATAATATCTTGAATACAGTGTTTAGATGCCAATTCCAGTATATTTGCATATAAGCAAAAGTATTTAGGGTTAGTATATCTGCAGATTGTGTCATATAACGCTCAGCAATATTTGCATATGTGTATACATGTATATCTGATAATGAGATATACACACATATGCAAATATTGCTAAGCGTTTATATGACACAATCTGCAGATATACTTACCCTAAATACTTTTGCATATATCCAAATATCCTTTTGCATCTGGTCAAGACTAGGTGCAAATTTGCACCTGCAGTATTTTTACACATGTATGCAAATGCGTTTACATGACGAAATTTGCATACATGAGTAATTTTGCATATATGCAAATTTCGTCATGTAAACGGGGCTTAAGACTGCCCATATGCAGAGACAAGCTAAAATATATGACCTTAGGCTTGTTCCTATTCATTTATTATGCTTACCCTGATCCACTGAAATCTAGTGATCACAGGTTGATCAATTTTGATCAAAGTGTGAAGAAGTAAAAGGATGTTGACCCTCTCCACACGACGTGTTTATTCGGAGTGGGCTGGTAAACCAAATTGACAGGACAACAGTCGATCAACTCACAGCATAACACTTAGACCAACCCAGTTTCTTATCCGGAAATTTTTTTTTTTTCTTTGAGAACTCATTTAGACTACCCGATTTTCTTACCCGAAAATGCTTTATTTTCTTGCAGAACTCAGTTAGCCCGCCTAATTTTCTTACCCGGAAATGTACCTTTTCTGGCACTTTTTTAAGCTGGCAGACGCACCCCACCATTTTTTTTTACAGTTGACCCCCTGTCTGCAAGCGAATTATTAAAATGTGATTGAACCACTTGTTAGTTCCGGAATGACATGGTTTATGTGGACGTTGACTATAAATGGCTCCTTGCCAGACCCTTCGTTCTGTACAACTGACAATCTATAGGACTATACTAGGATCAAACCCTGGACTTCCTGGTTTGTGAGCCAGCGTCTTACTCTCGACACCACTGTGGCCCCACTCAGGATTAGTCAATAGGAGGATGATTAGTTTAATTTGAAGACATGTATATGGTTATTCTTTATTTCAGCATATATTTAGTTGACCGGTCTAACGCGCCCTTTGGATCAAATGGCACGGGTTCGCCTCCGGGTTATTAGCGACTACCGTCGTGGGTTTTCCCAAACTGCTAAAAACCTGTATATGTGTAAGCTTAATAAATGTATTAAAAATATAACTATCTAACGAGGACGGGATCAGTGCCAGTGGGAATGGCAAGTAATGTGATGCATGTTCCTTGGGATGGGACGAATAACTGAATGTCCGGCGACGTGTACATAAAAACCTCGAACAGTTGAACTTTGAGGAACAGTAGAAGAAAACGCCCCAACACCTCCTCCGTGTTATGATGTGTCGTTTAGTTATAAATAAATATGATGATATCACGACTGGTATAAAACATGTGATATTAATAAATGTCATTAGTATATGATGTATTATATAGTAACATGTTATCAACAAAATTTCTCTCCTGGCACACTGCATTAGCTGAATAGTAGGACGTTAAAATCCATTTCATTTTATTTCACTTGATATATCCTTATTATAGAAGTTAGGGGAGAATACTAACCAAAAAAGTTTTTTTAATATGAAAAATAACGTTAATATTAGAATATTTTTGACCCTACGAAACTTTTAAAGTCACTATAAATATTTTTACAAAGGAAAAATATACCAAAAACACCCAATTGACCTTTATGCATATCTGCAGCCTCGTTTTGATTTTTTCCGTGAAATACGTAATAGTCGATCGACTTTGTGAATTTCCCTAAAGAAGGCTATTGAAACTGAGCACGACATGCCGTCAATTTGACTAACTGGGTGCATAAACATAGACTCTTGCGTTCCCTGGGGATATACTAATAGCACCAACAATAAATCGGGAAGCGTCTGTCATTTTTTTAAAAAAATTCCAAGCGAGACAACACGCAGAAAAGGTCTGAGTCGGCGGGACACAGCGATCAACGACTGAATGAGGCGATGTCAAGTTGTCAACAAAACACGCTTCTCTTTCAAACTCTTGATCGGAGAATTTCGAGTTATAATAATATCTGCTTATGGACGTGACCAGTGCAATTTTAATCACTTTATTATGTCGATAAAGATATAACAGTTATTTTGTCTATATGTTAAAGGGTTAATCCCGATATTTTTTGGGGGAATAAAACTGCTTAATTTTGTGTTAAAATCCCTTAAAATATGTTAGTCAAGGACCGAGCAACTACTTCAGTATTTATGATACGTTTTCAAACGACTTAAATCCGTCAGTCTTCATCTGGAATTTGAGACCGCTGTCCCAAGGTGTATTTTGTGGTATCTGGATAAAACCAAACAATCTTTTAATAAAAATAATGTGTAGTTGAAATTTGCCTTTCTTTATCAAATAAGGCGCATGGGTCATTCACTGCATAACCCTCTTAAGTAACCGTGATCGGTTATAAGGTCACCCAACGAAACAATAGACCCGAAATCTTAAAAGGGTTACGTGTCCGGATAAGCAGTTTTGGCGTTCACGTCCAAACGACTCAATATTTTGAGTTGAAATTTTGAGACAAGGTAAATACACCATTCCCCTATATTTTGGCGTATTATTATCATACATTCTCAGACTTTTATGTTTGAGCCTCTGTTTAATTCGGGATTGTCCCTTTAAAACTAGTGAATTCTATGGCGAAACCGATTGTGTTAACAATCTATTCTTCTTATTAGGTGAGTCATTCATATTTCATTTTCATTATATTCCTCGGCTATATATTACGCTGTTTATATCTTCCATGTAAATTTATATTGTTAGTTTATGTCCAACTAAATATTAAGCTGATTTAATGTTTAGAGATCGAAATATATTATGTTTTAAATAGTAGTGTATAAACTACATACTCGTAATAGCAATATTAAGTATAATTGATACAATAGCCGTATGCTAATTATCATCAATTGTTATACTTGTTATGAAGTATTAATGATCGTTCACATTCGATAAAATAACCTTTCGTGTTCATATCGAATGTGAGGAACAAATAACTTACGAGTTCACGTTCAGATCTCCAATAAATTGGTTACGTCATAACCATCATTAATAATGAGAAAGCATCTTAAATTGTCACGCATCAGCGTTCTAGAATAAGTATTTCATAATTAAATATTACTGACACATGATGTCATATATAAAGGTATTGCATAATTTCGTAATAACATATTTTTCATAATTGATAATTACATTTGTTCATAATTACATATATTTATAATTGCATATTTTCATAATTGCATTTTTACAATATATTGTATATGTATGATTATTACCTCTTGAAGACATTAAAGACATTATGTGTTAACAATCTATTCTTATTATTAGGTAACATTGTGAGAACTAGTGACAAATAACTCAAGGGTTGCGTCACAGCCAAGACAAGATAAGGGCACGTTCTCAATATGTAGGTAATAGTTAACATGTACAGTAATTTTTGACCTTAATAAACTTCAGATATCAATAATATATGATTATAGCTGTTATAGCCAATTATTGACCTTAGTAAAGTTCAGATAACAACACTACAGATAACAACACGACGTGATTATTTAAAGGGGAAATCATGTTGATGTACCAATAAACACCAGAGAGAGAGAACTAGATTTCAGGACTAACATATAGTTCAATTTTATGTCTGTAGAAGTGGTTCCGGTTTCCTCCCACTGCTAAAGATGCCTACGCGTCAGCGAGTTTTTGAAATAAAATTAAAACCATATGTTAGTCACAAGGTTGGACCCCACTTATTGGCATGTACAAGCCGGGAATCGAAACTACACCACTTGACCAAAAGACAGACATTAGATCCAACGCGCCCGTTTGCAAGATTATTCTATCAACTAAACATCCGCTTCAACCATCAGGAAATTAAAGATACATTATTATAACAAAGATATTGGGTTGTTATTTCCAGTAAAAATATGACAAATTTTGGTATAAAATAAAAATATGACAAAAGGCCAGGGTATCACAAACTGGCAACCCGACAGCTTGTCCGACAGCTTATTTTATGCTAGTTTGACTAAAGGGGCGGTTGTTATTTGTTGGTTTGGCCTTTTGGGGAACATTGAGAGGTAGAAATTCTCATGTGTTTTTTATAGACCAGTTGTTTATTCTGAACAAGAATATAATGCGGTAAAGAGGCCAAATCCCGAGCCCCTTTCCGGTAGATCTAGGAGTAGCCTCTGTCACAAACACTGACAATATCCGTCGTTTTTTTTTTAAATATAACATACATCCATAATATTATAGACGTACACCGCTAAATATAGTGTCAATATGATCTAGTGTGCTAGTGGTAGACTCTGTGCTACGACCTACTCTTATACCGAATTTTATCTGCCAATGAATCGTTAACGTGCACGCCAATGTGTACATGGGTCACCCCCTCTGGTGTTATACGCGACCCGTTAATATCTATCTACATGTATCTTTATCTCTAAATAAATGTGACTTGTTAAGATAAAACTATGAGTAGTGGTAGCCTCTGTTATCAACGATAACAATATCAGTGTTAGTTGACCTACACCGTTATCGTATCGGTGACAAAGGCTAATGTCGAGGGTCTTTATATCAAAACGAAAATAAAAATAGAATTTCTTAGAAACCGTAGCAAGTTTATACACGTATAGTTAACTAACAGCTCATATAAAGAAACAGTAGCAGGTTTATATATGTACAGTCAACCAACACCTTATATACAGCGCGAATCGACGACCCCATGACATGGTTTTCTATGTAATTTAAATTATTGTAGTAAATGTATACATGTTCAGTCTACAATCCAATGAAGATAATGTGCAAGACGATGACAGATGTGGTTATCTATGGGATTTAGACTTTTTGGCTAGATAAAATTTCTAAGAAACTGTAGAAGATTTAAGCGTGTACGGCCTACAGTCGGGTGAAGATAAACTGTGCGAGACGATGACAGACGTTTTCTATGGGATCTAGAGGATTACATGTACATTCCGAGGATGATAAACTGTTTTCTATATAAATTAGAAGTTTTAGCTAGAATTTCTGAGAAACGGTGGCAACTTTCTGCGAGCAGTCAACAGTCAGATGAGTATAAACGGTGCGAGAGGAGGACAGGCGTGGTTTTCTATGGGACTTAGACGTGTTGACTGAATTTAGGCTAAATTTAATACTTTTGATTTTTAGTTGATCTGTCTCGATATCGTATATTATATATACCTATATCTTATATTATATTGACCTAATTGTTTGTTCTTGTTTTGTCTAGTTTCAAGTCGTATTTTATACAACTAGTGTAACGTGTGATAATTCAAGATGGCGGAGAAAGAAGTGTGTAGTATTTGTTTGAATGATTTTAATCAAGCCGTAATAATCGATTGTGGTCATTCTTTTTGTTTCCTCTGTTTAGAAGATTATGTGAACAAAACCTCAACCAAAAAACAGTTCAAATGCCCATTATGCCGTAGCAGTATAAATTTAAGGGACGGGGGTCTGGATCGATTTAAACCTAAACCAAATAATATTCCTCAATGTGATGTATGTACTGAAGATACATGTCAATATTTCTGTCGAGACTGTGATCAATATTTATGTAAATCATGTAAAACCATGCACGACAAGTTAAAATCGTGTAAAGACCACGTTTTTTGTCGATATGATGAATCACAAATCTACCAAGCGTCTACTTCCAAAAAAACAAAAAAGGAAAAAGATTCAGCCTCGTCTATCACAAATCCTAAAGATTTCTGTCAGCGTCATAATGAAGCGACCGTAAATGTCTACTGTAAAGATTGTACTGTTGCCGTTTGTTGGAAATGTTTCGTGACCGATCATAATGGACATAATTTTTTAGATTTACAGGAAGATGACGTCAGACAAAGTATCAGACACGACTTAAAATCACTGAACGGTGAATTAGAAAAACAAATCACTAATTTTCAGAAACATTATGATAATTTAAATAGTAAATTAACCGAAGTCAAAAACTACGCAAAAACTGAATGCGACGAAATAGATGCGCAGGTTAAAAAAATCTGCTCAGAATTTCATAAAATCGGAGAAAATATTAAAAAGGAAATGCAGAAAACTAGTGAAAGGGAAGAATCCAAATTCAGGAAATTAATGGGGGACATTAAAAGACTAGCAGAGGATTTAAAAGCTAGTATTAAATACTCAGTGAATGTTTTAAAAGATTCGTCAATTGTCCAAGTTTTACAAAGATTACCTAAAGTTAGACAGGAGAAAGATGAAAGTTGTTGTAGAATATTGGATATACCTGATGTAAGATATTCAACATTTCAAGTAGCAGAGATAGATAATACTTTGTTAACTAATCAACTTGGTAAACTTGTAAGTTGTCATAAGAATATGAGTAAAATTGTAAGATGTCATCAGAATATGCTTGAAGATGTCTTTAATGTGAATAACGTGTCAGGTGTGTTTGTTGTGTGTTATGGTAAACAACATGTGGTTTCAGATTTTAAATGGAGTATCCGTGTGTGTAAATACATATCATCATTACGTGTTGAATTAAACCTGAATGATGTAGAAGATAAAAGTATTACGTCATGTAATGTTGACGTCACATTTAAACTTATAAATAAAAGAGATGATAGACAATCTGTAGTTAAACAATGTAATCGGACTGTTAAACCTGGTGGTTGGTCAATGAATTATACTTTTATTATTGACTGGGAGACATTCTCTAATCCTGCCAGTGGATTTATTGATGATGATGGAAAGTTTACAATTCAAACAACAATTAATAATATAACTGACATTATAAGACGTTAATAATTAGACTACTGGTATTCTGATTACCACCGATAATTAAACTTATGACTAAATTATTGTTAAATAATTTGTTCTTTAAAAAGTAAAAATATTTACTCTCAATTAATTAGTCAAAAAGTTGTATTTTTCGGGGTTAAGTAAAAAAACAACATTTTAACACCTCAGAACATCATCATAATAATATTAAAATATAGTTAGGGCTACAGATTGCATCAAGGTCTCGAGATGTAAATATGGCTTACCCTAAACCTAGACATAAACCTAACCCACAATACACATATGACGTCAGATGAACCCGGCCGTCTTCGGAAAATCCCGATTAACTTTCACGGCCAGTACAGGGATCGAACATGCGAGTGGGATTAGTTGGCCGAATGGTTAGCACGTGGGCGCTGTATCATACGGTCTGTCGGTGAGTCAACTGCCGTGGTCAACTGCTTCCTCTTTGAACAATATCTGTATCGATTTTGTGAATTAAATTTTTGAATTTCATCTAACAAAATGGCCAGTTCATGGTCCATAGTAAGACAGTGTTAGACAGAACATGCTGACTAGATAACGGCGTTTCAGCCACCTTTTGTCTTTTCTACCAGGGGGCAGTGTTCACTGACACGTAAGATTTTACTCAAAATACAGGAAGCCTGTGAGAAAGCCATTGGCTTAGCAGAGGATCCTGGATTCGATTCGGGTGGGCTTTCACTTGTCTGGACTGGTGATCTGGTCTGGAACGGTGTATCAAATGAAATGAGTTTTAACGTCCTTCATATCTGCCCCAAACTGGTCTAACAAAGGAGGGCATACGTCACACAGGGTGATATGAAGGAAATTATAACTAATCAGCGGCGCTACGGCCTATGTTTATTTTGAAATCAAACTGTTAATTAAGAATGCACGTTTCTGTGGCTCCAGAACAGTGTACAATCCATCAGATAGGTCTACAAATTGATAAAATTGTGCACGTAAAAGAACCCACCATTATTGGAATTCAGTGGCCAAATTGTTAACGCATGCGCGTTGTACCATAAGGCCTGTCAATGAATTAACTGGCGTTGTTTCAAATTATCGGTTGTACGTGACAAGGAGTAGGGTCGCCTGTCCAACCTCGTTGATTTCCTACCGGTCCACCGGTTTCCTTGAAATAAAATTGAACCATGTTAGTCCCGAATAACTTGGTTTATGCCGAGTGAACGTAAAACTTTCTCTCTCTCTTGGGGTTGGATGGCCGAATGGTTAGCGTGTGAGCGCTGTATCATAAAAAAGCCTGCCATTGGGTCAACTGGCGTGGTTTCGAATCCCCGGTTGTACGTGACAAAGAATATGGTTCCCTGTCCAACCTCATGGGTTTTCTCCGGGTCCTCTGGTTTCCTCCCACTGCTAAAGACCCCTACGGGCAAACAAATTATTGAAATAGAATTAAAACATATGTTAGTCCCGAAATGACCTAGTTTGTGTCGAATGGAATTTAAACCCCTCTCTCTCTCTCTCTCTCTCTTTCTCTCTCTCTTCTCTCTCTCTCTCTCTCTCTCTCTCTCTCTCTCTCTCTCTCTCTCTCTTTCTCTCTCATTATTAAATCCTGAATATATCCAACAATAACAATGAAACTATGAGATCGACAACTCACAGTAAACACGAGGTCTTTCCATTTAAAAAACACAGGCAAACCCCCATCAAATCACGGGTATAAACGTATAGTCGTTCGGGTGGGACGAAAAACCGAGGTCCCGTGTAGATATTGACATGCTCTTGAAATTTCTTTAGGCAATTGTAATTCGATAAAAGAGTAGGTGGTATCGCCACTGTTCGGGCTAAATGTTCCTCATAACCCACTGCATGACGTATTACCGTTTCCATTTGCCCAGTCGAAGCAGTAGATCGCGTCAAACTCCATTCCATATTTATCATATCGTAAAATACGTTCTTAAAGAAACCCACAAACAGTAGCAACAATACATATCATTTATTTTAAACACATACATTGAAATGAAATGGGGTTTAACGTCCTACTGTTTTAAACATATAAATTGAAATGAGAGAGGGTTCAACGTCCTACTGTTTTTCGCAAACCGGGATAATACAGATAGGGATGAGGGAAATTGTGTCAAGGTTTAAGTTACGTACACACCAATGTTTACATGTGACTTCAGTTTTTTGTACCATCGAGCGAATATATGTTGCTCCTTGTCAGACCCTCCGTTATGTACAACTGACAATTCGAGGGACTATACCGGGATCAAACCCTTGACTTCCTGGTTTCTGGACCAGCGTCTTACTCTCGAAGTCACTGTGGCCCAACTCAGGATTAGTCAATAGGTGAATTATTAATTTCAAGACATTTATTTGTAAAAAAAATATCATATGTGGAGGTGTTAAACAAAGCTCAACTAGACTACCCAGGGTCACATCCCATATGTCCGGGATCAGTGCCAGTGGGAATGGCAAGTAATGTGATGCATGTTCCTTAGGATGGGGCGAATAACTGAATGTCCGGCGGCGTGTACATAAAAACCTTTGATCCGGCTTATTAGTGGTTACAGTCGTGGGTTTTCCCAAACTCCCAAAAACCTCGAACAGTTGAACTTTGAGGAACAGTAGAAGAAAACGCCCCAACACCTCCTCCATGTTATGATGTGTCGTTTAGTTATAAATAAATATGATGATATCACGACTGGTATAAAACCTGTGATATTAATAAATATCATTAGTGCATCGTGCTAGAGCGACAATAATAATTATCATTAGTATATCATGTATTATAGTCATAGGCGTAGGAGCTCGATGACAGTTAGGGGGCAGAGCCCCAAATGCCCGAAAAACATTTCGGGTTTAAAGACAGCAGCGACATTGTACCCCCCCCACCCCCCAGCAAATTTTGGAATATTTGACTGCTGCAAACACGTTTTCCTGCAATTGCAACTGGTGAACAAATCAACTTCAAAGTGGTCTAATATAGCCTAATCAGTTCTTCGGTTTCTTCCTGCAGTCATGATCGAAATCATTCGCACGATCTGTGCCAAGGGCCAAATTTGAAAAAAGCCTCAGGCCTAATTTGCTACCCTTGTAAAATGACGCGATTATTATTATTATTATTAAGGTGGCTGACTCGAATTCCAATCAATCGTTACAGTCCTCGAAGACGGGATTAGCAAAAAAAAATTGAAAATTTAACTGTAGCAAACGCGTTATGCTGCTATTTCAGCCGGTGAACAAAGCAACTCCAAAGTGGTCGAATATAACCTTATTAAGGTGACTTACTCGAATTCCAATCAATCGTTTATAGTCCACGAAGATGGGTCCTTAAGGAGAAAAGTTTAAAAATGTAACTGCTGCAAACGCGTTTTCCTGCTATTCCAGTCTGTGAATAAAGTAACTTCAATTTGGTCCAGTATACTGCATGGCTGACCCGAATTCCAAACAACACATCAATCGTCGCGCGGTGGAAAGTTTATTCACCGAAATGCGTTTTCTGCTATTCTAGCCCGTGTTTATAACTCCAAAAATATTCAATGGTTTTGTAACCCAAATTCTACTCTGAATTCCAACCATTCAATTAGACTGTTACATCTGTATTCACAAATATTAATCGATGCCCGAAAAATGTCGCACAAAGTCTAGTGGCTCCAGACAAAATGTTTTAATCCATAGTCAACTCAGTACTATTTCGTTATATTCAATTACAAGAAAAGTAAAATTAGTGTTTTATTAGGGCTCGATAACAGTTATGGAAGCAAAACTAGAAATGCCCGAAAATTTCGGGTTTATAGACAGCGGCGCCGGTTTTCTTTGAGGCGCAAATGATATCCATGAAAATTTTGGATTATTTGACGGTCGCCAACGCGTTTTACTGCTAGTTTTCTCTTCCGTTTTCTGGCTTGATGCCCGTTTTTCGGACAATGCCTATTTTCGGGCAATACCGGTTTTTTTTTGGCATACCTATTAAAGAGAGCTTCGGACATTTATTCAGGCATGCAGTGGACAAAAAAAGACGAGAAAATAAGTTTGGGTCTCATAGAAAAAAGTTATTTATATTTTTTCTCTAAACGTTAATAGAAAATGAAGGTCGTCTTATTTTTCATTGCCCGAAAATAAATTTTGTTTGTTGATATATGTAATACACTCCCCGCAGAAATCTTCATGGGGGCAGCAATTTTTCATTCGTAACCTTTAAAATAGTTCAAATATGGCAGAAATGTCCTGAAATCATTAGGACCCAATACAATACAATATATTACTTAATGTCTCGCTCTCGACCATTAAACCGCAAATAATACCTTATAATATACTGATATTTGATGTTAAAAGTTTTTATACTGATATTAATTGATGATTGTTATTCCCCACTATATACCAATGATATGCTTGGTTTGGTATTAATTGGCCATCTATTATAGTTCATATAATATATTAATTGGCCATCTATTATAGTTCATATAATATGTAGGTAGGTAATAGTTGACATGTACAGTAATTATTGACCTTCATAAAGTTCAATTATCAATAATACATGATTATAGCCAACCGTTAAATATAACGGTCGATTCATTAGTATAATTATTTAAAGGGGAACAGTATTGATTCATTACAAAATATGAAAGTACTTTAACGTATAAAAATTAGGTCATTTCGAGAATAACGCATGGTTCTATTTCATTTCAATAATCTGTTTCCGCGTTGGAGTATTTAGCAGTGGTTGGTGGGAGGACCAGGAGAAATGAAATAAAATTATACGGGGTTTAACGTCTTACTGTTTTGCTCCGACTGGGCGAATGAAGACGGTCATACACCATACAGTGTGCTATGAGCGAATTTTGCTCGGACAGCGGCACTACGGCCTACTCTTATATCGAATTCCTACCAAGGGATCTTTTTATAATTTGCCGATATCCTTCCATAACTCCCCACCCATCATAAAATACTGACGATAATAAAAGCAGTGGTGGATGGGAGGACCAGGGGAAATGAAATAAAATTATATGGAGCAAATTCGATCCCTTTTCCCCGATTCTAGACCAAAAAGTAAACCAAAAATGCAGAAAGAGGAAAGAACAAAATTACGGGACAAATTATCAATTTATAACTCGCACTACATTCGAAATAAGGGGAAATAATTACCAGTCTAGCGATAAGACATACGATGCTTAAATTGTGTTTAACGACCTGCTTTTCTGCATACCAACTGGGCTAATGGAGAGGAGCATACACCACACATTGTTCCATCATGGGAGAAATTCTGCCAGGGCAGCGATGTTAACGGCCTACCTTATGCTACGGGGGGCAAATGTGTCCGGGCAGTGGCACTACGGACTAAACGCTGTTTCCAGGTAGGCTCCAAACATACACAGCTTAGTTTGATATATCTAAAACGTTAACGGTAAATGTAAATACAAACAAGAGGTCAGATTAAGCCACTGCCGGGTCAATGGTTATCAATGATCCCTGATTTTATAAACAAATACCGTAGCATATGTTACTCTATCTTGTGGGTTAATACTGTATAACTATGACGTAGAAGGGAAATTCCCCGCCAACAAATACTCAGTTAATAATAACAGCTGTTTACTCGCCCCGGGTAATATTTATTATGGTGATTGTCATATTGAGTACACTAATCCATGAGATTATATTAGATTATTGGAATTATATCTAGATTTATTATTAGACCATTTATCGAAATGGGTTTGTATACTGTGCTTACATTGGTATCAACTTTAACAAAAGCGTTAATGTTCTAAAGTTCACAACGAATACAAATATGATAGAAATGGAAAACTAATGTATTTGTCTTTGCAGTTTTCTTTACGCGGAATATAATATTTTTTAAAAAATGTTCACGGTGTAATTTATTCATATTATTTAATATTTAAAATACTAACATTACTCAAAATACTTACATAACTCAAAATACTAACATTACTCAAAATACTAGCATTACTCAAAATACTAACATTACTCGAAATACAAGCATTACCCGAAATACTAGCATTACTAATTTTTTATTATAAAAAAAATAGCATTACTCGAAATATTAGCATTACTCGAAATACTAACATTACTCGAAATACTAACATTAACCCAAAATACTAGCATTACTAGAAATACTAGCATTGCTCGAAATACAAACATTACTCAAAAATGTTTACATTACTAGAAATACTAGCATTACTAGAAATACTAGCATTACTAGAAATACTAGCATTACTAGAAATACTAACATAACTAGAAATACTAGCATTACTAGAAATACAAGAATTACTCAAACTACTAACATAAATCTAAATACTAGCATTACTCAAAATACTAACATTACTCGAAATACTAGCATTACTCAAAATACTAGCATTACTCAAAATACTAACATTACTCAAAATACTAGCATTACTCGAAATACTAACATTACTTGAAATACTAGCATTACTCAAAAATACTAGCATTACTCAAAAATACTAGCATTACTCAAAAATACTAACATTACTTGAAATACTAGCATTATTCAAAATTTTAACATTGCCCCAAATATTGACATTACTCGAAATACTAGCATTACTCGAAATACTAGCATTACTCGAAATACTAACATTTCTTGAAATACTAGCATTACTCAAAATATTAACATTACCCAAAATACTAACATTACTCGAAATACTAGCATTACTCGAAATAATAGCATTACTCAAATCACAGATTTATATGGAATTACTTCTAATCACTTGGCTAGATAAAGTGTTGACATAAATAAGCATTGATGTAATAATGTACAATATTAGAAATAAAACAACGGTAAATAAAACAAATAATAGATTAATCATACCATTGGCATGTTCACTAGACAGGCCGTATTGACAGTTACTTTCTTTCTATAACAGTTGTATACATAACAAGGGATTATAATAAATTAACATGTCATTAGAATTACGTAACATTTCACCCTTGGCTATAGTCACCTTTCAATAGCATACACGCACAATGTTTTTGAAAAATAGAATAATTATTGTCCTATGAGTTTACTTGTATACAGAATTCAATTTGATGACTTTCCTTTTAAAAATTAAAGTATTATCTGAAATATTCTAGATTTAAATCCTAACATAGAACTACTATAATTAGCACGGTTATATATTTATAACTGCCAGCTCTGTATCGCTTCTCCCATAATGTACATTAATTTTTTAATCAAAATAGCAACGGTAGATAATCCTTCGGCTTGTATATGTAATCGAATAAAAAAATGGCAACCAAAACATTACAATGCAAATTATAAGTGTCACTGATTGGTTAAGACAAATTTTCAATTCATCGTATCAACAATGGGTGCCCCGCACAGTTGGTATGTCCCTGGCCCTGAGGCTTATGGCTACAGAATAATTAAATAAGATATATAAGTATGAAAATAATGATAACCAAGTTACCGAAAAGTGTCTGGAAAATAAAGACTGCCAATAAAAATTTGTTTCGGTTATTTTCCGGATGCAAATAGTTCTGCGTATTTAGAGCTATCAAATATTTATTTCCTATAGTAAAGAGAAGGGCGCGTAAATCAAAGTTGTAACCACTAAATAAAAGTAAATCCCAAAAGGTTGTAATGGGTTTATCTAGACACTTTCGTTACCTTGAAAGTTAGAAATGAAACGAAGCTATTACAACTAGCTCTGTATCGAAACCACCGAAATCGCCAAAATAAAAAATAAATCACGGAGTGCAATCGAAATTTTTCCTCGAGTTCGCTATTAAATAAACACGAAAGTCGACGCGCGTTATCAGTGTATTTTCACTTGGCTTTATAATACCTCATGGAAAGCGATTTGTTACCTATAATTGCTGTGGCCTCCACATTCACGTGCCCGGGACTAAATATCGCTCATAAAAGCTGTTTTGATCCAAGTGACAACACGCTGTTATAACAGTTTATACTGTACAGATATTCGATAGTGTGGGTCACTCTAACTTTGGTACACTTTTAGTATGTTATAAAGTACACTAAACCCTGCAGGGAAGTTGAAAAGCCCTTTGTTGCAATTGGCGGACTGTATTTTGACCTGACTGTACTAGTTTATTAAAAGTAAAATTTTAACTATTTATAGGAGTTATTGTCGGCAGTTTGGGAATACGCTAATACCCCTAGAATACAGCAGAACCACAAATATCCATATCTTTGGTAATGCTACTTTTGATTTTGCATTGTATTCATCAGGGTGACATGTTAATCCAGCGATTCTTTCCTTTTTGGCGAATTGCGACAGTCAAGGGTATTTTTACGTCTACTCTAACGTCAATACCGATTAAAATAACCGATTTAATGTCATGACTCAATAGCACCCAAAGTCTTACACGTGGGCACGGATTCAAATAACCGACTTATGTCATAGCTGATACAGATTTATTAAAGTAGCTAATGCTGCGTTCACTCAGGCCTTTAATACGTATCCCAAAGCGCATTGAAGCTTAATACGCTTCAGAAGTTCACATACGGTTCTTAATGCGTATTCCATCCCGCTTTAACTAATTCGATTGGTTACATCGCTTTGTCACCGCAGTGTGAACGGCTTAATACGCATTAAACTTGAATCCTGCGTTACGTATGCGCATGATTGTATAAACGGTAAACATTGGCGCTGGGTGATATATATGTTTATATTTTGAAAAACACCGAAACCCTTTGAATTTGATTTGTTTTCATAGACCATCTCACTGACAATCAAACATATTCATTTTATCAATCTAGCTATTTAATACAATGTGCTTATCAATGTTCACAATCAATGTTCACAATTCAATGTGTTAAAATTTCTTGAATCCATGGAACATAAGATTAATTTACAACAGTATTTAAAAGGGAATTGTATTTACTGCTGAAAATTAACATTTTATCAAAACAAATCTCAACTTGTTTTATTTGGGCTATTTTCTCAAATAGCAAACATTCTATGTTTAAATCGCGTCCGATAGATGCCGTGGCGTTATTACGCATTGAGTGTGAACGCTCCAGAGCCGGATCAGCAAGTGAATTTGAAGCGAATTAACGCAATGTGAACGGGTCATTTTTAAATCGCATTAACGAAACCGTATTCCGGAGTACATATTCCGGAATACGGATCAGAACCGTGCTCAGTGTGGACGTGGCAACAGTCTCTAACTTAATATCATCCAAAGTCTTACACGTTGAAAACACGAATTTTTTGTCAATTCAAATCATCATTGATGTTGTGAAAATTACCGGGAAAAGGCCGGGCTCTGATATCCAATATTTGAGAAACAATAAACATTCTATCATTGGTACACGAATCGTGCGTTTCAGCGACAAGTGACCAGAAAAAACGAGCCTAGACACATTCCACAACTCATGTCAAACGGTAACGCCATATCCAGAGCATTATATATAGGCTCTGGCGATATCTTACCTGGTGGGCATGCGCGGTAGACTGGAATAACCAGACGCTAGAAATTGAAATTCGGAAATAACTGTTTAGAAATTACAGTAAAAACAGGAACGATAGAATGTAAACCAGTGTATATACAATCAGATTACATTATTATATGCGTTGCGACCCATTAGGGTCAATTTCCAGGCCCTATATATTAGGGATTTAGCTCCTTTAAGTTGTTTTGGTCTATGGATATTGTTTATGAAACCAGAATGTCAGTATTGATATATTATTTAACTTTATGTACTCGAGGTATAATTTATGATTTGATAGACACCATTGTTCGATATGTTACATCTGTTAATGACATCTTGTTTATTCGTAGCAAATTTTAAAACGTATAAAACAGGTACCCTGGTGTCGATTAACACATCACCACAGACTGGTTCAGACTATTTCCCGCCCGTTCACGTTCAGGTAAGCATGGACTTTTATACTTTAAAAGATATAAGGTGGCTATGCTGTTGCACCGACTGGGCTATGTAGGTTCAGAAAGGATGAAGAAATGGGGTTTAACTAGGTAATAGAAATCTCCAAGAAGTTACCCGTCTTCAGTAGCACAGTCAGAACTGAACATTAGGACGTTAAACGTCATGCATTTTATTTAGCTATCAGTGTCATACTGTGTATACGTATTTGTTGTTATAGCTACCACTGGATCCGTTTGCGTATATATTGTAAATGTATTTTCTTTATAAATAAAAACTCACTGTTAAGACTTTTAAATATAGCCAGTCAAATATGACGCAAAATTGTAGTTAACCTAACATATTCCACGCTGTAAATCTCGCATTTTGATAGGGGGAGCAATAAGGCCCAGTTTATACACAGTGCGAACCCGAACGCGTCCATCGCGAACCCGACGGCGAACGCGACTTTTGAGCAGTTTTGCCGTTCAAATAGGGCGCGAACCCGAACGCGTCCATCGCGAACCCGACGGCGAACGCGACTTTTGAACAGTTTTGCCGATCAATAGGGCGCGAACCCGAACGCGGAAAACCGTCGACGGCTTTCGTGATGGCTTGTCTTTTTCTAGCTGTGAGAGATAAATTTTGTCATTTGCTATCATGTCGCAGGTTGAATCAGACCAGATTTTGGCACTGTATTTGTACATAAAACACCGAAGGAAGAGAAAGGGGCGAAATCGGTGCATGAAATTTTACAGAGAAGAAGCAAGTTTGGAGAGTTTCATCACCTCGTAGACGAATTATATTTTCATTCGATTTTTGTCAAATTGATTTCTATAGGACTCGTTTTTTGGCAATATCTTTATTATAATCTCTGTTGCTTTGTCATATAGAATCGCATTCTTTTCGATTTCAATGACCATTTCTTCTGTCTTGTCCATTGTGCTTTTACAAGTAGACTGTGAATATTGCACACTAGTGGGGTCAGACCTAGCGGTTTCTATTCGTGGAAATGATGTCATGGGAAGTGCCCGCTGATTGATACATTGGTAAAAAGTTCGCACGAACTTCTGAAAATTTCGCTCGGGAGGCAATCAAGGCGGTTGTTCGCGCGAACCAATATTTGTTCGGGTTCGGGTTCGAGTTCAGTGTTAACGGGTCCTCTAAAAGTAACCAAAGCATTCCAGGACGAAAAGCCGCGTTCGCGTTCGGGTTCGGGTTCGCGCTGTGGAGAGAGAGAGAGAGGGGGGTGGGGTTTAACACTCACACGTATCGGTTTAGCTGATGGAGGAAACCGCAAAAAGCGGAGAAAACTCACGAGGTTGGATTGGCGACTTTACTCTTTGTCGCGTACATCCGGGGAATTGAAACCACGCCAGTTGACTCAATACCATACCATATGAGACAACGCGCTAAGCATTCTGCCCCCCATCTTCCTGAAGCAATGCCGCCAGTTTAACAACATCTCATAAGCTGTATGTAGTTAAGGCGAGATCAAGCCTTATATTGAAGTTGTCTGCCCCCTTCCCCACCAACTCCTTTGTAATTTTGTGTATTGTCGTTATAGGTTATATCTTGCCTCACGATGAAATCTGCAATACTAGTTTGTTGTGTTCTGGTATTGACGTTCCACGGTCAATCAGAAGCTACGTTGTGTGCGAAGTGCAGCCCGAATGTGAAGTGTAAACAATTGCCGAAAAATTGCGAAGCTGGTAGAGAATTATGTGGGTGTTGTGCCGTTTGTAGACCGAAAAAAGGAGACAAATGTACTACAGACTCTGCACCGTGAGATATTTCGTTTATGTATTATTTTATTATTTTATTTAATTTTGGGGTTTTTTTTGGATAGGGGGGTGGGGGTGAAGTTGACGACTTTTAAAAGGTAAGCATTTGTTTCCATCCACCGGAGCCTGGTATGATGACGTCATATGTGGATTCTGGGTTAGAATAAGAATTAGGCTTAGCCCAGGGTTAGGGCTAGCCATGTCTACATCTCGAGACTCTGACGAAAACTGCAGGCTACAACACTTACCCTAACCCGTATTCTTACCCAGAAGCCACATGTGACGTCATCACATCAGGCTCCGGTGGATGGAAACAAATGCTTACCTTTTTAAAATTACAAAAATATATAGCTGCCATTGTACAATGTGACGTCATATACAATGTGACCTCATTGAGTTGACAGAGACTACCATAATGTTATTTTTTAAAGTTGTGAAGACCAATCAAAATTAAAATGGACCAACCCAACAGTTTATACGAAAAGTGATTGTTAACACCCATCAATTAATTACATAATTATTTATATTCTTAACAATTACGTCATTCTGTCCAGCCATCGCTACCATCTTTGAATTGTGACGTCATATCAATCGTATTTGAATGCAAAGAGCGGGCATACGATTTCATCACTGTTCTTACTATTTTTATCTTAGTCATAGTATCAAATCTATTGATCACAGTTCGCAACCATCGACAGACAAATCATTTCTGGGCAGTCTAAGATAAAAATGTCCAACAACATTAAAGTTATAGTATTTTAATGTGTGACGACCTCAATGGAGGCATATATATATATCAATAACCCCTTATATTTATCAGACTTTCTGGGTCCGATCTCTCGAAATCTTAATTAAAGATAAATAAGGATTTTATCTTAGTTAAAATTTAGTGAAACAGGCCCCTGGACCTCCAGACAGTCTGGGTCCGACCTCTCCAGTAATGTTATGTAATGGTATCAACATGTATCATTCTTTTTTTTAGATGTGAATCTAACTTGATTTGTACTGATAAAAAAGGCAACAAGGTTTCTAATTATAATCTTGTTCCTGTTAAATGTGATAACTACACGTGTAATCTTAAGGCTGTTACCAAAGGAACCTGCAGTAAACGTCTGTAATTTTATTGACAAACCCACAAATTTTATTTGCCTAAAAATGCTTTTAAAATAAACGAAATTAACAGAAATTTGATTTCTCTTTCTGCTATTGTTCATCGACTGCGTTGGAAGACGATGTTATATTATTAGAACGGAATGAATGAATGGAATGGGGTATAACGTCCTACTATGCTCCTAACCTGGGCTAATTGAAGACGGGCATACGCCATACAGTGTGCTATGAGGGAAATTTTGCCCGGCAGCAGCGCTACGGCCTACTCTTATATCGAATTCCAACTGCCAAGGGATCTTTTACGTGCACTCCAATGTGTACACGGGACCTCGGTTTTTCGTCCCATCCGAACGACTAGGCCCTCCTTCTGCATCACTGACAAGGAGAAATCACGCCGGAAAATCGAGATGAACGTTCTCGGACAATGCAGGAATCGAACACCCGACCTACAGGCTAGCGTACCAGCGCCTTATCCAGGTACTATAAAAAGTGTAAACACTGCCAATGACTAATTACCAACTAAAGCTGCACAGTTAAAGACTGTCGAAATTTTTGAATGACATGCAATCTGTTTGCGAATTGTGGATCAATATACCAATTTACTGCATCGCTTGCCCAATATCCTATGGATTCCCCCATTTGGAAATGACCGAGCTGTTCCCGGTAAACCTAATCTATACAGCCTTATTCAAATAAACTGTCTGAAGGCGTTGCAAGAACCTTGACGTAAAGAATGCGGTCTAAAACTTTGTTTGCTAAACGCTCGTTCTGTGCGGAATACATTCATTGAATTGAACGAATTTATTTGTGAAAATGAATTTGATCTATTGGCAGTAACCGAAACATGGCTCAGTGGTGATAGCGAAGGCCCTGTGATATCTTCCCTGATACCTACACTTTTAAAAAATATGTGTAGTTAAACACTTGTTTTGGTCTAAAGTTTGTCCTTTAAAGTGTCAGTTACACCTGATGATATTCATGGTGTAATCCCACACTTTTTCTAAGGCTACACTTTTCGAGAAATAAATTTATCTCCAAAAGTGTAACGTTTCATCAACAAAGAGAATGCTTATTCGTAGAAAGTGTAGCATTATACGACAGCTGTATTTGTCTTCACTTAGTGTGATGTTTGCTATCATAGAGAGAAACCTTTCTCTTAGATTGTGTTACGTCACCGGAAAATTGTATTTTAATTTATTAAGTGCAATGTTTGTAATCATAAATAAATACATTTCCCTTAGAAGGTGTTACGTAATCGAAAAAAAGAAAAATTTCCCTTAAAAGGCGTAACTTTTCACCCACAAAGGGAACGCTTACTCGTAGAAAGTGTTGCATTATACAACAGATATATTTGTCTTCACTTAGTGTAATGTTTGCTTTCATAAAAGAAACCTTTATCGTAGATTGTGTTACGTCGCCAAAAAAATTATATTTCTCGTTAATAAGTGCAATGTTTGCAATTATAAAGAGAAACATTTTCTATAGTTATCAGAAAATTCGGTTACTCTTGTCGTCCCCAGGTGTAACGTTTGTAATTTTAAACAGAAACTTCTCTCTTTAAAAGTGTCAGTCTATTATGCATTAGCGGAGAAAGATTAAGTCCTAATATCACGATGCGACCTGAAAAACGAGTGAAAGTGCGTTACATAAATCGTAAAATTATTAAATCAAGTTTTCAAAGTCGTCTATTTTAATAATTCAATATCCCTTAAAATGAATAAAAAAACCACCAAGACTCCCATGATGCCTGCTGATCTAGCTGACGTCATTGGCTACTCCCGCCGAAAGCTTTGCTCCCGCCGAAACACTCTGTCTGAGTTTCGTTACCGGTACGTTGATGAATGTTATGTTAAATGTTGCAGGAGAATTGTTAACCTGTAATATCGCCGGCCAAGATGTCATTGGAACCAATTGCACAGAACGAAGTAACACCAGAACAAGGTGGGTAAAGAAGCAGAGTTCAGTCAGTGTTAATTATATTTTAATTTTAAACAAAATTGAAACCAAGCAAACCGCCATATGGTTTTAGAATAGTGAAGGTGAAGGTCCAATGCAAAATAATATGATAGCCTGGGAAAGTGACTCAAATCAGCTTGTCGTCTTATTTAATATCTTATAGCCACTTTAGGGTTATGTCACGAATAAACAACATTTCAATATAGTTTGTATTCACATATATTCGAGTTTTAAGGTTCTAAGAGAAAGGGAGGTGTAGGCATTTGGGTATCCAGCAAGTCAAGACTTAGTTAGCGAGTCGTGTGCACAGACAGTCACAGTGTAAGGCGCCAGTAACCACGTGACGAAATCACCAGGATTAGTAATTTTAAAGCTCGATCTTGTCTTCTTTTACTACTTCTAGGAACTTTACGAGAGCTTTGTATATATGTTTTCCCTTATTTTCTTAAAAATTTATTAGTAACCCTTGCACAATCAGCATGTATAACTCAGATTAGAATAACAGTAGTACTGTTACAATTAATTTACTGTATGAGCGATGCATTGCTGCTAGGCCTATCACTACTAATCAGTAATAGTATAGTATATATCACAAATTCAAGACAGTAGTCTCTAGAGTACTACTTTTTACTAGTACTAACTAAGCCTACTTTTATGGTATTAATCACATATGGCATGGCCAGATGTGTCACGGTGGGGGTAATCGTTAATTAATTCTAACTATAGGGCATAGGCCTACTTAGCCTGCTTACAAATATAATACAATGGCATGGCATGAAATTAGTTGTCATTAATATTTTCTGATTTAATTAAAGTAGGCCTAATAATATTAGTGGTGAACAACAGGTCATTCCATTGCTTAATGTGTGGGTCATTTAGATCTAATTTTTTAGATGCATATCTTAAACATATTAATAATATACATCGGGCAGATCCAAACTTTGACTTGTTGTGTGGTATAAAAGGTTGCCAAAAAGTATTTAAAACATTTCCTGCCTAGAAAAGTCATGTTTATCGATATCACTATAAATTTGAAAATAAATCTTCTGATGATGTACAGCCAAGTAGCATATCGGGTTCAATTTTGGTTTGTATGTTGTGTAACGAAGAAAAGATTAAAAGTTCTAAAGATTTGACAGTTCATTTGACTGAACACATAAAGAATGGGAGTCCCCATTGACTGCCCTGTTAAAGGGTGTACATACTCTTACAGTGTTGCATCGTCTTTCACATCACATATCAGTCGCTCTCATAGACTCATAAATTTAAATGTCTTGAAAGATGAATATTTTTCTCAACATGATAATCCTACTAGTAGTAATACATATATGGATGACGAAAATGACACACAAGCAGACTATCCATGCAATGCTGTTGTATCTTTAGGTAATTTTGAACATTCTTTTTTGGCTTCATTTGATCTTTCACTTTTAAAGCTTCAAGAGATGTGTTACTTGCCCGTTTCTACCATGGATGCAATATTGTCTGAAATAACATCTATAACAACTTTCTTTAGATTCGTTGAGACATAATCTCATTGATATATTAGTCAAAAATGATATTAATGTAAACGTTTTAGATCAAGTCAAAAGTATTTTTGAAGAGAATGTTATTCAAAGGTCAACCCAGTCTATGAAAACAGATTACTTGAGAAACAGACATTGGAAAGAACAACTAAGATTTATAAAACCTATTCGTATTAATCTTGAAAAAAAAATAGTTTTCACCAGAATCAATATTTTGAGTATATTCCAATTTTAGAGAGTTTGGAATCACTTTTATCAAATGCACATGTTTTACACGATGTTCTTAATCAGTTTTAGTGGATTTGAATCATGGTAATCATTTTAAACAGAATGATTTGTTTTCTACCTGCATTCATGCATTGCAAGTTATTCTTTATTTTGATGAATTCGAGGTGGTCAATCCTCTTGGTTCTAAGAGCGGAATACATAAAATTGCAGCAATTTATTTTAATTTAGCTAATATTCATCCATGGCACAGGTCTGAATTGAAAACAATTCAGTTATGTTTACTATGTCCCAATAAAGTATTGAAAAATGTTGGGTTTGGAAAGGTTTTAGAATCCCTTATCTATGATTTGAAGGTATTGGAGAATGAAGGCATAATTATTTCAAACTTGACAGAAAAATTATATGGTACAGTGGCATTTGTTAGTGGCGGCAATTTGGGTAGACACCAAATTGGAGGGTTCACAGAAAGCTTTGGAAGTAATGTTCATAAAATATGTCGATTTTGCATGGCAAGCCCAGAACAAATACAGACTAATCACGATCTTAACCAGTTTGAATTGAGAAATGAATTTAATTACAAAGCTCATGTAGAGCAAGTTGCAGGTCAACCTTTATCTGCCAATTTTATGCATGGCATCAAATGTGATTCCCCACTGAATAACCTTAAGTATTTCCATGTAACACGTGGTCTTCCTCCAGACTGCATGCATGACATCTTGGAAGGGTTTTGTCGGTATGAAATTCCATTAATACTTCAAAAGCTAGAAAAGGGAAAACATTTTTCAAAAAACGATGTTATGAGAACTTTACAATCATGGAAGTATGGGGAAAATGATATATTGACTAAGCCTCCTGTACCAAAGAGTCTCGCTTCAATACCTGCTAGCGCATCGCAAATGTGGACACTATTGCGATTATTACCACTCATGTTAGGAAAATACATTCCTCGTGGACACAGAACATTTGAAATTTTGTTGATATTAAAGGATATTTCAGAGATCGTATTTGCTCCAAAAATAAATGTAAATCAATTGGCATATCTTCAGTCCTTGATTTCTTATCATGCAGATTTATTCATTGAGGAGGTCCCTGAACAAAGAATAATTCCTAAACAACACTATCTTGTCACATTACCCACTACATATTCTTAATTATGGGCCATTGCGAAGTACTTGGTGCATGCGCTTTGAGGCCAAACACAATTATTTCAAAATTCTAAGCCACAGAATTGGTAATTACACAAATATTTGTTATACATTGTCAACACGGCATCAGCGGATGCAAGCATACCGAACTGCAACCAACCACACATTCTTTAAGTCACAGGAAGATATATTATCATCTTCTGTTGTTCTAGTAAAGACTCTAAAACATGAAATACAGGAGGCTTTGATTGAGCGTGATATAAAGGATTTAGAAATTACTCAAATCAGCAAACTGATCAAAAGTGGAGTAGTATATAAAGCAGGAATGTACACGATAACTAACTACAGTGTTGTTAATGATGTAGAGTTTTCACAAATTCTTGGTGTATATAGACGACAGAAAGTTGAATCTGCTTCAAATGCAGACCTATTTTTGGTAATAGAGAGACAGAAATCTATTTATGATGAACATCTTAGGGCTTATGAAGTGATGAACACTGGAAACATCAGTGTTTGTTTCCTTTGTGATCTCCTAGACAGTTACCCTTTAGATGAATATATACAAGTAAAATCTAAATATGTCTGTCTGAAACATTCTGTCATCAATATTTCAATGAAAGATTAAAACTGTTCCACCAACATTGCATGTAGACTGAAAATTCACGGGCTTGTAACACCTTGGAAATAATTTTGATGGTTATGTTTTTATTAGCGCTTAAACAAAAAATCAATCAAATTGTATTCAAACTGATTTTCTGACAATTTGTACATTATGAGATGCTCCCGTTACACGAGTGAAACGATCAAACATGATGTAAAGAATTGAATTTTCACAATTATGTTTCCATTCACTTGATTTAATAATTGTTTTATTTTTTTTTGCAATGTCTATTTTCTGTCTTGTCCGTACGTTTATCTTGTATATTTTTGTTTTGGTTGTAGTGCGGTCCCCCTGCACTTACTATTAAGGTGCGTGCTGTGCTGTATCATTGAGCCAACTGGCTGTCATTGTTGAGCCAACTGGGTGTCATTGAGCCAACTGGGTGTCATTGAGCCAACTGGCATGGTTTTGAATCCTCGGTTGTTCGTTACAAGGAGTTGTGTCTTCTGTCCATCGTCTTGGGTCCTCCGGTTTCCCCTCAATGCTAAAGACTCCTACGTGCAAGCGAATTATTGAAATAAAATCAAATCCATGTTAGTCCTGAAATGACCTAGTGCTAGTTTGTGTCCAGTGAACGTTTAAACCCATCTCTCTCTTTACTTTACATATTTATTGAATATTAAAAAAGTTTTATTGTGAGATGCCCCCTTTAAAGAGAGAGTTTGTCCAATTCATGGCTTCAAACACCAGTGATCTCAAATATTATTTTCTCACAATTTGTACATTCTGACATGTTCCCTTTAAGTATTTAATGATGACATCATGTAAAGAAACTTTATTTTATTTTCACAGTTATAAAAAGTAATATTAATAGGTATGGTATTGATTAAATTTTTTTGAAAAATATGTGAGCATTAGTTTGTATTAAACATGCATTATGCAAGAGCAAAATCTGCCTATTGCAGGTCTTTCTTTATGCCTAAAATGCTTTCTAAAGTATTAATTAGACATTAATTAACTGGTCCAGGCCTTAATCAACTCTCGATGGCATCAGATTTCTCCCATATTAAATATATTCGAATGGTTCATCGTTACTTTGATTTAATCAAATATGGTGGACCTAGACTTAGCTTCGATCAACCAGGACCGTGGTTGAAATTGATCTTTCGATATGTACATGTCTTATTATGATATGTGCATTTCTGACAATTTGATTTTGAGTAAGGTTTGGGAGCAATCGCTTGTAATGATATTGAATTGAGACATTTTTTAAAAAAATTTAACCCAACTATTTCAGATTTTGATGAAAATTGGTATACATGTTTGTTTACCACCCAAAAGACAATATTTCAAAATTCAGCTTGATAAGAATTTTACTTTTGGAATTATGGTGACTCAAAATTTGACATATTCTGTAACCTTAGCTACTGGAAAGGGAATTCAATAGATCTTAAGTGTAGTGGCCACACCCCTTTTTGCAGAAATATCAAATTTTCAGGCACCATCTCTTAAAGTAGAATTTCGATCAAGCAGAAATTTGAAATATCGTCATTCAGGTGCTAAACAAAATACAAATTTTCATCCAAATCTGAGAGGATTAGATTAAATCCTTTGATTGAATTGACACATAATGACCCTGCTGTTATTTTTTCTGTTTGCAGGTAGGCCTAACAAAGTATTTTTAGTTAGTTATGAAAACTCTACGAAAGTTGTAACTACACAGTCCTCTTCTAAAGACCATTTAGATGAGAAATTAAGAGAGGCGTTCAACTTGCTCAAGTCCGTCTTAATAAAGATAAAATACTTTGATCCCAAGTGGAACGATTATATTGATGCTGATAGTGATACTAACCTCACTGGCCTGAAAACAGATTCAAAACTGTGTATTTATATTACCACAAATAGATCACATGAACAATTACAAACAACTCCTACATGTAGTACCACAGATTGTTCAGTCAGTAGTTCGAGAAGAATAAGTGAACCATGGCCCTGTCAATTCACACTTGATGAAACTTTATACTCTAAAAAACTAAAGGGGTGCCTGAAAAATAAGCAGAAATTGACCTGGCTAATGAAAAGCGAATTCCTCGGCTGCATTGTGGATATGATTTTTAAGTATACCTATTATCCGACTTCTAATAATATATCAGAAGTAGCAATAAATATAATTAGTAATTATCCACATCTTTCTGAATCGATTGGAAGTGGCCATGATGGCTGGCATCAAACAATAATCAACAGACTAAAAAATGCAAGGAGATTTCTCTCTTCTCCTGACTTTCAGAAAAAGAAAAAAAGAAAAACCATGAAGCAGAGTACCGGTACTGAGATTATAGAAGTTGACAATGGTGTTGAATGTTGTAATGCAATAAAGGAGGAATTCCAAAAACCACATGAAGAGACTTAAATCGAATCGATAGTCTTATGAAACAGTCATTCAAATCTCGTAGAGAAGCTATCTTGTTTTCCAAATGTAATGTGAAAGATCTCATCGACATATATCCCCCTTTGCAATTACCTGAAGTAATTGAAAAGGAATTTTCACAAATCATGGAATTCCAAAGTTGTGACAAGACAATGTTTGTTAACAATGTAAAGAAATATGCCCAAGGTGTATCAAATGTTGCTCTCCAGATGAAGAAAAAGTTTCCAGATATTGTAAAGCCCAGTGAAGAAAAAGAGAAGGAGATATTTGATGCCTCTTTTATCGTACTTCCAACTTTATTAGATTGTGAGAACAAATGCTTTATCACAGAATATCCAGTAAGTATATATTAGTACATATACACAACTTATGTAGTATGACTAGAGCCAGTGTATAATTTGTCTTGCGTCCGTCCACATAAACCTGTAGCAGTGGCAGGCAGAAAATGAAGACCAAATAATACGCTTCACTTTGTTCGAAGAGAGCGTCTGACAAGGATAGCTGTCTAGTTGTTCAGATGGGACGAAAAATCGAGGCCCCATGTACAAATTGACAGTTGGAACTTGATATAAGAGTAGGCCATAGTGCCACTGTCTAGGCAAAATTTCCTTCATGTCACACTTTATGGCGCAAGTATGAGCCCCAGCCCCCCATCCCTCTCTCCCCAAATACGATTTGCTAAATGTGTGCGAGTATCTAAGAATTCCAATTATTTCATGTTTATATATTTCAGGTAATTGCAACCAAGGAAGATATTTTGAGGGAATCAATTCTAACCCCACACATAGCATCAGTAGGAAAGATGAATGTTACGCGCATATTTTATATTCTGATTGATGGGCAAATACTAACATGCCTGGATAATTTACTAGATGCTGTTTATTGTTTATTTTCTTCATACTATGTATTTAACATTCAGTATCCTAAAAAGGGGGCCAACTTTTACCACTACATTGAGTATTGTCTACTGGAAATGAAATCCAATCGCAAGCCAGCATCCAGGCTGATCAGTGTTTTTGAAAGTATTAAGAAATCTGTGACATATGAGTGAACTCTGCAGTGTGTGTAATGTTTTCTATAATTTACTGATTACGATATAATTTGGCACAACTTAGAGCTTTTAAACTTGTAGGTTCAGCTTGTGGTTTCGAGATCCAAAGAAATTGTTTCACAATGATTCACCTTTTTACAACTGTTATCAAGAAATATGGACATTAAAAGAAATGTTATTAACTTTAGTTACTTATCTCATTTCCTCCAATCATTTCCCTTTATTTTCAATTGAAAGATATCTGTAATAGGTATGAATGTATCTGACCAATAAGCTTATTATTATTTCGCGTACCTTTGTTGAGATATTTGCATTTGTATGACTACATGTCTAAATCGTAAATGTTTATCTTGTTTTGTAACAATTATACATCACATCAATTTCTTCTTTTTGATGATGACGAATTGTACTTTTCACAATGGGTAAGACTATGAATTACCCCCATTGCACATTTATACGTTTTAATTTCGATAGAGATGAAATTTCATTCAACAATTTTTTCCTTTTCAGATTATTTGTCTAATCTGCCACCTGAAATATTATTCAAAATATTTGGCAATTTAGGACTGAAATTTAGAATTTGCAATTTGTCATTTGTTTGTAGAAGATTTCGTGTTTTGTGTAGAACACCCCAGTTATGGCATGAAATCGATGAAAATGTAGTCAAAACCCATAGAGGGCTAACACATGTAACACTATCCTACAATCGGTATATAGTATCACTTTCCTTGTCCGGAGATTGGATGTCTTCATTGAGACCAGGCGTCTTAACAAACCATATTTCATTGTGTGCATATCTGCAACGATTAACCATACATAGTAATCATATGTCACAAATGATTCTTCTTTTACATTTACCTTATTTAAGACAACTTAATATTGATAATTGTCCAAGAATTAATGTTACTTCACTATTAAGGGGCTTGTATCGAATGGTTAACTTAAAAACTCTTCAAATGTCACATTGCTACAGTTTTCGAGAGACTGAGCTTTTAGATGTATTAAGAATTGTACAAAATATTGATTCAATTGATATAAGCTTTTGCAGTCCAATAAAGCTTAAGGATATTGTTAACATTTTGGAATGTGGTACCTTTAAGCAGTTAAAGGTTACACCAAGCCTAACCCAAAGTGGATCTTTAACAATTGAAGATGTGGCTAAAATATATGGGGACAGGTTAATTTTGGTTGGGGAGAATACAAATTGGTATAATCCCTATGATATAATTAAAATGGCTATGGTGTAAATCTTTTAGGTTAATTTTGGTTGGGGAGAATACAAATTGGTATAATACATATGATATAATTAAAATGGCTATGGTGTAAATCTTTTAGGCTGCATGTTAGCAATAGTCTTTGTAGATGAAATACTATGCATATTAGTTTATAATGTTATAACAGTGATAGTTTGGGGAACTTATTACTACTATAAGAATATGTGAACTTTTGTTTAAAAGTTAGATAAACTTTGAAGAGTAAAACACATCTATTATTTGTTAAGAAACAGGTTTTAAATCATTAAGTTTTAATTTGATTATTATGTAAAAAAAGTCATGGTATTGCTATTGTTATTTTTTTAGAATTTGTATGTCCATTGAAGTTTTAAATTGATTTTAATGTAGACAAATTTGTTCTTGTTATTTTTGTGGATTATTTCCCTTCCTGAAATACCTTAAAGTTATGTTCTTTGAAGTTTTGAATTAATCATTATGTAAATTATCTTATATTTTATTGTTAATTTATTGGGTTAGTTTTGAGCTCATATTGAAATATGGTTGTGTGTTATTTTCACCCATCGTCTGTCAATTCATCAGAAGCTAAAGTTATCTATCATCTTTTTGACTAGGAATTTATACACGGTGTTGATGTGCATGACAAGAAAAATCTTATTGATTTTAGACTGATTCTGAAAATTACTGATGAGGAGTCAAGGCCCTTGATCAATTTAAATGATTTTGTGGACATCTAAAGGTTAAAGTTAACTTCCAAATGATTTGAAAGTTATAAACAGTTTAATCAAGGCAGCATATTGATTTTCAAGATTTCTATAATTACCGCCAATGTTATTGCCTTTTACCACTTTGAAAAAACTTGTGCCTTTAAATTTATAGAATGTTTATGTTCATCAGATCAAGAAGTCG